>BLSH010233494.1:1106138-1125313 GCA_018402905.1 Glandirana rugosa | reverse complement strand
ATTGAGGGGGGAGGGGGAGTGGGGGGAAGGCCTCTAACAGACCCCCACCAGCTGGCCGCCACAGAGCTGCCCAGGTGCCCACTCTCCATGCCTCTAGGGCGGAAGAGGGGTTCACTCACCAATCCGACGGGCGCAGCGGGTAGCCACCCAGAGCAGACCTACTTCCCCGCAAGGAGGCATGCTGCTGGCCAGGCCACTGGACAGGCGAACCAGTCACTGGGCTCTAGTGGGTTTTAGCCATTGGCCGCCCGCACGGAACGGGCGCTATGCAGTGGGCCCCCCTAAGGGGGATCGCATAGTGTCGGCCGGACTGGGGAAAGATTAGGATTCGAGATATCCTCTATACCACCAGCCAGCTTCTTGATAGCAGTCTTCCTTAGATGAATCTTCAGGAGACCGTAGATCCCATAGGGAACCAGGTCTACTCCTTGCACTAGGCAAATAAAAACTGGTGTGCTGTACAGAGCAGGGGGATTATATGCTAAGGTGAGGACGGCCCCCTGGGAGGGGCCAACCTACACTTTTGTGTGTTTTGCCTAGGCTACTCCTAGTAGGATGAGCATAACCCCATGTGTCATAAGAATTGCTGCGTCTGTCAGTGAACGGAAGAGAAATATAGATATCTTTGAAACAATAACGGACTTGCAACTATTCGCTCGTAAACTTCTACTTGCACATATGCTAAAGACAACAAGCAATTTGATGACACAGATTGGTCTCAATATAGCATGCGTGAATTCAGGGCCTTAAAAGATTTAACACTTCTGAGGAAAACAACACAATTGACCTAATCGATCAGATTGACCTTGACCAAATTTTGGAAGAGGTCAATATGTCCACTCGGAACTCAACAACATTTTTCAAAAAACCTTCTACCAGGTTCCCCTCATTAAATACTAATCCTAAACATAGCCACTTTTCTAAAACAGACTTTGAAAGGCATTTGTAAACTATCATGTAAAAAGTCTCCTCCTGACAATCTTTCAGCCACCAAGATGGCTGCCTTAGATTCCCTTATGAACAACAAAACCATTACCATAAAGCCATCCGATAAAGGTGGCAATGTGGTATTAATGGACAATGCCTTTTACAAATCTATGTGTGAAGGCATTCTCCATAACAAAGAATGGTATAAAGGAATATCGACAGGTGTAATCAAAAAAATTCAATGAGGAGTTCTATGATATGGTAGACTCAGCGTACCAAAAGGACATTATAAACAAAGATCTATACGAATATATAAGAACCAAGTACCCCAGAGTGCCTACCTTTTACAGTCTCCCAAAGATTCATAAAAACCCTACGGCTCCAACCGGGAGACCAATTGTCTCAGGAAATGGAGGAATATCCGAAAATTTAAGTAGAGTCATCGATGCATATCTTCAACCATATGTGATGTCGTTACCATCTTTTGTCAAGGACACCATTCATTTTTTGCAAACTTTGGATGACCTTGTGATACCTCAGGAAGCCTTCCTAGTCACTGTAGACATGGAAGCAGTGTACAGCTCCATCCCTCATTCCAAAGGGTTGGCTGCTGTACAGCGGGTATTGCAACAGGGCTCCACACATGATGAAGCGCTTACCGAATTTTTGTTGAATGGTTTGAATTACATTCTACACCATCATTTTTTCATGTTTGATGGCTCCCACTACCTCCCGGTACAGGGCGTAGCGATGGGGACATGTTGTGCCCCATCCTACGCCAGTCTGTACCTGGGGGAGTGGGAGCAATCTCTCCTAGACACAAGCCACCTGCTAGTGTGGTTCAGTTACATCGACGACGTCTTCACCATCTGGGATGGACCTAGGGACAAACTCTGTGCCTTTTTGGGAATTTTGAATCAAAATGACTTAAATCTAAAATTCACTTCTGCAATAGAAAAACATATGGTTACCTTCCTAGATGTACAAATCAGTAAAAACGAGGAAGGAAAATTGGAGAGTACACTCTATAGGAAGAGTACCGCTGGTAACACCATTTTGCATGCGGACAGCTTCCACCCTACTACTCTCAAAAAGTCTATACCATACGGGCAGTATCTCTGGTTAAGGAGGAACTGCTCTGATGATATACCATATAAAAAAGAGGCAGCCCTCCTTCAAAATAGACTATTGGCAAGGGGCTATAGTCGCTCCTGTCTAAAGCGAGCTTATAACCAAGCCACAAAACGCACTAGACAACATCTTTTGTTTCAGAAAAAAACTCACTCAACATCAGAGCTTGATACCACTAGAATAATGAGATATTCTAAACAACACTCCAAGGTTAGAGATATAATCAGCTGACATTGGTCAATCCTAACGGATGATCCCAATTTAAAAAGATTTTGGACACCAATTTCTGCTATTACTTATAAGAGAGCCACATCAATTAAGGATAAGTTAGTGCATAGTGAATTTAAAGATGAATCAGAAAAATCACAGTGCCCCATTTTAGGCACTTATCCCTGTGGACATTGCGCACAGTGCCATCTGATCCGGAAGGGTAAAACCATGGTGCTCCCCAATGGTGATACCTTCCATGCCAAACACTTTGCTAACTGTCAAACATGCGGAGTAGTATACTTAATGACCTGCGAATGCGGGGCCTACTATGTAGGTGAAACTAAACAAGAACTCTGCAAAAGAATAGGTAAAGATGTATATAGCATGTAAATTGGAAACCGCTGCCTCCCCATCGGACGACATGTAGTGTTGCAGCACGCTTACAACATGCCTAAGGTACAGTTCACTGTCCTTGATCGGGTGCATCCCCCCGATCGAGGCGGTGACTGGAATAAAACGTTGCTGCAACGCGAGCAAAGATGGATCTTCAGATTACAGGCAACTATATCCCCTGGCTTAAACAAATCCATCTCCATTTTTGAAGGGTTTTGCGTCTGGCAAAACCCAATAATAAAAGACTACTTCTCTCTACCAACAAATGTGCTTACCCTTCCCCCTATTTTTGGGGACAGGGGATTTGACATTAGACTTTTTACCGAATCAGATAAACCATGTCCATAGCATATTGATATTACAATAATTTTTTGGCTCCCCCTGGGGATTGAGATTAATATGGGTACAATATCTCCCCCAGGTATTAATACTCTGTTTGTGCAAATATTACAAATGAAAAAAATATATACAAAGTTTAACAATGTGCTTCATATTTCGCTTCAGGTTCGATATATAATTGCCATTGTTGTAATAATTATTTTTTGTTTACAAAAATCTTTATTGAAAGGTAAAGTACAAAGCAAAGTTACAAAGTATATAAACAATGTAATAAAAGAGGTATCCAGATATATATAGTATAAAAGATATTGGATGATACATTACATATAAGGGTAAGTTAGTCTTTAGTTATAGTATCCCAAAGATTCCATTTTTGTTCATATAAGATAATTTGATCTTGTAATGTACAATAGATATATTCAGTAAGTCTAATTGAAGACATTCTTGACACGACTTGTTGCCATGAGATAGAGGGGGTACGCCACTTGCATGCGATCATCCAGATGACTGCACTACAGAGGGTATGCAGTAAACTATTGGTGAGACGCGAAACGTTTGGAATTTTACTGAACAGAAGGCATATTTGAGGGGAGAGGGAAATTTTATCAACCGTTAATTGTTCTGCAATTTTAGTGACCGCTTTCCATATTGGGTCTAAGTGTTTGCATTCCCAAAAAATATGTAAAAGGATACATGATACCTTCACTTGAACAGCCTCTAAAACAGTTCGGGGAGGAGTTAGGGTAATATTGATGTATTCTAGAAGGGGACATATACCATCTTGTCATTAGTTTATATGGGGATTCACGGAAAGCAGGGGAGCAGCAGCTCTTGCGGAGATTACTGATCATTGTCTGCCAGTCTCTTATAGAGATATTGCAGATGAGTTCTTGTTCCCATTGGAGCATAGGTTTAGATTTATCTTCCATTTGGGGGGTGTTGCAAAGTTTGTATAAAACCGAAATCTGTCCTCTATCTCTAGAGGAGGAGATACATATTTGTTCAAAGGGAGAAGGGCTATTGAGGTTGTTAATTGCATAGTGGGAAAGGTAGAATTCTTTAATCAAGTTATAGTTCGAGAGTTCGGATTCAGGGGGGTTATGAGTGTTACAAAGTTGATCAAATGTGGAGAAGAGATTGTTTTGTGCAAGGGATTTCAAGCTGGTCAGACCAGCCTGTTTCCATAAGAGAAACCTATCGGGGTTGTTGAAAGCCGCAGGAAAGCGGGTGTCGCCAAAAAAAGAAGCTAGTATAGATGTGGGAGGGGATAATTGTAACGGGTCTTTATATTTAATCCAGATTTGGAGTGAGTGAGCAACAATTCTATTTAACTTATAGATTTTTTTTGAGCTTGGATTATTGGACCAAGCTATGCTTTCTAACCTGAATGGGAGAACGGCATTGCGTTCAAATGTTAACCATGGAATTGTATTAAAAGGGCTAGACCATTGTGCGAGTTGAAGGAATCTGGCGGAGAGGAAGTATAGCCAGAGATTAGGAATGCCCAGACCTCCTGTTTGTGGCCTATGAAGCAACGCATTATTGCATCTGGGCCTGCCTCCCATCCACACACATTTGTTAATGGATCTCTGGATCAGTTCTAGTTTATTTTTAGGAATTAAAATGGGAAGGGCTCTGAAATAATATAGAAGTTTAGGTAGTATGACCATTTTGATAGCACAGATTCTTCCCAAAAAGGAAATACGGTAGTTAGACCAATTTTTAAGATGGTTAAGGATGTTATTGAAGAGATTAAGGTAGTTAGCTTAAAATAGCGTGTTATATAAAGGGGTGATATTGATACCTAAGTATTTGAAAGATGAAGGACACCATTTGAAGGGAAATTGATTTTTTAATTTTTCTAATAGGTTAGGTTGAATGTTAATAGCAATGGCTGAACATTTATCTAGATGAACTCCTAAGCCCGATACATTGTGAAATAGTTCTAGAACCGAGAGTAGATTAGGGATCGATTCTAAGGGGTTTGTGATGAATAACATCACATTATCAGCATATAAACTCAATTTGAATTCATTCGGGCCCTTGGGGTAACCTTTGATTTTAGGATGATCTCTTAGAGCTTGTGACAACGGTTCCATAGCAAGGGCAAATAAGAGAGGGGATAAAGGGCAGCCCTGCCTAGTGCCTCTTCTCAAAGGAAAGAATTGGGAATTACATCTGGGAATTTTGATTCTAGTTAGGGGGTTGTGGTATAATGCATTGAAACCACTGATAAAGTTATTGGGGATGTCGGCTTTAGCAAGAATATAGTTTAAATAATTCCAGCTTACGTTGTCAAAAGCTTTGTGTATGTCTAAGCTGATAAGGCAGGTTGGGTGTAGTGAGAGGTTAGCGTCTTGAATGATATTCGAGATAAGTCTAGTGTTGTCTATAATTTGCCTGCTGGGGATAAAGCCGGTCTGGTCTGGGTGCACTAGTGATGTAATTACTGTTGTCAGTCTGTTGGCTAGAAATCTAGCAAAGATTTTAGTGTCATTATTGAGGACTGAAATAGGTCTGAAGTTTTGTGGTAAGGAGTGGTCTTTTTGGGGTTTTGGGATCAGTGATAGGTTTGCTAGTAGCATGTCTTTTGGGAAATTATTTCCTTTTAATACGTGGTTGCAAAGGTTGGAAATCCAAGGGGTTAATATGTTCGAGAATTTTTTATAATATGTAGTGGAGAATCTGTCTGGGCCCGGTGTGGTGGATGCTTTAAGGAACTTAATAATTTCTTTTATTTCTATCTCAGTACAGGGGGTATTAATCATTTCAATTTGGGAGGGTGAAAGAGAGGGTAGCTTAATTTTACCTATCCAGGTTTGAGCTTTATAGTTTGGGGGAGGGTGTGGACTAGAAAGTAAGCTTTGATAGAAGTTGGTAAAGATGTCCATCACTTTCTGTGGATGTGAGACTGTTACCATTTTGGTTTCTAAGCTTGTAGACATGTGTAGGGGAAATCTGTTGTTTGAGTTTCCTAGCGAACATTGTAGAGGTTGAATTACAATGGAGCAGAAATTTTGCCTTTGTGAATCTGAGGGTTTTTTCTGTGTCTGTGGAAAGTAATGAGTCTAAGGCCTGTCTTTTAGCTTGAATTTGTTTATTTATGTCGGGAGAAGGCGAGCTAATAATTTTTTTATATAGCTTGTCTAAGTCTAAAGTCAGAGCCTTAATGTCTCTTAATTTCTCTCTGTTTTTGGTGAAAGCGATTTTGATTAACTGGCCTCTAATTACGGCTTTGTGAGCCAACCAAAGGGATTGTATTGATATATCTTCGGTGTTATTAATTTTAAAGTATTCTTCTAGAGAGGAAGTTAAATCGATTATATAGTTATAGGATCAGAGAGTAGAGAATCGTTAATTCTCCAAGTGAATGGTGTGGGGGACAGACCCACGTGAGAAGTCTCGAATATAGCGATTTGGTGATCAGACCACAGGCAGGGGTGTATTTCTGCTCTTGTAGAGTTGGCCAGGAGTATAGGTGTACAGAAAATGTAGTCTAATCTGGCGTAGCTATTATGAGGGTGGGAATAAAAGGTATATGATCTGCAACCTACATTGTGGGCTCTCCGGGAGTCAATTAGTTGGAGTTCGTTAAGCGAACGGGTTAGTGATTTGGGAAAGGCCTTGGTGTGGGGGGTGAAAGAGCTTCTGTCCAAAGATGGATTGGCCGATAAATTAAAATCACCATCCTATAATTAAATGGGGGAATTCGTGCAGAGCGAGAGCATCGAAAAAGGATCTAAAGAATGAGGTATGAGAGACATTAGAAGCATATACTGATGCTATAGTAACAGCTTTACCTCCAAGGGAACCTTTAATTATAATGTATCTACTTTCAGGATCCTTGAAAACTTTCTGGACATCCAGAATAATATTGTTTCTGATGAATATTGCCACACCCCTAGATTTAGAGGAGTGGCCGGTGTAGTGGTACTGCCTAAAGCCCCTGTTAAAATATTTGGGGGGGTTGTCTAATAGAAAGTGAGTCTCCGGAAGGAGAATTATGTCCGTACCAAGGCGTTTATAGTGTTTAAAGGCTTTTTTTCCTTTTGTGAGGGGAATTAAACCCCTGTACATTATGCAAAATTATTTTTAGACCCATTTCAGAAACAACAGAGAAGTATTATAAAATGAGAAGTTGCGTTGTAAAGAGGGGGAGGGGGTGAGACTGCACCACTACACCTTATAACAGTCACCATTGAGAAGACATAACTAAGTGATGTTATATAATATGAACCCAATATGTAATCAGTTTCCTCTTTTGGATTTAAGCCTTCCATAACACTAAGAGAGCAAAAACAACAAACGGATAGGAAATCTGTAACAAACTTGAAGGGGATCAAACTTAAATATAAAGTTCGATCTCGCAAAAATTAAACTTGGACAAACTCGTCCAAGAATTGGGCCACACACTCCACGGGCCACGGCCGGGAGCGCCCCGGCACAAAGAGAGCTCCTGTGACGTGACCGGCAGCGGCACATGGAGGGGGCGATGCTCAACTGGGGGGAATCATAGCCATTCTTGAACCTCCAGATAATATAGACAATATATATTAGCATTAGAAACCAAACATACTTGTATAAAATACTGCGTTCTCTTGATTTGAAAAGAGAAATATAAATCTTTGAGATGTCACAGAATATAAGCAGTGTATCCAGTAAATATAGCTAGTGCGTTTAACTGTTGGGCAGCCGTCAGTGTTAGACCGTTGCACCCTCCAGATCTGACCCACGAGCTGCCCTTATAATATTAAGTTAGGTTTCTCATGGAGCGACTACAAAGCCAGTACCCACATCAGGCGTTCAGTTTGACTCAGCGCGCCACCACCCGAAGGTGGGTCGACACAGGCAGCACACACCAAAATCCGCACCCCCTACGGGGACGCCTCCCGATAGCAAGTAAGACCAGGGGATTAGGTGATGGCGAACTGAGGGAAGAACGCCTAGCTGAATGAACCAAGGCGAATGAATCTAAGCTGAGTGTTTACAGATTATATATAAAAATCGTATATGGTTATAGACTTGAAATGGAATTCTAGATCCAAACCTTATCAAAGATAGAGGGTAAGAAAAGAAAAAAAAAAAAAAAAAGATGATACTCTGAAAATGTATGTATATCACCAGTCCAAAGAAAAAGAGTATTCTCATGAGGGGACTTTGTGGGATGTTCCAATTGGGGAGATGTAGTTGTCTCTGGCTGTGTTGAACAGTAAGGCACCAGTGCTTGAAGGTCAGCAAAGTGGAGGAGTGTTCTCTATATTTTGCTGCCATCTATCGATGAAAAATAAAGTTGCAGACGGCTATTCCATATATTACTGGAAACTATTTTTGGCAAAGTAATTCCAACAATCTTGAAAACAGTTTTCAGTGGTGGTGTGAGAACGATGAAAATGTAAGAGAAGAGGATAATAAAGAAACTTCTCCGGAACATGTTAACATTCAAACAAGCATAAACATTGCTCTGCATAAACACAGAAAAGGGGATCAATATTTGGCTCTTGCTGTCATGCATTATTTGCAGCCTGAGTCAAAAAGAATGACATCTGTTATTATCATGCTTCGGAATCTCTAAATGGTTGACGCCATCTATGTTGGTCACGGCGGGAGGCCGGGGTATTCCAGATTGGAGAAGGTCGTGGGGTATTTTGTAGCCTGAGCGGCGGATCCGGCTCCAACAGACCCAACTTGATTAATAATTCTTTCCCTTCGCTTAGATTAAATACCGTGTAGGTTGTACCATTGTGTGGTATTGTAAGTTTCAAAGGGAAGCCCCAGCGGTATCTTATTCTGGCTGATTGGAGGATAGAAGTCACTTTCATTTTTCTCTCCAGGGTTGCAGGAGAGATGTCTGGGAAGATTTGGATTTTACATCCTTCTAGTATGATATTAGGAGTGCCTCTGGAGGCTCGTAAGATTTCCTCTTTAACTAAGAAATCTTTCAGGCACGTAATAATATCACGGGGCTGTTTATCCGCAGGGGGTTTGGGTCTGAGCGCACGGTGGATTCTGACGCATTTAAAGGCCTCCATTGGTGTATTTGGCAAAAGCTCTTGAAACAGCTTATTCATAGCAGGGACCAGATCGGTTACCGTTTCCGCAACCCCTCTGATCCGCAAGTTATTTCGCCTGTTGAGATTGTCCAAATCCTCCACTTAGGCTTGAACGAAGGAGAAATTTTCTGCTAGAGATTCAAAATCTTTTCACAGGTCATTGTGAGCGAGAAATAGCTCATCATGTATAGTCTCCAGGCGGTCTGCCGGTTGCCTAAGGCCGCTATTTCAGAAGAAAGAGCATTGGTGGATTTGTGCACTTCTGCTTGCATCTTCGCGGCAAATTTTTCATATATAATAGTAAGGCTCTCGTCGAGATCTGCTTTTGTGGAGAGATATCACTGAATGGAAGTGCGTTAGGGGGGATAGCGATACCGCGGCAGAGGCCTTTTTTGTAGCACCGTTCTGACTCATCTTCCCTTTTTGAGCTGAGCAGAACAGGTAGTTAGTAAGGTTATGTCGATTAGGGCGGCGGCTTTGCGCCTTCTTACCACCTGTCATACAAGACTGTGTCACGGTAGAGAGGAGAAAAAATGTGTCACTCTTCGCTCAATTTCCTCTTCTGCTTTCTTACAGTTGCCTGGTGTTAAAGTATAATGGTTCTAAATGTTCATCTGGAGGGATCAGGAATAGTGGAGCGGGTTATGGGCTAGAACATACCCAAACATGCATTGGTGGGTGTAAATGCGAGGATCCCATTTGGGACAGATTCAGGAGGGGTCAGGGGAACTTAGAATAACAGTCTTTCAGATAGATCTCAGGGTAGAACACCTGAGGGATTGCCACCAGACTTTAGCAGGTCGCCACCCGGGTCTCCTTCTGGATCTTTTAGAGGGCCTCAAGGGAAAGTTGGGGAGCAATCCTTCTCAGGACAGGTACCAGAGGGGTGAGGAAAGGCACCTGGGTGGGTGGAAGAGATGGGCTCCAGGGGCCGAGGGGTAGCTAACGGCCGCGGTAGGCCGCAAAAGCCGCGGCCTCGATTTTGGGAGCGGCGGCCACCGGCCGCCGATCGAGCCGATACAGGCCTCTAATTGAAGCTGAGGATGAGGGGAGTGAGGATGAGGTGGTGAGGTTGCTCACCATTGCTTTGTCTTCCAGGATGGCAAAGGATTAGATCGGGCCCATGCGGAGCTCCACAGAAGACGTCAGCTCACGATCCTGGCTGACCACGCCCCGTAATAATTCTTTATAATTACTAACACAATATTTGTTTTTCTGTACAGGCTGTGACAGCTCCAGGCCTCCACGGTGTTCTTCCGGGCACTAATTCGTCAATATGGAGACTCTCCGGCCTGGGGAGGAGGAATTGGTTCCTCCCATTAGCCCGCCCGGGGATCGCTGCAACTACTCGATGTGGCTCCATTGGATGGACGTCCTAGGCCGGTGGCGTTCCGGATCCCTTCCGCATCACGCACATGCACGGCTCAGGCCGGGCGGGATGTGACGCGTACGTGTCACTCAACTACCGGCAGAAGTGACGGTAGAGGCCGGGGAGACTTCCGGAACGCCAGGGAGCCCACACGAGGGCCGCTAGTGCGGCCAGCTGTAGCCCATCAGCTGATTGCAAACCACTTATTGGCTTCCTATTTACAAGTGGGTATATATATTTTGTGAAGGCACAGGTTAGGTACATGGGTTTTCCATCCTGCTCACGGCCAAGGTGTTTTGATTACTAGCATCAGGTAAAGGATATCCCAATCTGTTTATTTTTTTATTTTCATTATTGGCTACTGTTTTTCTATTTGGGGCATTGGTGTTTTTCCTTTCCCTTTCTAAGGAACTTTATCCCTTAAACGTTCCCACAGTGATGGGCTACAGCTTTATCCACTGGATTGGGGATAACTTTAGAGGGTTTACCCCTGGGCTATCAGTGAGTATTTGAATTGATCATTTTACTATGTATATACCACGTATATTTGAACCCCTTTCTATGATCGCTTTGCCCTAAATGTATACATTGCCCTCTTTTAACAAATGTGGCAATGCCACAAGAGACCTTCAACTTGTGCATTTATTGCCATGATGCTTTGACATACTTATGCACCTGGCCCTGTTTTAAATCTTAACTTTTAATTTTAATTAATTATTACAATGCTCTGTTTTTTGTGGCCTGCCTGATGCCTCCACTTTATGACTCCCAGATAATGTTTATTGCTGGCTTCTGCACATTGCAGCATATGCATACATTATAGGCCGCAGCCTGGATCTTCCCTCTGTTTAAGGGGATCAGGCGCGATTCCCTCTCACAATAGCAGGCACATAAAATGCTTGGACCCCTGCCTTACTTGCAGGAATGTCCTTAGGTCGTTTGTCCCTTCAAAATCTCCATGATGTTCGTCTGATCAATACACCTCGACTTACACTTACGAATCTGATCAGATAGATTTATGATTACATTTGCTATTTCAGGAAAAACGCACCTTAAATTGCAACCTCCTCTCACATTGAGGGGACTGAGTGTGGCCTCTTGTGAGTCTCCAGCTGATGGTGTGGCGCCCTTTTGGGGAGCGACCACGGATGACCTACAGCGAGCTTTCACAGCCTTTTTTTATATAAACCCAACATTTTATTATGCTCTGGTCATCTGGGATTGGTATGTCACAATCATGTTCTTTCAGCAAATGTAAGTTCTATGAAATGTGTTATTTATATGTCTAATTTTGGATGCTCCTTATGATCTAATTGTATTCCTCTTAATACTTTTGTAGAAAGGGTCATGTTCCTTTCTCCCCCTGAGGAAGACCTACACACATCCATGAATGGTCGAAACGTGTCAGGGAATATATGCAGCCTTTTCGGCTGCACAGTATGTTATAACCCTCTTTGCTGATAATTATGATGTATGCTGATGTACATGTCCCATGTCCATACAACCAGAGCAAATTTTCTATGTCAATTCACTACTAATAAAAAATTGAAAGGAATTTTTTGGTATTTGTATTACTTCTTGAAATAAAAAAATAATTTCCCATGACCTTACTGCCATCAAACCGATTTCTCTTTGGGGGACAATGCCATAATTGTTCAGTACCTAGGGGAAGGCAGTAATCGTTTCCTTGGGTCTCTCCCTTTCAAGTATGCTTCCTTTTTGCTTGTTATAACCAAACGCTGATCGTTACTTTTTTTAACCACAAATATGAGGAAGAATATATATCGGCCAAAACTGATGAGTAAATTAGTTTTTTTTAATATTTTTTTTGGATATGTATTATAGCAAAAAGTAAAAAATTTTTTTTTTTATCAAAATTGTCGCCCTTGATCAGAAGTGACGAAAAGGGGATCAAAATACCACCAAAAGAAAGCTCTATTTGTGGGGGGGGGGGGGGGAGGTGTCAATTTCTTTTGAGTACAACGTTGCACGGCCACGCAATTGTCAGTTAAAGCGACGCAGTGTCAAATCGCAAAAATTGCTCTGGTCCTACAATGGAAAATCCTTCCGGGGCTGAAGTGGTTAGACGTGCATAAAACCACCAGATCCAAAGTCGGGGTAGAACACTTTTTAATGAAATTCTCTTCCATGGAAGCAAGGCTAAAGAGGTGGGAGTAGAACAGAACCCTTTTATATAAAGTTCTCTTCAAATAAAGCAAGGCTAAAAAGGGAAGAGAAATATCTGGAACAGCAATATATCGGGAAAGTTTTTGCAGTTTTAGGATCCCAAAAGTGGCAATAGAACTGGTAACAGCAACAGGTTGATCCTCTGGTTTCATAATGGTGCAAACCACATCAATAAGAGCTGAAATGTTTGCTTAATTTAGTAGGAATACAAAAGTCTGATTTCTCAGAGGCAGCCTTGTCAAAGTACGTACTTACACAGAATCAGGTAAAGTCTCAGCAGCTGAAGGCTCAGAGGCTACTAAGGAGGTAGGCAGGTCAAATACAAAATCTGCAGGGCACAAAAGCACATTTGTGGTCTCTGCAGTAAGAGCAGAAAATAACTGGGTGATGTGTGCTGTAAAGTCTTGCGTGACTGTAGTAAAAACTTCAGCTGAGAGGGCAGAAGAGGTGGAGCTAGAGAAGACTCCAATCATGGGATACACTTTAGGATCAGAGGGCTGCAAGCAACACCAGAGTTGTAAGCATAGTGTGAGCTGGTGGCAGCCAATGCTGCAGGACAGCTCATATCTCCACTCAGGTAGTAATAAAATACAAAAAGATAATAGCCAGTGAGAGTCAGATGGCCAGACGTGACCAAAGTCCCTCTAGGTGGGCAGCATGAACAAACCAAAGACTGCAGTTCCACATTACCAAACACTGAACTGAGGGGAAAGAGTGCAAAATATATGCGCATTATGCTCCACGTAGCAAATAATATCAGCGTTTAGTATCGTGGTGTTAACGCCTTCCATGAAATTGGTGGAAAGCAGGTGTTTTAAAGGTGTCCAGCGATTCAAGCAAATGATGCAGCTTCTGATTCTTCAAAGTCTACAGAGACAGGGCAAGCGCTGAAGCAGTATAAATGGCTCTGGGGCTCTGGAAAGCACCTTTCCATGTCTGAAGATCACATTTAGGCTAGCATCACAATATCCAGGCAAGCAGGGGTCTGGAAGTGGCAATCCGAAAATACAGGCTGAGGACAAAAATGCCAATAGCTGCAAACTTGTACATTATTGAAGAAAAAAAATGATGCTAGCAAAATTAGGTTAGGCTTCTCCCTTCAGAGCTCCATACTCCAAGGACACTAGCAAAAAATGAGGGATGCTGATGGTAGGAGGGATTATTCTGGGCTGCTTACAGTTTCTTTTTTTGCTTGCCAGTGTGCAATCCTCAGGTAGGCGGCAGTATAATGCAAAGTGAATGACATCCTGTGTCCTTAAATGACGAATCCACTATTGTATGATGCAGGAAGAAAAACAGAGGCATGTTGACCTACCGGTACATTCCATATCTTGGAGCACAGTACAAGACATACAAACAGTATTCATACACATTGGCTTATAAGTGCGCTCCTTCAGATAATTGGACACTGGATGATTGTATTCATCATGAGTTTGAAGCAGGGTAAACCTTGCAAGGTCTCACAAACAGGACAAACCGGGAATACGTCGATCTGATTGGAACATTATCTTTGCTAAGTAGCAAGGCATAAAGATGGTAGGACAATGGGCTTCATTCTCAGAATCAGATCACATGCAGTATGTACAGTGCAACAAGAAAGTATTCACAGCGCTTCATTTTTTCCACATTTTGTTACCGCAAAGCACTAAATACGCTGGGTAAATATGGCATGAACAGGTGTTAAACGCAATTCACAGGAAAGGAAGAAAATTAAATGCATGCGGTAATTAAGTAGTGATCGAGGCATGTGGCATTTAGGGAATGTGTACTGGATGCTAAGGAGAGGCCGCATCCTAAACAACCAATGAGTCATCAGCTTAATGTAAAAAAGAAAAAAAAAAGAGTGGCAGACAATGAAAATTAAGGAAAAAATGCTGTGGCCCTTTGGGTCTGGTATGGATTATGATGGAAACCCCCATGGCAAAATTAATGAAAAAAAAAAATGCTGGGTCGGTGACGTCACAAGGGGCGGGGTCACTGGTGACATCACTGGGTGGCACTGTCCCTTAGTTTATTTAGCTGCGGGAGGAGGCAGAGCTGTCAGACAGTGGGAGCGCGTAGCTTTATTTTTGAGTCGGCAGCGTTAGTGCGGGCATTGTATTTGACGTTAGATCTACAACCTATCCTCATTCA
Organism: Glandirana rugosa; assembly: GCA_018402905.1. NCBI lineage: Eukaryota > Metazoa > Chordata > Amphibia > Anura > Ranidae > Glandirana > Glandirana rugosa. Next base: position 1,110,574 of record BLSH010233494.1, on the reverse strand, counting down.
CATGGGTGGAGGTTCCAGGATCTGGGGGCTCCCTTGTCAATGGGGGCTCCGAGATTCCAATAAGCCCCCACCTGCAACCCCCCACCCCTTGCCCCATCAACATGGGAACAAGGTGCTTTGGGCGGGCGGGGGGGTCGCCCCAAAGGACCTCTCTAAATATTAAAGGCATGCGGCCTTGTGTGTGGGGGGGGTCGGGTGCTCGCTTGTGTCCCCCCCCCCTTTTCAGACCTGTCGGACTACATGCTAGGATAAGGGTCTGGTAACAACCATGACAGCTACTGGTTGTGAGGACGCCAACGGCAGCTTGGCCCTTAACAACGCAGTATTTACTACTGGTAATAAATACGCTGGCTACCGCCAGGCGTTAAATTACTGTATGTTTTCATTATTAAAATACTGCATGACTTTATAAAAACTGGATTTTTTACTTACCGTAAAATCTCTTTATCTGAGTTCATTGAGGGGCACAACAGCTTCATGGACAAGTGGGTTATACTGCTTTCTCTTCAGGAGTGACTAGGCAGAACAGGCAGTTTTAACAGCAACGAACAACAAACACAGCCACTCCTAGGGGGCAGTCCCCACTGGCAGATAACCCTCCACCCTGCTACTGCTAGCTCAGTTCATAACAAGCAGTGCAAGGTAAAACTAGAGGGGTGGGTGCTGTGCCCGTCAATGAACTCAGAGAAAGGGATTTTACGGTAAGTAAAAAATCCTGTTTTCTCTTTCGTTTATTGATGGGCACAGCAGCTTTATGGACAAGTGGGACATCCAAAAGCAGTGGCAAACATGAGGTGCGGGTAACATAACAAAAGAACTTCACCCAACCGACCTCTCTGTGAGGAAACCAGAAGTGTCTCACACAGCCGCCTGCAAAACTTTGCGGCCAAACGCAGCATCCAAGGATGCTAAAACATCAGCTTTGTAAAACTTTGAGAAGGTGTGCACTGAGGACAAAGTAGCCACCTTGCACACCTGAGACACAGATGCCTGAGGTCGGAAAGCCCAGTAAGTGTCAATCGCCCTGGTAGAGTGAGCCGTGACCGGGAAAGGAGGCTCCAGACCCCAAACAGCATAGGCTCGGGTCACAGTCTGTCTAATCCAATGTGAAATAGTGGCCGACGACCCTTGCGTGGGCAATCCACCACTACAAAAAGTGCATCCGACCTCCGAAAGGAGGCCGTGGTCGCCAGATACACCCACAGGGCCCGAACAACGTCCAGGGAGTGCAAAGCACTGCACGGGCAGAGCAAAGGAAGGACAATGTCCTCATTGATATGGAAAGATTCGGCAGAGAAGAAGGTGATGGCCGCCGAACCGCCTTATCCTTGTGTAGGACCAGATATGGAGACCTACATGATAGAGCCGCCAACTCAGCCACCCGCCGAGCGGATGTGATGGCTACCAGGAAAGCCACTTTTTGCAAAAGCAATTGTAGCGATATCTCCCTGATATTCTCAAAGGGCGGCTTATAAACCCTCCGAGTGCGGTGGTAAATCTTCCTGGAAGTGGCCTTACGTGCCTTAAGCATGGTGGGGATCACTGAGTCTGAGACACCCCTATCCCTCAACACCTGGGATTCAATAGCCAGGCTGTTCAAGCCAGAGAGGGTAAAGCAGGATGCAAGATGGGCCCCCGAGACAGTAGGTCCTCGCGAAGCGGGAGCCGCCAGGGGACGACCACCACCATTCGAACTACGTTGGCGTACCAAGGACGTCTTGGCCAACCTGGAGCTATGAGAATGGTCAGTATGCCCTCCGTTTCTACTCTATGCAGAAGGTGCGGAAGCAACTTGAGAGGGGGAAAGGCGTAGAGGAGCCGGTACCGAGCCCACGGAGCTACTAGGGCATCCGCCGCGTCCGCCAGGGGATCCCTTGTCCTGCACCTTTTGATTGAGACGATACACTAGAAGGTCCATGTCTGGTGTACCCCACCTCAGACAAATCTGATGGAACACGTCTGGGTGCAGGGACCACTCTCCCTGGTCCAATCCCTGACAACTAAGGTAGTCCGCTTGCCAATCCTCTATGCCCGGAATGTGGACGGCGGAGATTGCCGGTACGTGGAGTTCTGCCCATCGCAGAATGTGAGCTACCTCCGAGGCCGCAGCCGAGCTTCTTGTCCCGCCCTGGTTATTCATGTATGCCATGGCCGTGGCATTGTCCGACTGAATTCGGACAAGGCACCCGTGCAGCCTCCTCGTCCAATGGGAGAGGCAGCACCTGATGGCCCAAGATTGCAGGACATTGATCGGGAGACGAGACTACACCGGAGACCACCGGCTCAGGGCTGACAACAGCCCCAGGACGCCTCCCCAGCCGATCAGGCTGGCGTCCGTCGTGACCACCGTCCAATGGAGGGGGAGGAACGACTTCCCCAACCGCAGGGCTGAAGCCCTCATCCACCAGAGCAGCGAAGTCCTGGTCCGGTGGTCCACCCTGATCAACCGATCCAGGGCTGAGGGGGACTTGTCCCACTTTCACAGAATCTCCTGCTGCAGAACACAGGTGTGACACTGGGTGTATGGGACCGCCTCGAAGGTGGACACCCCGAGGCCCAAGACCCGCATGCAAAAGCGTAGGGAGGACCATCCCTGGGACAGCAGGGACTGAACCGCCGACTGAAGCTTCTGTTGCTTGGATGGTGGAAGACCTTGCGCCTGGGCCGCATCCAGAATAAGACCCAGATACGACTTCGGGCAATTGATCAGCCAGCCGAACTCCTGCTGAGTGAGCAAGGCGACAGTCACATTGTCCCTGAGAGCTGGAGCGGACTCTGCTCGCAAGAGAAGGTCGTCCAGATATGCCACCACTACGATGCCCCTCTGTCTCAGCAGAGCCAGAACCGGAGCGAGCAGCTTGGTGAAGACCCGAGGCACAGAGGCCAGGCCAAACGGGAGAACCACAAACTGATAGTGATGCTCCCCGACCGCAAAGCGCAGGAAGCGCTGTTGCTGAGTGCATATGGGAACATGCAGGTACGTATCTTTGATGTCGAGGGAAGCCAGGAAATTGCCCTGGTGCAGAGCCGCTACCACAGAGCGGACCGACTCCATCCTGAAACTTCGTACCTATAAGGCTTTAAATGGAAGTGGCGGTAAAGTGTACAACCAGTGGTGTGATGCAACATCTGGTAATCCACCTGAGAGTGATTGAATTTTAGTACCAAAAAGTTTACACTGCAAGGTAAGTCTAATCTAAATATAGTTCCATTTTTACAGTAGCTGTCAGACATACAGGGCAACCCTGTCCTGCCTGATGGTGGACTGTAAATAAAGACCAGTCTTTGCTTGTCATGGCGGGACTACCCCGAAGGGGTCTTCTGGGACTTGGTTCCATAGAGATGGATCCTGATCCTGGACCCGTATAGCACCCTGTGGCTACTCACGCATTGCACCAAGTGCCTATCCAGTGCCCAAAGTAAAAGCGGAGTTCCACCCAGAATTTATTTTTTTTACATCATTCAAGTCCTTTGCCTATATAGACTTACCTTTGATGGAAAAAAAAATATACTCACCCTAAGACGCTTGTTGCTAGGTGGTCTCTGTAATCTGCCCCTATTAGGTCCTTGGCTCTTCTCACTTCCTGCTTCCCCTGGCCTCCTGGGAGATGACTCATCATTTCCCAGGAGTCAGTGGGCTTCCCTGTACTCTATAATGGTGCAATTTCCAGACAGGAAATGACACGATTTAAGGTGGACCGAGATGGAGGAGTGCATGATGGTTACCCACCATGCACTTATTTCAGGAAGAGATGCCAGGAGACTATGGATGGGCTTCAGGTGCCCTCACCTAAAATGGAAAAGTCCAGCAGTGAGATTTTTAGAGGGAAGGACGTTCAGAGATGGAAGAATTTTACGTCTCGTAGAGTTACGAGATAGGTCCGAAGCTGTAGTTTTGGTTCAAGTCGGAAAGCAAAACCGCATTCTGAACCGGGTGTTTCGGATGATTCAATAGGAGTTTCGGGAGAAGGTGACTTTCCTATGGGAGAAGTGACCCCCGTCCCCTGTAGACTCTGTCAAATGAAGAGAGACCCAGTGGCTACTGGGTTTGAAATTTTGCCTCAAGGTGGGTCTTAAAAAAAAAAAGACCGTAGGTAAGAAAATTATGATTTTTATCTACATTGGAAGAAATGAATGAAAGTTTGGCGGAAGGAATGAAAGGAATGAAAGTTTGGCGGATCATTAATGTACATAAAAAATGAGTGTTAAAACAAAGAGAGTGACGACCTGAAAAGGTAAAATCCACTCCCGTGGACTTCGGGTAGGTATCAGAGGACCGTAGAGAAGGACTTTATTCACGTACCACCCATTGGTAGTACGTGAGGAGGTAGAGCCAGGTGGAATTTAGCACAGTAAAGGACAGACCTTTAACGTGGTAATATCTCATGTCCCTTCGGGTGACTGAGGACCCTTTACTACTCAGTAGAGGGTCCTCC
>BLSH010233494.1:1081059-1099334 GCA_018402905.1 Glandirana rugosa | reverse complement strand
CAGTAATCTGTCCAGACCATGTTATTGCCAAAAAATAATAAATATTTGATTTCAAATATATATTTGTACGGCAATTCAAAACGGTTTATAGATATTAATTTTCATTTTTTACTCTGTATTCCAAAGACTCTTGATGATGATTTATTTTAATTAAAATAATTGCAGGGAGATCAGCCATATACAGAAATAGAAGACACAATATAAAAGAAACAGTGTGTGTTTAGTATCACTTTAAGAGCATCTTAATCACTTGCCGACCGCGTAACATACATGTACTGCGGCAAAGTGGCTCTATTACGCAAAATCACGTACCTGTACGTCATTTTGTGCAATAGCCTCTTGGGTGGTGTGCCAGAGACCCAATTGTGTGCTGATTGGACAGAGGGAGTGCCAATCAGCGGGTGCATCGGCCAACCGTGATCGTTCCCAAGAGCGGCAGAATGGCAGTTTGCCTATGTGCCCGCTATTACTAGTAAAAAAAAAAAATTCAATTCCATAAATCTATCCCATAGTTTGTAGGCACAATAATTTTTCCGCAAACCAATCAATATACGCTTATTGGGATTTTTTTTTTACCAAAAACACAGTTTGTTCATATATATTTGGACACAGGCACAATTTTAGTTTTTTTCCAGGTATTTAACAAAACATATTCAAGCTATAGTTATATAATGAATATGGGATGAAAGTGCACACTCTCAGGTTTAATTTGAGGATATGTACATCTAAACAGGAGGAAGAGTTTAGGAATTCGAGCTCTTAAGAATAGCCCCCCCAATTGGACAATTAAATCAAAAGCTGTTTTATGGCCAAGTGTGGGCTACTCCTTCGTTTATTTTTTTTTTTTTTAACAGAAGGAACCTTTGTTATATCTTAATCAATTAAACAAGTAAAAGGTCTGGAGTTGATGGCTGGATTCACACTGGTACGACATACGCTCCAACATTGGGAGCACATGTTGCATGACGTGTGTAAATCAATGATTCCCTATGAGAGCCGTCTTTAAAGAGGAAATAAACCCAGAAGTAAACCCTTATGGGGTTTCCTTCCTCTATATTCCCCTGCAAAGTAGAAGCATAATGGGCTACTATGCATCGGCAGATGGGATCCATCCTCTCTCGCAAGACCTGCGTTTGATTTCTTATATGAACTCATGAACTTTGTTTACTATTTGTAGCGATGCACTTTTTATTTAGAATTCACATATTTACACCTTTTTTTCAATGTGGCTTTTTCTATGTATTATGATTTTTTTCTGGTTTCTTAGTTATGATATTGAAGTATATGATTTTTTAAATTTTTTTAATGATTAGTGCAGCTTTTTTGTTCTTTATATGTTCTCTTTAAGTATCTTACGGCTGAGCTGCTGCTGTTTGTTCCCTGATCTTCTCATATGGCGGTTTCTGCAGTACAGAAAGCACTAAATTTAAATCCCATGGTGCCAAAGGCGACCGTACCTGAAGAGCCATGTGACGGACACCCTGTACAAATTTACGGATCAAAGAATGAGTCGCTAAAGGACGTTGAAAAAGAATCGCCAGAGCCGAAATCTGACCTTTGAGTGTACTCAAAGCTAATTTGTTATCCAGGCCTTGCTGCAAGAAAGCCAGCACCCGGGATATAGAGAAAGAGCGGGGGTTCCAACCCCCCGTCCCACACCAGGCAATATAAGCCTTCCAGGTACGATGATATATCTTGCGTGAAGTATACTTGCGCGCCTTAACCACTTACATACCGGGCCACTTTTTTACATTTGGTGGTCACAAGCTAAAAACATTTTTTTTTGCTAGAGAATTACTTAGAACCCCCAAACATTATATATATATTTTTTCAAACACCCTAGAGAATAAAATGGTGATTGTTTCAATACTTTTTGTCACACGGTATTTGCGCAGCGGTCTTTCAAGCGCGATTTTTTTGGAACAATTTTACTTTTTTTTTTTTTAGCGCTTTTAGATCCAGAACTGGCCTGAGCCCACCCTTTTTGGGCACCATGAAGAGGTTTGAATAGAAGCCGCGAAACCTTTCCAACGGAGGTACCGGCACAATCACCCCTTGTTCGGACAGCGTCTGAACAGCCCCTAAGAGAACTCCCCTGCGGAAGCCTCAAGTTTTATGGGAAGAACCTATCTGGGGGTAGAGTGCTGAACTCTATCCTGTACCCAGAAGACACCACTTCCGCACCCACCGGTCGGAAATGCGGGCAGTCCACCTGTCTGCGAACCCCAAAAGTCGGCCCCCCCACCCGAGAGAGGCGGGGGCAGCCCTTCATGCAGAGGAGGACTTTTCCTCCGTATTTCCGGGCTTGCGCTGCCAGGGTCGCTTACCAGACCCCGAGGCAGACTTGCCGGCCCTTGCCCGCTGAAATGGGCGCACGAAAAAAAATGCTTCTGGCCAGATGATGAAGGACCCTGCTTACGGCGGAAATCCCGCCGCTTGGGTTCTGGGAGAAAGGTACTCTTCCCCCGGTGAAATCCTTAATGATTTCATCCAATTGCGCCCCGAAAAGCCGAACACCTTGAAAAGGAAGGTCCGTGAGGCCCTTTTTGGACACGTGGGCACCCGACCAACACCGCAACCACAGCACCAGTCTGATAATGACTGCAAAAACAGACATCTTCGACAGCATGGGGAGCAGGTCCAAGGCCGCGTCACACAGGTACCGGAGACCCTGTATCAGATGGTCAGCCCGCTGCAAAGCCTCAGGTGAACACCCGCAGCTCAAATCATTGTGCAATTCTGTCGCACATTCCGTAAGTGACTGTGCCACCATAGTGGTCCGTGACGGCTTAAAGGACCCACAAATGTAGGCAGTCTCCTGCGACTCCCCGGCTTGGTCCAACCACAAAGACTCACGGATATCGGTGATCAGGGAGGCCACCAGCGCCCTTTCGCGCGCCACCGAGGCCCCCTGGTCTTCCTCACCATCCGAGGGCTTCAGTTCACCATCTGAGAGCTCCACGGGGGTCCCTGTGACCACTGAGGCCCCTTCCGGTTCAGAATCCTCCCCAGAAGACGGATGGGGGGTGGGCGCTTTTTAGACACCCCCTTAGCATGGCTCGGTACCCCCCGTGCGAAAAAAACTCTCCCAAAATTGAAGTTAATTGATCCAGGGGAACCAGAGGTCCCAGTGCAGCTTGCACTTCCACGGATACCTCCGGAGCCGCCATTGTGCCACCTGAACACTTGCTAGGCCTATAGGCCATGACACGGGTAATGCCCGGGAGGACTATGCCCACCGCCAGCGACACCCCAGGGAGAGCCAGCTATACTTGCTGTTAGTGCCCTTCTAGCGCTGTGTCCCAGTAGGAGTGCTGTCCGCCCCTGCCTTGTGCTGTTACTGCCGCTGTGCTTGTCCAGAAGAGAAGAGGAAGAAACCGGCGCCGACACGTTTTCTTCAGGAAGGCACACCAAAAATGGCCGTCGAGCGGTCACAAGAGGCCAAAAGCACATCCAAATAGGACGCAACTATGGAAAAATGGCCGCTGAGCGTTCACAAGAGGCCAAAACGGCCACGGCTACTGCAAAATGGTGGCAATACGCCGCAAAAAGGCGGCGGATCACCGCATGGAAGTTCTTTAGCGCGGGGGGGGGGGGGGGGTGCGGCACAGTGGGAGGAAGAACAGGCAAACACAGGGGACCTGTAGCCCTGAACCCTCCACCGGACGGCAATGATACCGCTGGTCGCCCTGCCCCCCCCCCCTCCTCAGCCCTGGAGGTGGAGGGTCACTCACCAATCCGACGGGCGTAGCGGGTAACCACCTGGTAGCAGACCTTCCTCCCCTCAGGCCAAACGCCCCTGGACACGACCGCAGCCCGGTGACTCAGACGCAAGTGGGGTTCACCCACTAGCCCCCCGCACGGAACGGGTACAATGCGGCGGACCCCGCTAAAACTAAGGGTAGCTCGCATCGATCGGCCGTGCTGGGGAAATTTCAGGATTCGAGGTATCCTCTATGTCCCAGCCGGCTACTTGATAGCAGTCTTCATCAGATAGCCCGAGAAAAGCAAAAGGAAGAAAAATGGGGAACCACAGATCCCAGCAAGGAACCAGGTCTAACTCCTTGCACTGGGCATAAAAAAACTGATATGCTATGCAGAGCTGGGGGGTTATATGCTGGAGTGAGGACGGCCCCCTGGGAGGGGTCACCTTGCCTTTTTTTTCTTTTTTGCCTAGTCTACTCCTAGTAGGATGTGCATAAATCCACTTGTCAATGAGAAGGCTGCGTCTATCAGTGAACGTAAGAGAAAATGCTTTTATTCTGCTTGCCATAGATTCTTCCCTCCTGCACTGTCTATCTGTGAAAGAGCAGCTAACACAGACAAGGCAGCCCACCTGCACATGCTCAGTTGTGTCTTATGCTGGAAAGAACATGTACTTGTTCTCAGAGATAGCCAGGTCACATGATATTGACATTACACACGTGGGCGTGTATACAGGCTGTACTGGAAAACTCCTACCTGAACTCTCAGCATGAAGAAACTGTGCAGTCTATCGTGTAAATATGGTATACAGATCCTCCAAAAAGGTATATAGTGGCAGTATTTTAATGTAAAAAGATGATTTATAAGCTGTGGTGAGCACTCTGTGTGTGTGTGTGTGTGGGCATATTAATTATTTTACTTTAGTCATAGCATTTCTAAAGTGTATGCCTTGGGAGAGCTGTGCTTACCTGCACAGGGCTGCACAGATGTTCCGTGCTTTGCTGAGATATAAGGTCTTAACAAACCCCTGATGCCTCTTTTTTGAGAAAGAAAGGGGGACTGAAGAAAGAGTCCTCACTAGCTTTCTCTGCAGCCTTAGCTGCACTGCAGAAGAATTAATAGAAGTCTCTGTATAGAGGCTCCTATTCATTCACAAACTGAAGCATGGTAAACACAGTTTACTGATCGTTCACTGTGTTCGCTCAGGAAAGGAAGGGGCTCTCCATTCTAATATCGATCTCTCACGTGTGCCCCAGCAAGTATGAAGTAGAACTATAGACAATTCTTTTTTTCATTTTAGATATAGTAAGGGTGGGTTATAACCACTTTTGAGTTTTTTTTTCTCATTTTTCCCTTTGGAAAGATTCAGTTTCTGTCCCATAGCCAAAACAGGAAGTTAGAGGAAATCCCTCCCCCTCTATTCCTGTTCTGGGGACAACCCAAAATTTGGGTTTTCCTTTTACTTTCACTGATAATGCTAAATATGACAAATAGAGAAAGTGAATCTCCTTAATAAAAGCACAGACAGTAATAAGACATCACAGGAGTTCTGACCATCGCCACTATCCAAAACTGAAAAAAATTCCCTTTAGTTATAATGTAAATGTTAAACACTGGCTATATCAATACTATTGTGAAGATTAGCTGGTTGTTCAGCCGTCACTGAACATACTTACCAGAATCTTGGCAGATGTTGCAGTTTCTAACAAATGCAAAACCTCTTGCCGCCAACTCAGTTTAAGCAACTGATCAAGAAGAGCACTAAAAACACCTTCATCAAAATTCATTCTGCGTAGATACTTGCTGTAGTACTCTTTGAATATCAAAACTAGCAAAAAAACAAAAATAAAAAACATTGAACATTTTTTAAATGCTTACAGAATGTGTCTTTTAGAATATTTATATAGGGAATTCACAATGCCCACATTACATCTCCTGAAATGCATATGAATGTGCAAAGTGCTCATGTTCACAAGCAGATACTGGCAGCCATGGTATGGAAGCCTAACACCTTGACTCTCAGCTGGTGATTGGGGTCATGTGACACTGAATACATGATAAAGCAGACTTTTGTTTTATTTGCTCCTTTTGCCAACCCTACTTAAGACATATAGCAATCCACTGGATAAAAGCCTAGACAAATATTTTTGTCCATAAGTTGATTGGCCAATTGTGTACAGTTGTCATTTGTTTTGACATGTTAGTGGCACTTGTTAATGTACCACTCCCCACATGGAAGCATTCCCTATTTATGATGGCTGTCATGTTACATTTAATGGCTATTGTGATACTCCATTTAATAAAATAATATGAATACAAAAATCTTGACAAAATGTAACACCCTTTCTGCTGTGCACAAAATTCTCTTTCGAACATTGACAAAAATGGTACAGAATTGCCATGCGAGATGACTTGCTGCTCGCCTATCCAGGTTTTGTTAACCCACAACTTTCCTACACAGAATAATGGCCCGTACACACGATCCGAAAATCGGACGAAAAATCCCACTTTCAAAATGATCGTACGTTAATCGGATCGTTAGTACAGAGTTTTCGAGAGCCGATCACACCACAGTTCGTCCTATATTATTCGATCAGACAAACATGAAAATTTTTCTTGCACAGTGCCCGATCGTACGATTTTCGTTTAATCGGTACAGTTGTCGTCCAAAAATACAATACAAGTACACTACAACACATCACATCGCTTCCGTTTTTTTATTCTGTCGTACAAGAATTTTCATGACTTTAGGAAACTCTTCCGATTTGATCTGAGATTAGCATGCGAAAAAAAACAGACGATTAGCTACATTAGTTTGCTATATTCCCAGATAATAACAGTTTATAAGTAACCAACAGTAATAAATATATATTGACCCATTGCAGAACACTGTAAACACCAGGGTGGACAAAAAGCAATAATTAAAAAAAACAAAAAAAAAAAACTGATTTTTTAAAATTTAAATCAGTTTCTTTTATTTAACCACTTCTTGACCATGTCACGTACATTGACTGCTGCAGAGATGGCGATCCACACACGCACAGCTAGGGGGAGAGCGCATGCTGCCCCCGGTGTGCTCTAGTGCCCGCAGGTCAGGTGGACTCTATGTCCGCCGGCGACCCGCGATTGTCTGTTAGAGAGGAAAAGCTGGGAACCGCCGATGTAAACACGGCGGTACCCCACTGTGTCAGGCGGCATGACAGGGCTCTATTAATCCCTGTACTCTGGATCAGTTAGATCTCTTATGCCCCTGGCAGTCCAGCCCCCACACAGTTAAAACACGCCTAGGGAACAAAGTAAACCCCTTGATTGCCCCCTGCAGGTTAACCCCTTCACTGCAAATGACATTTATACAGGAATCAGTGGCTGTTTAAATTTCTGATCGCTGTATGTCAATGGTCCCAAAAATGTGTAAAAGTGTCCGACATGCTTGCCGCAATAATCGCAATCCCGATAAAAATCGCAGATCACCGTCATTACTAGTAAGGAAAAAAAAAATTGTAAAAACACCATAAATTAATTCTCATGGTTTGTAAACCTGACAGCTTTTGTGCAAACCAAATCCAACTCCGATTTTTTTTTTTACCCCAAACATGTAGAAGTATATATATATATATCGGCCAAAACTGATAAATAAATTCGTTTATATTTTTTTTTTGACATAGCAAAAAGTAAAAAATTTAGTTTTTTCTTCAAAATTGCCGCTCTTTTTTTTGTTTATAGCGGTAATCAGAAGTGACGCAGAGGTGATCAAATACCACCAAAAGAAAGCTCTATTTGTGGGAAAAAAAGGACGCTAATTTTTTTTGGGTACAACATTGCACGACCGCGCAATTGTCAGTTAAAGCAATGCAGTGCCGAATCATAAAAAGTGCTCTGGTCCTAATTTGGGAAATCCTTCCGGGGCTGAAGTGGTTAAATCTATTTTTTTGATTTTTATCATATTTATTTTAATAAAATGCTTTTGGAGTACAACTCTATCTAATGATAGTTTTCTATTCAAAGATACATTGATAAATTAGCTTATGGAGCTTAGTTATGTAGCATGAGGCTGTATATTCTGCAATATTTACATTTTTGGTAAACTCATTCAATGAATCCAAGCTCTGCAAGCTGAGATCACATGCACTGCATTGATACATTCACACAATTTTACAGTAACCATGAGTCAAAACAAAGTTCAGGAATAATAGGATTTTTTGACTTACTGTAGAATCCTTTTCTCTGAGTTCATTAAAGGACGCAGCATCTTATTCATGACATGTGGGTTATGCCACCTTTCACGAGGAGTGGACTAGGCAGAACACAGTTCAGCTAAAAGCAGACACAGCATCTCCCAGGGGGCAGTCCTCACTTGGTATAACCCCTCCAGCCTGCTAAGCAACTCAGTTGGTCACAAGCAGTACAAACTCAAGAAAAGAGGGGTGGGTGCTGCGTCCGTCAATGAACTCAGAGAAAAGGATTTTACGGTAAGTCAAAAAATCCTATTTTCTCTTTCGTACATTGACGGACGCAGCATCTTATTCATGACATGTGGGGATGTCCCAAAGCAGTGTCAAAAAATGAGGGGTGGGTAACGCAACAAACTGTACCCAACAGAAGCCCCGTCCGTGAGAAGCCAGACGCGCCTCACACCACCGCCTGCAAACCTTTGCAGCCAAAAGCAGCATCTGAGGATGCTGAAACATCAACTTTGTAAAACTTTTAGAAGGTGTGCACAGAGGTCCAAGTAGCCACCTTTCACACTTAAGATACCGATGCCTGATGTCGGAAAGCCCAGGAGGTGCTAATCGCCCTGGTAGAGTGAGCTGTGACCGGAAAAGGGGGCTCCAGACCCCTAACAGCATACTCATGGGTCACCGTCTGTCTAATCCAAAGGGAAATAGTGGCCGACGAGGCCGACAAACCCTTGCGCGGGCCATCCACCACGACAAAAAGCACATCCGACATCCGAAAGGAGGCCGTAGCCGCCAAATACACCCACAGAGCTCTGACCACATCCAGGAAGTGCAAGGCAACGTCCTTAGGGTGAGACGGGCGCGGGCACGGCGAAGGAAGGACAATATCCTCATTGATGTGAAAAGAAGAGACCACCTTCAGTAAAAAGGAAGGTGACGGGCGCGAAACCGCCTTATCCCTATGTAGGACCAGATACGGAGACCTACAGGACAGGGCCACCAGCTTAGAGGACCCATGGTGCCATGGGCGACCGTACCTGGGGGGGCGACATGACGAACCGCTTGTACAAAGGTACGAATCAAAGAATGCGTCGCCAAGGGACGCTGAAAAAGAATTGCCCCTTGAGAGTGCTCAATGCCAGCTTCTGGTCTAGGTCTTGTTGAAGGAAGGTCAGTACCTGAGCCACTGAAAAACAACGGGGGTTCTCCCCCCGCCTCGAAACCAGGCAATATAAGCTTTACAGGTGCGGTGATATATTTTCCGTGAAGTTGACTTGCGCGCCTTGAGCATGGTGGGAATCACCAACTCCGAAACCCCCGATCCCTTAACACCTGGGATTCAATAACAAGGCCTTTAAAGCCAGCTAGGGTAAAGCAGGATGCAAGATGGGGCCCTGAGACAGCAGATCCTCGCGTAGCGGGAGCCGCCAGGGAACATCCACCACCATCCGCACGTCGGCGTATCAGGGACGCCAAGGCCAATCCGGCGCTACCAGCATGGTTTGGATCTCCTCTGCCTCTATTCTGCGCAACAGGCGCGGAAGCAGCTTGAGAGGGGGAAGGTATAGAGGAGCCGATACCGGGACCATGGAGCCACGAGGGTGTCCGCAGCGTCTGCCAACGGATCCCTTGTTCTGCTCACGAAGGACTGCACCTTCCGATTGAGCCGGGACGCTAGTAGGTCCATGTCTGGCGTGCCCCACTTTTGACAGATCTGGCAGAACACTTCCGGGTGCAGGGGCCACTCTCCCTGATCCACCCTCTGGCGACTGAGGTAGTCCGCCTGCCAATTTTCAACGGCCGGAATGTAAACTGCGGAGATTGTCGGCACCTGAAGTTCTGCCCACCTCAGAATGTGAGCCACTTCCGACGCCGCTGCCGAGCTTCTCGTTTCGTCCTGATGATTCACGTAAGCCACCGCCGTGGCATTGTCTGACTGAACTCTGACAGGCTGACCTTGCAACCTACCCGACCAGTGGGAGAGACAAAGCCTGATGGCCCGAAGTTGCAGCACATTGATCGGTAGACGAGACTCCTCCGGGGACCAGCGACAATGCACCAACAGACCCAGGACCCCTCTCCATCCGGTTAGGCTGGCATCCGTCGTGACCACCGTCCATTCCAAGGGGAGAAACGACTTCCCCAGCTCCAGGACCGAGGGAGAACCGGGCCTGGCGATCCAACCTGATCCAGGGACAAAGGGGACTTGTCCTACCGCAGCAGAATTGCACGCTGCAGGGACCGAGTGTGACTCTGGGCATACGGGACCGCCTCAAAGGTGGACACCATAAGCCCCAACACCCTCATGCAAAACCTTAGGAAGGACCACCTCTGCGATAGCAGGGCCCGCACCACCACTTGAAGCATCAGAAACTTGGCCGGAGGAAGAAACACCTTCGCTTGCTCCGTATCCAAGATCAAACCCAAAATACTCCAAACGGCGCAACGGGGTCAGCGCCGACTTCGGGAGATTGATCACACAGCCGAACTCCCTCAGGGAGCTCAGGGTGATTGCACATTGTCCCTCAGAGCCGAGGCCGACTCCGCCCGCAGGAGAAGGTCGTCGAGATATGCCACCACCGCTATGCCCCTCTGCCGCAGCAGGGCCAATACCGGAGCCAAGGGCTTGGTGAAGACTTGGGGAGCGGAGGCCAGACCAAATGGGCAGGCCACACACACTGGTAGTGTAGATCCCTCACCGCAAATCGCAAAAAAGCGCTGGTGACAAGCGCAGATAGGGACGTGCAAGTACGCATCCTTGATGTCCAAGGAGGCCAGGAAGTCTCCCTGACGAAGCGCCGCCACCACAGAACGGACTGACTCCATTCTGAATTTCCGCGCCCTCGCAAAGAGATTGAGAGCCTTCAGATCCAGGACAGGCCTGACCCCACCTTTCTTTGGAACCCCAAAGAGGTTGGAGTAAAACCCGCGGAAATGTTCCGCGGAGGGAACCGAAACAATCACCCCCTGACTGAGCAAGACCTGCACAGCCCCTAACAGGGCCTGCCGCCGCCCCGGGGGGAGCCTCAAATTGGAGGCGAAGAACCTATCCGGGGGGCTGGGTACGGAACTCTACCTTGTACCCGGACTAAACCACCTCGCGCACCCAGAGGTCCGAGATGCGGGAGGTCCACCGGTCCGCGAACCCCAAGAGACGTCCCCCCACCCGAGCAACGGGCGGGGGCAACCCATAATGCGGAGGAGGCGCTTTTGGCCCCACGCAGTGGCCTTGGTGGGCTGAGAGCCCTTGCCCGCTGCACGGGGCGCACGGAAAAACCTCTTCTGAGTTGAAAAAGAGGGACCCAGTTTACGTCAGGGCTCTTTTCCGCCCTGTCAAATGTTTAATTATCTCATCCAGGGAAGCCCCAAAGAGACAGGCCTTTCTTTGAAGCCTGGTCACCTGACCAGCATTTCAGCCATAGCAGGCGCCTCATAACGACTGCAAAGGCAGACATCTTTGAGAGCATGGGAGCCATGTCCAATGTCGCATCGCAGAGATACCTAAGGCCCTGGGCCAGCTGGTCTGCCAGCTGCACTGATTCAGGAAGAACCTGAAGGCCGCCCAAATCCCGGCGCAGAATGGTCGCCCATTCCGTAAGCACCAGCGCCGGTCGCATGGCTGACCCCACCACAAGGAACATAGCCTTGGACACAGCCTCGGTACGCCTATCGGCCGGGTCCTTACAAGATGGAGATCCCTCCATCGGAATAGTAGTCGCCTTGTTCAGGCGAGCCACCGGCGACGCCCGTAGAAGACGCCCACTTCTGTAACAGGGCGTCCTCAAAGGGGTAGCGCACCAAAAAACGTTTGGGAATGGCGAAAGGACTTTGAGGCTGTTGCCATTCTTTATACACAAACTGATCAAAATACGGCAAATAAGGGAACACCTTAGGGGCCCGGGCCAGCTTGTGCGAACCAAAAGCGTACACCACCTCCTGTGCCGCCCCAGCCGGCCACAGCTTCAGCGCCTCACGGACCGCTGTGACCAAGGAGCCCACCAGTGCCCTTTTGTGAGCCACGGTGGCCCGAGGACTCCTCCTCATCATCGGAGGGGTCCCCGAGCTCACCATCCAACAGCTCCAGGGGGATCCCCGTCACGGCGGAGCCCCCCTCCTGTTCCAATTCTTCCCCAGATGATAAGGAAGTGGGTGGCCGTTTCTTCGCCACCCTGCAGTCACGGGTCGGCTCCACCTGGGAGAAAAATTCCTCCAGGATCGCAGTCAATTTATCAAGAGGGACCACAGGTCCCAGCGCGCCCGGAGCCTCCCAGGAGACCTCTGAAGGGGAAGCACCTGCTTCAGCTGCCATTGCACCACCCACCCGGACACACCACCACCTGCAGAGGCCTGTGTACCGGGACCAGGCGCCCGCACCACCCCAAAAAAATTGCCACACAGGTTCCCAGGGGCATTCAGGAGAACCCTCACCTTGTTGTGTCACCGCCCTCTTCCTACCCCGGAAGAGTGCTGCCAGACCGCTGCTGCTGCCTTGTGCCGCCCTGCTGCCACTACAGCCCCCACGTGCTGAATGCATCCCGTGTACAGGAACGGCACCAACATACTCGGGACCGCCTACCGAGCCGGCCAACCAGGTACCATAACGCGGCAGATCATGTAAACATGGCCGCCGTATGTACTAGAGGCCAAACCGCGCGGTCGGCCACCACAAAATGGCGGCCGCGACTACAGCACGTGGCCGGCTACAAGAAAATGGCAGCTGGGCCGTTGAAAAATGGCGCCAACCGTCGCTGCGAGCGGCCGACTGCCTCAGGCTCAAGGATGCACCCCATCTCCCCCCCTGACAAGCGCAGCCCCGGAGGCAGATGAGGAAGGGGGGTGGAGTGTGGGGTAAGGGATGGAAGGAGGCCCACTTAACCCCCGGGGGGGGGGGACTATCTGCCTGCCCCCCCACACCCCGGGAGAGTGGGCGTACTTACCCATCCTGACGGGCGTAGCGGGACACCCACCCGAGACAGACCTGCCGCCCCGCTACTCCGGGGGGGAGCTGCCAGGCCTGCGACACCCGTGACGCGAGCCCTAGGACCCACCCGGTCCTTAGTGCGCTGGTGGGACGTTTAACCCGCCGGCCGCGGCCGACCCAGCGCAGAGCTATAGTCGGCTCGCGTCCATTGGCCGCGCTGGGGAGACTACCTGGATCTAGGATATCCAGCCTGTCACCCAGCCGGCTACCTGATTGCAGTCTTCATCAGATGTCTTGAAAAAAAGAAAAAAAAACGGGAACCGCAGGTCCCAGCAGGAGGCCAGGTCCTACTCATTGCACTAGTGTTAGAAGACTGTGCTGAGGGTTTGTTTGCATTTGATGTTTCCTCGCATTCCCGGAGGAGGCGGGGCCGGGCAGCCCTATTTAAACAGTGTGCTTCCTGCATCAAGTGCTGTCCGTTCTAAAGCGTGAGTGTTCCTGAGCAATCTGATTTCCGGTTTACCTGATCCTGCGACCTGGCTTGACCTTGCTGATTTCTGCCTGCACCGACCCCCAGCTTGCCTACGACCACTCTTCTGCCTGATCCCTTGTACTTCGCTGCCAGCCTATTGACGACCCTGCCTGCATCTGACGACCCTTCTGCCTAAACCCTTTGTAACGCATTGCCCGCCTGTTACCGACCCGGCCTGTACGACCATCCACCATCTGCACGAGCTTCACTGGACCATCCATACCACCACCAGGGATCTTGTCCAGCCCTCGTGCCCCCCTGAGCTCCCTGTCTGCTCTACCGGGGACCCTCGAACCAGGGCCGCAAGAGCGGCTGCTTCCTGCATAAGACAGACTCCACCACGAGGTGTGTGACAATTAGGCAGAAAAAAACTGATTTCCTTAGCAGGGTGGAGGGGTTATACCAAGTGAAGACTGCCTCCTGGGAGGGGCTGTGTCTGCTTTTAGCTGAACTGTGTTCTGCCTAGTCCACTCCTAGTGAAAGGTGGCATAACCCACGTCATGAATAAGATGCTGCGTCCATTAATGAATGAAAGAGAAATTACTTTATCCCATTGTATTGCAAATCTATGTACAGTACAAACTGTATGATTGAATCGGTTCCGATATCGCTGTTTTACTAACCTGAGAGCTTATTATTCTATATAAGAAACCTTCATTTTGTGGAAATAGGAAACCTTCAATATTCTAACTACGAGCAAGAATAAGTCCTTACATTTAACCACGTGCCGACCGCCCACCGCAGCGTGACGGCGGTAAAGTGGCTCGTTATCGCAAACCGCTGTCACCAGACGGCGGCCGTGATAACGAGTATTTTGAGTACTGTGTTCCGAGGGGGGCCAGGGAGCGGGTAGGGCGGACTTGATCTCCGTCGGCTACCAACGATGGCCCCCCCGCAGTGATAGAATGGAGGTCCGTGTATGTTCTGACAGAGGGGGAAGGGCTGTGCTCACAGGTTTCCTGTATATGGAAGCCATGATCACTTTTTTTGTTTGGGTACAACGTTGTACGACCGTGCAATTGTCAATTAAAGGGACGCAGTGCCAAATCGCAAAAAGTGTTCTGGTCCTAAAGTGTGAAATCCTTCCGGGGCTGAAGTGGTTAAAGAGCACATGTCATTTCAGATCCATCACTGCAGCGCCTGTTAGCGGGCATCCACTCACCTGCTGCCACCACGTCCCTCCCCTTGTTGTGTCACTGGCACATCACCAGTCATCCCATTAAAGTGAATGGGACTGTTGGTGAGTGAATAGTGGGTCAGAGGAGCCACTGCGGGACAGAGATGACAGTTGCTCTTTAAAAATTATGATTTAAATCGACTTGATTTAAATCAAATCCACCCTGGTAAACACAAAGCTAACTATAAAGAGAATTTTGGTAGTTTGTCACGCCTATGCCATTTCGGAAACTAGACCGCAATTGAAAGAATGGCATCTCATAATTACCACAATCCATGCGAATTAACATGTGAAATAACACAAGAGCACTAAATGGATTACTACTAATTTTTTATTCTCATGAGCCAAATCAATGGACACCAATGCAGTCTAAGAAAAGGGCTGTCCGTTTTCTGCTTCCAGCTGCACGTTCAGGAATGAATTGGGGTTATATCTGTGTACTCCAAAAACCAGAGGAGACACCATAAAATAAAGGGTAATATTTAGCCTATAGATGGGGCAATTTCTACTGTCTAATTTACTCACAGTAATAGAGAGCAACAGTGCGGTGGAGGTATACAACAATCTGCAGGTTTAAAGTATGTAATCACAGGATATTAAAAAAATGTGAGCTTATAATAATAGGTATGACATACATTATTATCGGCCAAAAACGGGAACCGATACCGAAAGGGGACAGGGTCCGCCCCGGGTGTCGCCCATTGCGGCGGTATGTGTTATGTAGGAGATGAGAAGTTTCACATTTCGTTGATAGCAGGCTTGTAAGAGCCGCTCTGTGCGTGAAACTGTCATATAATGTAACTGCTTGCAGAGACAAGCGGTCACAACTCAGCAGTGATGTCGGGGGTGGGCGAGACCAAACAACTATCAAACACCAGCCAATAGGATAGGGGCTGAGCGGGTGTTTGATAGCTGTTCGGTCCCATCCACCCCCGACATCACCGCTGAGTTGTGACAGCTTGCCTGTGTGTGTGAAACTGTCATTCAATTAACTGTATGCATTGTATTAACTGTATGCAGAGACAAGCTGTCACAACTCCGCAGTGATGTCGGAGGTGGGCGGGACCAAACAGCTATTAAACACAAGCCAATAGGATAGGGGCTGGGCGGGTGTTTTATAGCTGTTCGGTCCTGATCACCCTCGAGTTGTGACAGCTTGTTCTGCATGCAGTGAAATTACATGACAGTTTCACACACAGAATGGCTCTTCCAAGCCTGCTATCTGTGCAATGTGAAACTCCTCGTCTCCTCTATCAGTGCCAACTGTCAGTGCCACCTTATCTCCTCAATCAGTGCCACCTGTCAGTGACAATCAGTGCCAACCAATGCCACCTATCAGTGCCCACCAGTGCTGCCTATCAGTGCCAACCAATGCCACCTATCAGTGCCAGTCAGTGCTTCCAATCAGTGCTGCCAATCAGTGCTACCCATCAGTGTCAATCAGCGCCACCTATCAGTGCCAATCGGTGGCCATCAGCGCCCAGCACAGGTAGGCTGCATATGACAATTGAATATAAAAAAAAAAACTGTGCATTTTCGGTTTTTGCACCA
Source organism: Glandirana rugosa (assembly GCA_018402905.1). NCBI lineage: Eukaryota > Metazoa > Chordata > Amphibia > Anura > Ranidae > Glandirana > Glandirana rugosa. The sequence goes on along the minus strand of BLSH010233494.1, from coordinate 1,083,270 downwards.
AAATTTCTATTCAGTGTACCAATACACAGAAAATAAAAACAAGCATTTCATACATATAAAATCACAAAAAAAAAAAAAAAAAAAAAACTTCCTTTCCCAACAGAAAATACTGGATATACTTCCTTTTTTCCCAACTGCATTGCAAAGCTACCATCTCCTACTACACACAACAAAGAGCTTTTTGGAGGAGAAACTGGTCTTACATTTTGTACTTACATGCACGTTGTAGAAAACCTGTACGATTTTCATTTATCATCAATCGCAACAAATCCATACACAGCTGAAGAAGAAAAAAAAAAAAAAATATGAAGAACTCGAAAATATAATCTTTGGGCTCATCACAATATCTTTTTCTTGAGGTCTACTGACACACATGTGAAATCTTTCGCCTTCAGGTTACACGGTCACCCCCAGGAGGATTGGACAATTGCATGAAAGAAAAAAACTGTAGGCCAGCCCAGGATAACCACTCCTACTACAAGCAGGCCTCAGTGAAGTAACAAAGTAGTACCGAGAGCACAGCCACAGAGAAGTGGGATCTGCTATACAGGTGCATCTCAAAAAAGTTGAATATCTTTAAAAAGTTCAGTAATTCAATTCAAAAAGTGAAACTCATGTTATATAGATTCATTACACACATAGTGATATATTTCATGCATTTTTTTCTTTTAATTTAGATGGTTATGGCTTACAGCTAAGTGAAAACCCAAAATTCAGTATCTCAAAAAATGTGAATATTGTTAAAAAGTGAAATATTGTAGACTCATGGTGTCACACTCTAAGCAGCTAATTAACTCAAAACACCTGTAAAGGTTTCCTGAGCCTTTAAATGGTCTCTCGGTCTGATTCAGTAGGTTACACAATCACGGGGAAGACTGATGACTTAGCAGTTGTCCAGAAGAGTCATTGACACCCTCCACAAGGAGAGTAAATCACAACAGCTGGCTGTTCAGAGTGCTGTACCCAAGCATATTAATGGAAAGTTGAGTGAAAGGAAAAAATGTGGTAGAAAAAGGTGCACAAGCAACAGGGATAACCACAGCCTTGAGAGGATTGTGAAGCAAAGGCCATTCAAGAGTTTGGGGGAGATTCACAAGGAATGGCCTATGGGTAGTGTCAATGCTGTGCCAAGCCAATCCTGAACCAGAGACAACATCAGAAGCATCTTACCTGGGCTAAGGAGAAAAAGGACGGGACTGTTGCTCAGTGGTCCAAATTACTCTTTTCAGATGAAAGTAAATTTTGCATTTCATTTGGAAATCAAGGTCCCAGAGTCTGGAGGAAGAGTGGAGAGGCACATGAGGTCCAGTGTGAACTTTCCACAGTCTGTGATAATTTGGGGAACCAGGTCATTTACTGGTGTTGGTCCACTGGGTTTTATCAAGTCCAAAGTCCGCGCAGCCTTCTACCAGGAAATTATAGAGCACTTCATGCTTCCCTCTTCTGATCCGCTTTATGGAGATGTGGATTTCATTTTCCAGCAGAACGTGGCACCTGCCCACACTGCCAAACATACCAATGCCTAGTTAAATTGATCATGGTATCACTGTGCTTGATTGGCCAAAAAACTCGCCTGACCTAAACCCCATAGAGAATCTGTGGGGTACTGTCAAAAGGAAGATGAGAGACACCAGACCCAACAATGCAGACGAGCTGAAGGCCACTATCAAAGTAACTTGGGCATAATACCTCAGAAGTGCCACAAGCTGATCGCCTCTATGCCATGCCACATTGATGCAATAATTCATGCACAAGGAGCCCCAACCAAGTATTATGTGCATACTATACTGTAAATGGACATTTAAAGCGGAGTTTCACCCATGTAAAAGTCAGCAGCTACAAAAAATGTAGCTGCTGACTTTTAACAGGCGGACACTCACCTGTCCCTCGCTCCAGCGATGCGGTCGCCCCGAGGGCTCGCTCTTCGCCCCCTCCTCTCGTGACACCGGCATCATAGGTGTGGACACCCGTCTTTTGCTTCAAAGCCGGGTACACACTGCGCATGTGCAAATCGCTCTGCGCTTTGTGACTGGCCGGCGTATCTTCTGGGACCTGTGACGTGTCCTAGAAGATCGCCGAGAGGGAAGGGGGAAGGTGGACTACCTACCTGGAGCCGCGGCACCAGGGTCGCGTCTCGCTAAACGTGTACGCGTCACACATGGGCCGAAACTTCGTTTTCTGCCCACAGGTGTGGATACTACGGCCACAGTG
>BLSH010233494.1:1058580-1072949 GCA_018402905.1 Glandirana rugosa | reverse complement strand
CATTTACCTCCCCATCGGAAATCCCTATCTTGTGCCTCTGGAATAACTAGCAAGCAATCACCAGATTCAGTGCAGATCTGCTGCACCTCTCAGCTCCAGTCCTGCTGTTACATAGGCACCCTGTGTAAAAGACGTCGTAACAGCGAGACTCCAATGAATTACTTCACTGGTTGCTAGGCAATCCTAGCAACTAATAGCACAGTATGACGCCGGAAGGGGCGGGCTTTGTCAGGTTGCAGGACTTACTCTGTACGGTGCGAAAGTCCCGCAACCCGACAAAGTTTAAAGAGACCGGTTCCTGTAGCGAGTGTGAGGACTCAATCTGCGGTCTGGCAAAAACATCCTTGCGGTCCGGATGTGGCCCGCATGCCGTAGTTTGGAGACCCGTGCATTAAGATAAAAAACCTTCTGTGCCTGGGATGCCCCTCCCCAGCCCCCCTTATACTAACCTGAGCCCCATTGAGATCCAGCACTGTGCAGCGGCTCTCTGCCCTGTTCCTCCTTACAGGGCAGATCCATAGCAGTGGGAGCCATTGGCTGTTGTCAATAAAACTCTATGAAGACGGAAGCGGGAGTGCCCCCATAGGAAGCAGCTTGGGTCACTTAATGAAGAGAAGGAGCTAGGGGCGCCGGCAGGAGACCACAGAAAAGGAGGATTGGGGCTACTCTATGCAAAACCATTGCACAGAGCAGGTAAGTATGACATGATTTTTGTTTTATTAAAAGAAACCCTGACGCTTTACAAACACTTTCAGTCCATATCGTCCCCCTGCATACCAACTGGAAGCTAAATAGAACTAAAGGTAATCTTTATTTTATGTATAGAGTAAGGATTTATAACCCCTGTCAGTTTTTAGCCATCTGTGTCCCTGAAGATTTCCCTTCACTTCCTGCCTCATAGTCAAAACAGGAAGTGAGAGAAATTCCACAAACTGGCAGAATCCCTGGTTGTCACAAGAGTCCCCATTGGAAGATTTCCTTTTTTGGTGGTAACGGTAAATATGAAAAATAGGGGGGTGAACACAGACAGCAAAAAAACAAACAAAAAAAAGATTTGCCTTTATACATTAACGTGTGCAAAAAAATAAAGCAATGGTTTGGCAGTGAAAGGTTTAAAACGGACACAAAAACGGAATAAAACTGGTCTGACACTCACGCCTCCACCTCTCTGTCTCTCCTCACATCACCACTCCCCTGAGGAGCCCTATGTGTAATCTGCTGCATCCCCTTTCAAATGAAAGTGTTACTAAACCCAGTAATATGAAAATAGTTAAACCCCCCCCCCCACACACACACACACACACACACACACACACACACACACACACAGTTCCCACAGCTTATAAATCTCTTATTTTTACATTAAAATACTGCCACTATATATCTTTTTGGCTGATCTGTATACCACGGTCAGTGATAAGCTGCACAGTTTCTCCAGTGCTGAATAGTAGGAGGAGATTTCCACTACAGCCTGTATACACGCTCACATGTGTGATGTCAATATCATGTGACCTGGCTAGCGCTGAGAAGAACATGTTTTCTCCAGTATAAAAGACACAACTGAGCAGGACGACTACCCTGCCTGTGTTAAGCTGGCCTTCCCTGGATAGACAGTGCAGAGAGGGAAGGATATATGCATATAGGACAAAACAGCCTTTTTATACAATGCAGAAGATTAACCCCTTAATTTCCACAGCTAGTATAACTAACATGCTATTCTGCATATACAGACTGATTTTACTGTTGTGGGTTTAGCAACACTTTAAAGTGGTTGTCAAACCTGTGACAACCACTTTAACCAACAGGTAAGCCCATAATAAGGCTTACCTGCAGGTTCCCTGCATATCTCAAAAACCTGCACGGTTTAGGAGATATACAGGTGATACTCGAAAAAATAGGATTTTATTAAGAACTTACCGTAAAATCATTTTCTCTGAGTTCATTGACAGACGCAGCCTCTATTCATGACACGTGGGTTTATGCACCTTTTACTAGGAGTAGACTAGGCAGAACGAAAGTTCAGAAAAGCAAAGCTGGCCCTCCCAGGGGGCCGTCCTCACTCAGCATATAACCTCTCAGCCCTGCATAGCATATCAGTTTGTAACAAGCTGTACAAACACAACACCGAGGGGTGGGTGCTGCGTCTGTCAATGAACTCCGAGAAAAGGATTTTACAGTAAGTTCTTAATAAAATCCTATTTTCTCTTACGTTCGTTGACAGATGCAGCCTTTATTCATGACACGTGGACACATCCCAAAGCGGTGTCAAACAAGAGGGGTGGGTAAACAATAACAACTGTACCCACAGAAAGATCTCGGGAGGCGCCATCCGCGCCTACACAACTTTGCGGCCAAAAGCAGCATCCGCGGATGCAGACACATCAACTTTGTAATACTTACCAAAAGTGTGCACCGAGGCCCAAGTAGCCACCTTGCACACCTGAGACACCGACGCATGGTGTCTGAAAGCCCAGGAAGTGCTAAATCGCCCTGGTGGAATGAGCCGTGACCGGAAAAGGGGGTACCTGGCCCCGCACAGCATACGCATGGGTCACAGTCTGTCTGATCCAACGAGATACAGTGGCCTACGAAGCCGCCAAACCTTTGTGCGGCCCTTCCGTTAGCACAAACAGCGCATCCGACCTCCGAAATGGAGCCGTAGCTGCCAAATACACCCGCAAGGCCCTCACCACATCCAAGGAATGCAGAGCAATCTCCTTAGGATGGGACGGGCGTGGACATAAGGAAGGGAGGACAATGTCCTCATTAATGTGAAAAGAAGAAACCACCTTCGGAAGGAACAAAGGAGACAGACTCAACACCGCCTTATCCTTATGTAGGACCAATAAGGAGACCCACACGAAAAAGCTGCCAATTCAGACACCCGCCTAGCGGATGTAATGGCCACCAAGAAGGCGACCTTCTGAGACAGCAACTGTAAGGGAATATTCCTCATCTGTTCATACGGCGGTTTCTGCAGCACAGAAAGTACCAAGTTCAGATCCCACGGTGCCAGGGGCGACCGTACCCGAGGAGCCACATGACGTACACCCTGTACAAATGTATGGAGCAAAGAATGTGTCAATAAAGGACGCTGAAACAAAATTGCTAGAGCGGAAATGTGGCCCTTGAGGGTGCTCAAAGCCAACTTTTGGTCCAGGCCTTGTTGAAAGGCCAGCACCCGAGCAACAGCAAAAGAACGGGGGTTCCAACCCCCCACCTCGCACCAAGCAATATAGGCTTTCCAGGTGCGATGATAGATCTTGCGCGAAGTGCACTTGCTCGCCTTAAACATGGTGGGGATCACTGATTCAGAGACCCCCATGTCCCTCAGTACCTGGGACTCAATAGCCAGGCCGTCAAAGCCAGCAAGTGTAAAGCAGGGTGCAGGATGAGTCCCTGTGACAACAGATCATCGCAAAGCGGGAGCCGCCAGGGAACATCTGATACCATCCGCACCACGTCGGCGTACCAAGGACGCCGAGGCCACCAGGATTGTCGGGATTCCCTCCACTTCTATCTATGTTTCTGCGCAACAGCCGCGGTAGAAGTCTTAGAGGAGGAAAGGCATACAGAAGCTGGTACCGAGACCACGGGGCCACCAGAGCGCCCTTGGCTACCACACAAAGGTCTGCACCTTGTGACTGAATCTGGATGCCAGGAGATCCACATCTGGCGTGCTCCACCTTTGGCATATCTAGCGGAACACCTTCGGATGCAGGGGCAATTCTCCCTGATCCAGCCTCTGGTGACTGAAAAAGTCCGCCTGCCAATTTTCTACACCCGGAATGTAGATGGCAGAGATTGCTGGCACGTGCATTTCTGCCCACCTCAGAATGTGGGCTGCCTCTGCTGCCGAGCTTCTTGTTCCACCTTGATGGTTCACGTACGCCACCGCTGTGGCGTTGTCCGACTGAACCCGAAACAGGAGGCCGCGCAGTCTTGCCGACCAGTGGAAGAGGCAGAGCCTGATCACCCTCAGGTCCAACACATTGATCGGAAGGCGAGATTTCTGCGGCGACCAACGACAACTGCCCCAGGACTCCACCCCAGTCCGAGTAGGCTGGCATCCGTTGCGACTATTGACCACTCAAGGGAAAGGAACGATTTTCCCAAGGTCAATGCCGGGGCCCGAAGCCACCAGGTCAATGACCCCTTGGTCTGATGATCCAATCTGATCAGCCGATCCAGAGACAAGGGAGACTTGTCCCACTGCAGCAGAATCGCCCGCTGCAGGAGTCAGGTGCGACTCTGGGCGTAAGGTATCGCCTCAAAGGCCGAGACCATGAGCCCCAAAACCCACATACAGAACCGTAAGGAGGACCACCGACGTGACAGCAGGGATCGCACCGCTGCTTTCAGCGTCAACAATTTGGCCGGAGGTAGAAGCACCTTCACCTGCTCCGTGTCCAAGATCAGGCCCAGATATTTCAGGCGACAGGACGGAGTCAGTGTCGACTTCTGTAGGTTGATCAGCCAACCGAAGTCTCTCAGTGAGGCCAGGATGATAGCAACATTGTCATCCAGAGCCGGAGCGGACTCTGCTCGCAGGAGTAGATCGTCCAGGTATGCTACCACAGCAATGCCTCTCTGTCACAGCAGAGCCAGCACCAGAGCCAGTATCTTGGTGAAGACGCGCGGAGCCGAGGCCAGACCGAAGGGAAGAGCCACAAATTGATAATGGGGATTCCCCACAGCAAAACGCAGGAAGCGCTGATGCTGGACACAAATGGGAACATGAAGATAAGCGTCCCTGAGTCCAGGGACGCCAGAAAATCCCCTAGGTGTAGGGCGGATACGACCGAACGGACTGATTCCATTCTGAATTTCCGCAGCTTCACAAAGTGATTGAGCGCTTTCAGACCCAGAACCGGCCTGACCCCCACCCTTCTTTGGCACCGCAAAGAGGGTCGAGTAAAAAACCGCGGAACCTTTCCGCCGGGGGGACTGGCCCAATTACCCCCTGTTCGGACAGCGTCTGAACAGCCTCTAGCAGAGCTTGCCGACGCCCCAGAGGGAGTCTTAAATTTAATGGAAAGAACCTGTCCGGGGGTAGAGTGGTGAGATCTATCTTGTACCCGAAGGACACCACCTCCCGCACCCACCGTCGGAGATGCGAGCGGTCCACGAACCCCAGAAGCCGGCCCCCCACCCGAGTTGGGCGGGGGCAACCCATCATGCGATGGAGGACTTTTCCTCCGTCTTTTCGGACTTGCGCAGCCAGGGCCGCTTACCGGTCCCAGAGGTAGCTTTGCCGTGCCGACAGCCCGCCTAACTGGGCGCACGGAAAAACGCTTCTGTGTCTGAGGCCCTTGCTAGACGCGTGGTCGCCCGACCAGCACTGTAACCACAGCAGCCATTTAATAATGACCGCAAAAACTGACATTTTTGATAGCATAGGGACTAAAACCAGTGCTGCGTCACAGAGGTAACGAAGACCCTGCCACCAGGTGATCAGCTCGCTGCACTGAATCAGGTGAATCCCCGCAGCCCAGATCATTGCGCATTTCCATCGCACACTCCGTGAGAGACTGAGCTACCATGACCGACGCCAAGGCCGGTCTCATAGCAACCCCAGCTCCAAGAAAGGAGTCCTGGAAACTGCTTCTGTCCGCCTAATGGCCGGAGCTCTAAAAGAGGGCGACCCCTCCATGGGAATGGTAGTCGCCTTATTCAGGCGGGCCACCAGCAGATCCACCGCGGGGGACTACCATTTCTGCAACAGGCTGTCCTCAAAAGGATAGCGCACAGAAAACGTTTTGGTGGGGTGAAGGAATCTTGTGGACGCTGCCACTCCTTATAGACAAACTGGTCAAAGTATTCAATATGGGGGAATACTTTTGGAGCACGGAATGGCTTCAGGGACCTGAAGGTGTAAACAGTCCCTTGCTACTCCCCAGCCTGGTCCAGTCACAGAGAATTGCGAACGGCAGCAACCAGGGAGGCCACCAGCTCCTTTTTGCATGCCACCGAGGCCCCCTGGTCCTCCACCCCATCCTGAGCCCGCATGAGCGCTCCACGGGGGTCCCCGTGACCACCAAGCCCCTTCCGACTCCCCTGATGGTGGGGGTGGACGCTTTTTGGGGACCCCCCCTAGCATGGCTCGATTCCCCTCGGGCGAAAAAGTCTTCTAATATTGAAGACAATTGATCTAGGGGAACCATAGGTCCCAGCGCAACTTGCGCTTCAGCTGACCCCTCCTGAGAAAATGCTGCAGATTCAGCCGCAATAGCACCACTGCCAGGACACTTAAATGGCTTACCAGCCATGATGCCCCCACAGCGCACCCTCACAATGTGCCCCATAGCTGCTCAGAGACTGCCCAAAGGACCCAGCACCACCGCGCCCCCACCCAGGGAGGAAGAATCAGCCATACTTGCTGTTTTCTGAACTGTGTGCCTGTGTCTTGATTAGAAGGCCCCACCGCTGCTGCTGTCCCATGCTCTGATCCGGAAGAGGAGCATTTGGCGCCAACATGCACGTTTTTACTGTGCAGGGGGACTAACCAAAAATGGCCGCCAAGCGGCCACATGAGGCCAAAACCATCCCCAAAATGGCCGTGGCTACGGCAAAATGGTGGGCGGCCGGCCGGCCGCGACCACAACAAAATGGCGGGACCGGCGCATGTGAGAACCAAAACGGCTGGGCAGCAGAGCGACTGTGCGGACAGTGAGGCAGGTGGGTGGGGGGTGAGAACAGAAAGGTGGACACCTGTACCCCCCCCACCGGGACGAGCCCCGCTAGCCATACCCCCTCCGCAGGGGGGTGTCACTCACCACTCCAGACGGGCGTAGCGGGTAGCCACCCATGCAGACCTTCCACCCCCAGGTGGGGAGGGATGCTGCTGGCCAAGCGACCCCTGGACGCGAGCTGCAGCCCGGTCACTCGGTCGCAGGTGGGACCTTCAACCCACCGGCCACCCGCAGGGAACGGGCAGGACGCGGCAGACCCCGCCAGGGCTAAGGGTGGCTCGCATCCGTCGGCCGCGCTGGGGAAATGGCAGGACAAGAAAACATCCGCGTGGTCCCCAGCCGGCTACTTGATTGCAGTCTTCATCAGAAGTCTTGCGCAAAAAGAAAGAAAATGACAAAAAAAAAATAGGGGAACCGCAGTTCCCAGCAGGGAACCAGGTCTAACTCCTTGCACTAGGCAGAAGAAAACTGATATGCTATGCAGGGCTGAGGGGTTATATGCTGAGTGAGGACGGTCCCCTGGGAGGGGCCAGCTTTGCTTTTCTGAACTTTCGTTCTGCCTAGTCTACTCTAGTACTAGTAAAAGGTGCATAAACCCACATGTCATGAATAGAGGCTGCGTCTGTCAATGAACGTAAGAGAAATTAGAATACCGTGCAAAAGTTCATTTATTTCAGTAATGCAACTTAAAAGGTGAAACTAATATATGAGATAGACTCATTACATGCAAAGCAAGATAGTTCAAGCCACGATTTGTCATAATTGTGATGATTATGGCTTACAGCTAATGAAAACCCCACATCCACAATCTCAGAAAATTAGATTACATGCAATCAATAAAACAAGGATTGTACATAGAACAATATCAGACCTCTGAAAATTATAAGCATGCATATGTACTCAGTACTTGGTTTGGGCCCCTTTTGCAGCAATTACTGCCTCAATGCGGCGTGGCATGGAAGCTATCAGCCTGTGGCACTGCTGAGGTGTTATGGAAGACCAGGATGCTTCAATAGTGGCCTTCAGCTCTTCTGCATTGTTGGGTCTCATGTCTCTCATCTTTCTCTTAGCAATGCCCCATAGATTCTCTATGGGGTTCAGGTCAGGCGAGTTTACTGGCCAATCCCACGGTCATTAAACCAGGTTTTGGTGCTTTTGGCAGTGTGGGCAGGTGTCAAGTCCTGCTGGAAAATTAAGTCAGCGTCCCCATAGAGCTTGTCTGCGGAAGGAAGCATGAAGTGCTCCCAAATCTCCTGGTAGATGGCTGCGTTGACCCTGGACTTAATGAAGCACAGTGGACCAACACCAGCAGATGACATGGCTCCCCAAATCAACACAGACTGTGAAAACTTCACACTGGACTTCAAGCATCTTGCATTGTGTGCCTCTCCTTTCTTCCTCCATACTCTGGGTCCTTGGTTTCCAAATGAGATGCAAAATTTGCTCTCATCAGAAAAGAGGACTTTGGACCACCGAGTTACAGACCAGGTCTGTTTTTCTTTAGCCCAGGTAAGACGCTTCTGACATTGTTTGTTGTTCAGGAGCGACTTGACAAGAGGAATACGACATTTGAAGCCCATGTCCAGGATCCGTCTGTGTGTGGTGGCTCTTGACGCACTGACTCCAGCCTCAGACCACTCCTTGTTAAAGTCCCCAACACCTTTGAATGGCCTTTTCCTGAAAATCCTCTCCAGGCTGCGGTCATACCTGCTGCTTGTGCACCTTTTCCTTCCACACTTTTTACTTACACATAACTTTCTATTAATGTGCTTTGATACAGCACTTTGGGAACATCCAACTTCTTTTTCAATTACCTTTTGAGGCTTTCTCTCCTTACGGAGGGTGTCAATTATGGTTTTCTGCGCAACTGTCAGGTCAGCAGTCTTTCCCATGATTGTGATTCCTACTGAACCAGACTGAGAGACCATTTAAAGGCTCAGGAACTCTTTGCAGGTGTTATGGCTTAATTAGATGATTAGAGTGGGACACTTTGAGCCTAGAATATTGCACCTTTTCACAATATTCTAATCTTCTGAGATTGTGGATTTGGGGTTTTCATGAGCTGTGAGCTGTAAGCCATAATCATCACAATTATGTCAAATCACAGCTGGAACTATCTTGCTTTGCATGTAATGAGTCTATCTCATATATTAGTTTCACCTTTTAAGTTGCATTACTGAAATAAATGAACTTTTGCATGATATTCTAATTTTTCGAGTATCACCTGTACAGTGTACTAGATATGCCGACGTCATTTCGGCACATGCACAGTGAAGAAACGGCCTCCATGCCCGTCACACGACTCCAGCAAGTCACAGAGCCAGAGATCACGGACCCAGAAGGAAGAGGGGCTGAAGATGGACGCTGCCTGCACAGGGGACATCGCAGGCTTTGTTTGCAAGTAAGTGACACATAATGGGCTACTATGTGATGCATAGTAGCTCATTATGCTTCTACTTTGTAGGGGAATGTAGAGGAAGTAAACCCCATCAGGGTTTACTTCCTCTTTAAGGCACCATTCACATCTGCAGAAAAGTGTTTCCACGTGCATTTCCGGAACGCATGAAAAACGCACATTACAGTGCCATTAATTGTTAATGGCTCCTCAAACGAGGCTAGCAGAAACATGTTTCACCAAAAAAATGCAATAAAAAAGTTCCATACCGGAAAAGGTCCTGGAGCTACTTTTCGCACATTTGTATCATGTGGGGCAGCTCATTCAGAGGAATGGGCTGCCTTATGCTGTGGTATGAAAAATACAGCAAAAAAGGTGCAACAAATATGATGCAGTGGTGTGAATGGGGCCCCATTCCCCTGCATACCAGCTGAAAGTTAAAATCAGGAAGACTGGAAATGCCTGCACCAACTGCCAGCAAGAGAGAGAGAGAAAGTACAGAGAAAAAGATTGATACAACATGACCTCAGCATCCTCTCCTGTCTGCAGCTCTGATAGTGTCATATTACACGCACTATTGGCAATTATTGTAGCTTTGTTTTGGGCTTAGACCGCACACAGAGTTCAAAAAGTTCAGACTGATGTCCGCAATACCGCAAGGATCTTTAAAATGAAGAAAAGTTGATTATTTTGGGTAATAATAATGAAATAAAAGATAAGGAGGCAGAAATGAAAATATTTGATCTGAAGGAGCACTTTAGTTGAAGCGATAAGACCCAATTCCCAGTGTGCTCATAGGAATACAGACATTTATTTAAAGCGATGTTCCAGTCGAAAAGGGGATTTTATTAAAACTTACCGTAAAATCCTTTTCTCCGAGTTCACTGACAGACGCAGCTCTTCATGACATGTGGGTTTATGCTTGTCCTATTAGGAGTTAACTAGGCAGGGAAAGAAAGTAAGCTGGCCCCTCCCACTGGGCTGTCCTCTCTTCCCACATAAACCCCCTACCCTGCTTAGCTCATCAGTTCGTAACAAGCCGTACTGAAACAGAGCGCAGAGGGGTGGGTGCTGCGTCTGTCAGTGAACTCGGAGAAAAGGATTTTATGGTAAGTTTTAATAAAATCCCTATTTCTCCTACGTTCACTGACAGAAGCAGCTCTTCATGACATGTGGGGATATCCCAAAGCTGTGTCAAAAAGAGGGTTGGGTAAATAACAACTGTACCCAACAGAAACCTCTAAGGTGGAGCCAGACGCGCCTACACCGCTGCCTGTAAAACTTTACGGCCAAACGCAGCATCCGAGGATGCAGACACATCAATCTCATAAAACTTAGTGAAAGTGTGTACCAAGGCCCAAGTAGCCGCCTTGCACACCTGTGACACCGAAGCCTGGTGTCCGAAAGCCCAGGAAGTGCTAACAGCCCTGGTAGAATGAGCCATGACTGGAAAAGGGGGTACCTTGCCCCGTACAGAATATGCATGGGTCGCGGTCTGTCTGATCCAACGGGAAACAGTAGCCGACGAGGCCGCCAAACCCTTGCGCGGACCATCCGTCAGTACAAAGAATCCTACTTCCGGAAGGAAGCTGTAGTATTCAGATACACTCACAAGGCCCTTACAACGTCCAAGGAATATAACTCAAATTCCCTAGGATGCGAGGGACGCGGGCACAACGAAGGAAGAATAATATCTTCATTAATGTGAAAAGAGGAAAACACCTTTCGGAAGAAACGATGGTGGTGAGCGCAAGACCGCCTTGTCCTTGTGCAGGACCAGATAGGGAGACTTGCAAGATAGTGCAGCCAACTCAGACACCCGCCTAGCGGATGTGATGGCTACCAAGAAAGCCACCTTCTGCGACAGCAATTGTAAGTGAATCTCCCTGATCTTCTCATATTGCGGTTTCTGAAGCACAGAAAGCACCAAATTCAAATCCCATGGTGCCATCGGGGTCCACACCCGAGGCGCCACATGGCGCACACCTTGTACAAAGGTACGAATCAACGAATGTGACGCCAGAGGCCTCTGAAAGAGAATCGCCAGAGCCGAAATCTGGCCCTTGAGAGTACTCAAGGCCAGCTTCTTGTTCAGGCCATGCTGTAAAAAGGTCAGGACCCTGGACACCACGTAAGAGAGGGTTGTAACCCTCCGACTAGCCCCAAGCCATGTAAGCCTTCCAGGTGCGGTGATAAAACTTGCAAGAAGTGCACTTGCGTGCTCTGAGCATGGTAGGGATCACGGAGTCAGTGACACCCCTGTCCCTCAGCACCTGGGACTCAATAGCCAAGCCGTCAAAGCCAGCGAGGGTAAAGCAGGGTGCAAGATGGGCCCCTGGGGCAGTAGATCGTCTCGCAGCGGGAGCCGCCAGGGAACGTCCGCCACCATTCGTACCACGTCGGCGTACCACAGACACCGAGGCCAATCCGGAGCCACCAGGATCATTGGAATTCCCTCCGCTCCTACCCTGTGTAGCAACCGTGGAAGAAGCTTGATTGGAGGGAAGGCGTACAGTAGATGATACCGGCCCCAAGGGACCACAAGAGCATCCGTGGTGACTGCCAACGGATCTCTTGTCCTGCACACAAAGGTCTTCACTTTGTGATTGAACCGAGATGCCATAAGATCCACATCCAGCGTCCCCCACTTGTGGCAAATCTGGCTGAACACCTCTGGATGGAGAGACCACTCTCCCTGATCCAGCATCTGGCGACTGAGAAAGTCCGCCTGCCAGTTTTCTACACCTGTAATGTAAACGGCGGAGATTTCCGGAACGTGAAGTTCTGCCCACGCAGGATCAGAGCTGCTTCCGCCGCAGCTGCTGAACTCCTCGTTCCGCCCTGATGGTTCACATATGCCACTGCTGTGGCATTGTCCAACTGAACCTGAATGGGGCGAACTCGTAACTTCACCGTCCAGTGAGATAGGCATAACCTGATCGCCCTAAGCTCCAGCACATTGATCTGCTTCCTACGCAGACCAACGGCCCTGGGCAGACAGCTGCCCAAGACCCCACCCCAGCCCAACAGGCTGTCGTCCGTCGTGATTATCACCCAGTGAAGGGGCAGGATTGACTTCCCCCGAGTCAGTGCCGGGTCCCGAAGCCACCAGGCCAGAGAGCCCCTGGCCTGAGGGTTCAAGCGGATCAGGAGACCCAAGGACCATGGAGACCTGTCCCACCGAGACAGAATCGCTCGCTGGAGAAGTCGAGTGTGGCTCTGGGCGTAAGGTACCGCCTCAAAGGTTGAGACCATGAGCCCCAGCACCCACATACAGAACCGTAATGACGACTGCTGGTGTGACAGTAAGGTTTGCACCGCCATCTGCAGCGACAGCAACTTGGCCGGAGGTAAGAACAACTTCGCCTGCTCTGTATCCAGAATCCAGGTACTCCAGGCGACGGGATGGAGACACCGTCGACTTCTGCAGGTTGATCAACCAGCCGAAGTCCTGCAACGAAGCCATGGTGGTCAGGAGCAGGTCGTCGAGGTAAGCTACTACCGCAATGCCTCTCTGCCGCAGTAACGCCAGTACTGGGGCCACCAGCTTGGTGAAAACCCGAGGAGCTGAAGCCAGACCAAATTGGTAATGGAGGTCCCCCACCGTAAAGCGAAGAAAACGCTGATGCCGTGGACAAATGGGAACATGGAGATACGCGTCCCTGATATCCAGAGACGCCAGGAAGTCCCCCTGATGGAGGGCGGCCACAACCGAGCAAATTGATTCCATCTGGAATTTCCGCGCTTTTACATAGCGATTCAGGGCCTTCAGGTCCAGAACTGGCCGGACCCCCCCCCCCTCCTTTTTTGGAGACCACAAACAGGTTTGAGTAAAAACCTCGAAACCTCTCCACTGGAGATACTGGCACGATCACTCCCTGGTCGGAGAGCGCTTGAGCGGCCCCGAAGAGGGCCTCCCGACGCCCCTGCGGGAGTCTCAAGTTCGATGGGAAGAACCTGTCTGGGTTAGAGTGCTGAACTCTATCCTGTACCCGGTGGACACCACTTCCTGAACCCACCGGTCGGAAATGCGGGCAGTCCACCGGTCTGCGAACCCCAGAAGATGTCCCCCCACCCGAAGCTCGGGTGGGGGCAACCCATCAGGCAGAGGAGGGCTTGTCTCCTGCCTTTTCAGTTTTGCGCTGCCACTGCCGCTTACCGGCCCCTGCAGCAGCCTTGCCGGATCAAGTCCCATCCCCTGTGCCGGGGATGGGAAAAAACCTCTTCTGACCCGAAGAAACAGGCCCCTGTCTACGGCGAAACTCTCGCCTCCGGGGCTCCGGGAGGAAAGTGCTCTTCCCACCAGTGAAATCTTTGATGATTTCATCCATTTGTGGTCCGAAAAGACGGCCACCTTGAAAGGGGAGATCAGCAAAGCCTTTTTTGGACACGTGATCACCAGACCATGAGTGCAACCAAAGGACTCGTCTGAGAATGATGGCAAACACAGCCATTTTGGATAACATAGGGAGCAGATCCAGGGCTGCATCACAGAGGTACTTGATACCTTGAAACAAAAACTCAGCCCTCTGCGGCGCATCCATCAGGCGACCGCATTCCAGATCATTCTGAAGCTCCGCCATACGCTCAGATAAGTATTGCACAGCCATGGCTGACGCCAGGGCCGGTCTCAGAGCTGAGCCTGCTAACAGAAAGAGTGCTTTTGGCACCGCCTCTGTCCGCCTGTCGGCCGGGTCCTTAAAAGTAGGGGATTCTTCCAGGGGAATGGTCGTCGCCTTATTCAGACGAGCTATCGGGGGGTCCACCACAGGGGACGCCCACTTCTTCAGAAAGCTATCCTCAAACGGATAACGGATGGCAAAGCGTTTTGGCAGTGAGACAGAATGCTGCGGACGCTGCCATTCATGATAAATCAGATGATCAAAGAACTGATCATAGGGGTAAGCCCTAGGGGGCCTGGCAGACCCGCAAACATATGCAGACGTCTGCGACTCGCCGTCTTAGTCCAGCCAGACGGTCCGGGGGATCCCGAATGGGGATACTAGTCAAGAAACTAGTAGACTAAATAGTACTTACCGTCGCAGGCGTCGTAAGACAGAGTGACGGTTTTGCGAAACGGTAGGCAATAGGCAAACTCCTATCGAAAGACTTCTTCACCCGCAGGGGACACCACCTGGGGGGCTATCGAGCAGACTTATTCCGCTGCTGGTAAGGGGACCTTCTTAGGGGATGAAAATTCCTGGGCCGGCTGTCCGCCTGTCTCCGCCACGGTTTTCGTGAGAAAGACAATCGTCCGAGTCGAGACTCTGGCCGGGACCGCA
>BLSH010233494.1:1032908-1043133 GCA_018402905.1 Glandirana rugosa | reverse complement strand
ACCCAAACAAAATTTGCGTCCTTTTTTTCCCACAAATAGAGCTTTCTTTTGGTGGTATTTGATCGCCTCTGCGTCATTTCTTATCGCCGCTATAAACAAAAGAAGAGCGACCATTTTGCAAAAAAACCCAAATTTCTTACTTTTTGCTAAAATTCAAATCCAAAAAAAAAATATAAAAAAACATTTTTTTTCACCGTTTTTGGCCGATTTATATAATTCCTCATATTTGTGATAAAAAAAATTGCAATCGGCGTTTATTGATTGGTTTGCGCAAAAGTGGCCGCGTTTACGGATGGTGAGAATTCATTTCTGGGGTTTTTATTTTTTTTTTAATTTTTTACTAGTAATGGCGGCGATCTGCGATTTTTAGCGGTAATGCGATATTGGGGGGGACATGTCGGAACATTTTGACACTTTTTTGGGACCAATGACATTTATACAGCGATCAGAAATGTAAATGTCCACTGATTACTGTATAAATGTCATTGGCAGTGAAGGGGTTAACCTGCAGGGGGAGAGCTAGGGGTTAATCGTGTTCCCTGGGTGTGTTCTTACTGTGGGGGGGTTGGGCTAACATGGGCATGAGAGATCTAACTGATCCCAGTGACAGGGATCAGTAGATCTCTCATGCCCCACTGACAGGGCGGGGAACTGCCGTGTTTACATCGGCGGTTCCCCGTTCTTTCTCTGTAGCCGCTCATTGCGGCTCGCCGGCGGACATCGGGTCCGCCCGAGCCGCGGGCACACTCCCCAGGAGTGCGGTGGGTGCGCGCCCCCTGGTGGCCAAATGTGAATCGCCGCTTATTTACGGTGATTCGCGCAGGGCTCCCCCACTGCCGCCGTGAAAAGACGGCGCGCGGTGGGGAACCGGTTAAAGTTACCGCCAACACAGGATGGAAAACCACACCATTTAATACATACAGAGACTTTAAAAAATTGATTTTTTACTATAAGTAAAATACTTTTCTCTGAGTTCACTGACAGACGCAGCTCTTCATAACACGTGGGTTTTATGTCGTCCTATCAGGAGTGACTAGGCAAAACAGAAATAAAAGCAACAGGGATAGGCTAGCCCCTCCCAGGGTGCCATTCACACCTGAGCATAAAACCCCCTGCTGGCCAATGGCATTCAGTTCGTAACAAGCAGTACAAACCTAAACAAAGGGGTGGGAGCTGCGTCTGTCAGTGAACTCAGAGAAAAGGATTTTACGGTAAGTTATAATAAAATCCATTTTTCTCTTACGTTCACTGACAGACGCAGCTCTTCATAAGCTCCCAAAGCTGTGTCAAACTAGAGGGGTGGGTGAAACTACAACAACTGTACCCAACAGAACCCTCTCGGAAGGCGCCAGACGCACCTACACTGCCGCCTGTAAAACTTTGCAGCCAAAAGCAGCATCCGCAGATGCCAAAACATCAACTTGTAAAACTTAGTAAACGTGTGCACTGAGGCCCAAGTAGCCGCTTTGCACACCTGAGACACCGAAGCTTGGTGTCTGAATGCCCAGGAAGTACTAACTGACCTGGTCGAATGAGCCGTGACCGGAAAAGGGGGGACCTTGCCCCGAACCTCATACACATGTCACGGTCTGCCTGATCCAATGGGAAATGGTAGCCGACGAGGCTGCCGAGCCCTTTTTGGAGCCCTCGGGCAACACAAACGAGTCAGACTTTGGAAAGGAAGCTGTAGCACTCAAATACACCCGTAAGCTCCTCACCACATCCAAAGAATGCAACTCAAATTCCTTAGGATGTTTGGGGCGAGGACACAATGAGGGAAGGACAATATCCTCATTCAAATGAAAAGAGGAGACCACCTTTGGAAGTAAAGAAGGTGGAAGTCGCAGCACCGCCTTGCCCTTATGAAGAATCAAGTACGGGGACTTGCAGGACAAGGCAGCCAATTCAGAGACCCGCCGCGTGGATGTGACAGCCACTAAGAAGGCTACCTTCTGCGATAAGAGAGACAAGGGAATGTCCCTAATCTGCTCATATGGTGGTCTCTGAAGCACAGAGAGCACCAGATTTAAGTCCCACGGTGCCAAGGGCGGCCGAAACTGGGGAGCCCCATGCCGTACCCCCTGCACAAATGTACGAATCAGCGAATGGGAAGCCAAAGGACGCTGAAAAAGGACTGCCAAGGCCAAAATCTGACCCTTGAGAGTACTCAAGGCCAGGCTTTTGTCAAGGCCCTGCTGCAGAAAAGTCAGCACCCTGGACACCACACAAGAGCAGAGGTTCCAACCCCCCGCCTCACACAACGCAATATAGGCCTTCCAGGTCCTGTGATAAATTTTGCGCAAAGTGCACTTACGCGCCTTAAGCATAGTAGGGATCACGGAGTCAGCGACTCCCTGATCCCTCAGCACCTGGGCCTCAATAAACAAGCCGTCAAAGCCAGCGAGGGTAAAGCAGGGTGCAAGATGGGACCTTGAGATAGCAGGTCTTCGCGAAGCGGAAGCCGCCAAGTGGCGTCCACCACCATCCAAACCAGATCGGCGTACCAAGTGCGCTGAGGCCAATCGGGAGCCACCAGGATCGCCGGAATTCCTTCCACCTCTAACCTGCGCAGAACCCGTGGCAACAGCTTTAGGGGAGGGAAGACATATAGCAGCCGATACCAACCCCAAGGAGCCACCAGCGCGTCCATGGCAACCGCCAACGGATCTCTTGTTCTGCACACAAAGGTCTTCACCTTGTGATTGAACCTGGACGCCATGAGGTCCACTTGCGGCAAATCTGGCGAAACACTTCCGGATGCAGGGACCATTCCCCTTGGTCCATAGTTTGGCAACTGAGAAAGTCCGCCTGCCAGTTTTCCACTCCCGGAATGTAAATGGCGGAGATCGCTGGAACATGACGTTCCGCCCAGTGGAGAATCAGAGCAGCCTCCGCAGCCGCTGCGGAGCTTCTTGTCCCGCCTTGATGGTTCACGTATGCCACGGCCGTGGCATTGTCCGACTGAACCCGGACAGGGAGACCCCGCAGCCTTGTCGACCAACGGGACAAGCAGAGCCTGATCGCTCTCAGTTCCAACACATTTATCAGAAGTCGAGCTTCCTGAGCCGACCACCGGCCCTGGGCAGACAACCGACCCAGCACCCCTCCCCAGCCCGACAGGCTGGCATCCGTCGTTACTATCGACCAGTTGAGGGGAAGAAAGGATTTCCCTAGCGTTAGAGCTGGGGCCCGAAGCCACCAAGTCAATGAACCCCGGGTCCGATGATCCAAGCAGATCAGTTTGAGCAGTAGGAGCCGAGTGTGGCTCTGGGCGTACGGTATTGCCTCGAAGGATGATACCATGAGCCCCAACGCCCTCATGCAGAACGGTAGGGATGACCTCTGGCGCGACAGCAGGGTCCGTACCGCCGCCTGTAACCCCAATAACTTGTCGGGAGGCAAGAACACCTTCGCCTGCACTGTGTCCAGAATCAGACCCAGGTACTCCAGTCAACAGGAAGGGGACAGCGAAGACTTCTGCAGGTTGATGAGCCAACCGAAGTCCCTAAAAGCGGACACCGTGATTCTCAAGTCCTCCTCCACGGACACAGCTGACTCCACTCTCAAGAGCAGGTCGTTGAGGTATGCCACCACCGCGATACCTCGCTGTCTCAGCAGCGCAAGAACTGGAGCTAACACCTTGGTGAACACCCTGGGAGCAGAGGCCAGCCCGAAAGGAAGGGCCACAAACTGGTAGTGCAGGTCTCCCACTGCGAAACGCAGAAAGTGCTGATGGCTGAGACAGATGGGAATTTGCAGGTAGGCATCCTTGATATCCAAGGACGCCATGAACTCTCCCTGGCACAAGGCGGCCACGACCGAGCGAATGGACTCCATTTTGAACTTTTTTGCCTGCACAAAACAGTTCAGAGCCTTTAGGTCTAGCACCGACCTGACACCGCCCTTTTTGGGCACCACAAAGAGGTTTGAGTAAAAACCGCAGAACCTCTCCTCCAGAGGAACCGGCAGGATCACCCCCTGATCCGCAAGGGACTGGATCGCGCCCAAAAGCTCCTCCCGACGCCTATGAGGGAGTCTCAAGTTTGAGGGAAAAAACCTGTCTGGGGGTAGAGAGCTGAACTCTATCCGGTACCCGGTGGACACCACTTCTAGTACCCACCGATCAGAGACACGAGCGGACCAACTGACCGCAAACTCCAGCAACCGGCCCCCCACCCGAGAGGCGGGCGGGGGCAACCTGTCATGCGGTGGAGGACTTATCCTCAGCCTTGCCGGGCTTACGCTGCCAAGTCCTTTTACCAGATCCAGCCAAGGTCTTACCGGGCTTGGAGCCCGTCCCTGCCATGCCGGGGGCACGGAAAAACGTCTTCTGCCCAGAAGAAACAGGGCCCTGTCGGCGGCGAACATCCCGCTGCTTGGGCTCCAGGAGAAAAGGACTCTTCCCCCCTGTGAAACTCTTAATGATTTCATCCAGCTGCGGTCCAAACAAACGACCCCCCTGAAAGGGGAGATCTGCGAGTCCCTTTTTAGATGCCTGGTCGCCCGACCAGGAACGCAGCCACAACACCCGCCTGATGACCACCGCAAAGGCCGAAATTTTGGATAGCATGGGCATGATATCCAACAGGGAATCACAAAAGTAGTGTAGCCCCTCCACCAGGTGTTGAACCTTTTGCAATCCACCCTGCGCACAACTGCAACGCAGATTAGCGCACACTGAGGTGGGGCACTCAAAAAGAGATTGAGCTGCCATAGCAGACGCCAGAGTTTGCCGCATGGCAGAACCTGCCACCAGAAAAATTGCTTTTGACACCGACTCCGTGCGGCGATCAGCCGTGTCCCTAAAGGAAGGCGAGCCCTCCAACGGAAGGGTCGTAGCTTTGTTCAGACGGGCCACCGGCGGGTCCACCGAAGGGGAAGTCCAGCGCTTAGTGAAAACCTCCTCAAAGGGATAGCGCACCGCAAAGCGTTTTGGCAGGGTGAAGGAATTTTTTTGGATATAACCATTCCTTAAAAACTGCCCGCTCAAAAAAACTGATCATAAGGAAAAAGCCTTAGGAGACCTAGGAGGCTTCATAGACCCACACACATAAGTGGATGTCTGCGACTCCCCTGAGTGATCAAGTCGCAGGGCCTGGCAAATGTTCGCGATCAGCGCCGCCACAATCGCCTTGTCGCGCACCACTGAGGCCCCCTGATCCTCCTCAGTATCCTGTGACCACTGAGGCCACCTCATGATCTGAATCCTCCCCAGAGGATATGCAAGGGAGTGGGCGCTTCTTGGGGGGCTCCGGAGCCGTAGCCGTGCCCAGCCATGGAAGGAATTCTGCAAAAACCGCCCATAATTGGTCCAACGAGACCATGGGTTCCGGTGCCAAATGCTGCTCCACTGGCACGTCCACGGAGGGCCCTGCAGGGACTATAGCCGCAGCATCGCCTCCCTCAGCCATCATGCTGTTTGGGAAGCCCCCCCGCGATACCACCACCTCCGCCCCCAATCAGCCAATAAAGACCGGGAGGATTAAGCCCACCACCACCAGCACCCCAGGAAAGGCCAGCTATACTTGCTGCTTCTTCCGTAATGCCTGCACAGCCAGGACCTGTACCACACGTGTGTCAGCCACGCTGTTCCAGAAGAAAAAGTAAAAACCACATGGGCTACAAGAAAATGGGCGCTGCTCCTGTAAAAAAGTTCCCATCCACCACAAAATGGTGGCGGAACGGCGGTGAGCAATCTAGCGTTCGCGCGCCCAGCGACGAAAAACGAGCGGTACAGTTGGCGTACTCCCCAATCGCCGAAAGGCGCGGCGCAACGTGGAGGGGGGGTGGGGGGTTTAGCGCAACACCACCCGGCGTACCCCTGCTCAGGAAGGCTACCCACCAAATGCCCGGATGCCGCTCGCCACGCCCCTGGGGAGGGGGTCCATTCACCACTCCGACGGGCGATGCGGGTAGCCACCCGTAGCAGACTTTCCCCCCACACGGAGGATTGCTGCTGGCCAGGCCACTGGAGAGGCATGCGCCAAACTCTGGGCACAAGTGGGGTTAACCACTGGCCACCCACACAGAACGGGCCCTGCGCGGCATGACCCTGCTTAGGCCAGGGTAGCTCGCCAGGTGGTGGCCGGGCTGGGGAAAGGTTTGGATTCGTGATATCCACTCTATGTCACCAGCCGGCTTCTTGATAGCAGTCTTCATAGGAAAAACTTCAGCACAAAAACGCAAGTCCTAGAGGGAACCCAGTCCACTCCTTTGCACTAGGCAAACAAAAACTGAATGCCATTGGCCAGCAGGGGGTTTTATGCTCAGGTGTGGACGGCCCCCTGGGAGGGGCTAGCCTAGCCATGTTGCTTTTATTTCTGTTTTGCCTAGTCACTCCTGATAGGACGCCATAAAACCCACGTGTTATGAAGAGCTGCGTCTGTCAGTGAACGTAAGAGAAATGAGAGTTTTACTGTCTGTCAGAGGAATCCCTACAGTGGAGCATGCTGTCCATGCCTTTGTGGTCTGCCTGTTAAGGTAGATCACTGATACATTAATGCTGGGGGAAAAAACAAAAAAGCTAAATTATTATAAAATTCCCTTTAAAGGCAACATGTTCCAACATACTTTGTTAGGGCCCAGGAACCTTCTGGGTGTTTCTGGTCCTCATACAGCAGTGGTCTTCAAACTGCGGCCCACTGCTTTCAATTGATTCGACCCTTGGGGCACTATTCCTCCCACTGACAACAATAGGGTATAATTCCTCCCATGAACATAAATGACTGAGGACTATTTTTCCCACCAGTGATAGAACACTATTGCTCCCACTAATTCCTCTCCCTACTGACCACAGAAGCTATGCAATTTATCACTGACCACCAAGCCTGAAACATTGTTTACTCCCACTAGCCACAGTCCGGCCCCCTAAAGTCTGAAGGACAGTAATCTGGCCCTCTGTTTAGAGACCACTGTCGTAGAGGAAAAACTCAAATATCAGATGTATGGGCAATATCTTTGCAGCTGCAGGACTCTTAAAAGACCCAAGGCCTGGAACAACAAGCTGATCCTCCAGGTGCAGTGTCATACAAACTGTATCTACTGTATAAAGTTTTAAACAACACCCTTTAAATCTGAGCCAGCGGCAAGACTACGGTGACCTGAATACAAGCTCTCATTATAGATAGACTTTTGGGACTCTGAATTAGGGAGAACCAGGGTCACAGGGACAATGTAAGCTAGGGGCTTAAGATGTTCAGAGCTGGACTCTGCATAGGATGGGACCAAAGCATCCCTAGCATAGGATGGGACTGAAGCGTCCCTACAACCTCTGTGGGCACAATGCCCCAGTATCTCAGCGTAGATATCACGTTCAAATTTCACGCATGGCCCCTGTGGACATAGGGGAGACCTTGACCGCAGCCGAAAGAGCTGAATTAGACTCTAATCAGAGCAATCCTATGTTCCCAGATCCTGAGGGTTGGCTTTTAGTAGCAGGTAAACTTACACAGAGCCATTAGGAGAATATGGGCTGAGGTCACCTGTGACAATTCTGCTGAGATCCATAATATTTCTGAAAAGTGCCACAATGGTCTGAAAAGTGCCAAAAGTCACATTTCAAGCATGACCAGTCCAATGGGGTATGGCTTCTCCAAAGATAATAAGGAGAAGCTGCTATGTAGAGACCAGCTTAAGCAGCTGAATAGCATGGAATTTGACTGAGGTAACCAGGAAAAGAAACCTCAGTGGTGTAGCAAAAACCTCTATCAATAGTCAACAAGAAAAAGATACCATGAAGATAAAAGGCTAGAAGAAATGAGTTTGACTGTTTTTGTTTTTCTTTTAAAGAAAAAGGCATACAAATTCTTACAATTTTTTGGTTACCCACACTTCTGTAGGAAGCAGTATAATCCAACTATTTCTGAATTCCTATTACTCAATGCATGATGGAGAAATAGTTTAGTGCTTGTTCATACCATCTGCAGAGACCTGCAGTTTTCTGCAGCAGAAACCCGCAGGCCTCTGCAAGACACCTGTTAACACCAAAATGCAGGTGTGGCGTCCAATGTGGAGCTGGGCGGGATTATGAAGCATGTCTGCAGTTTTCCTAATACCTCTGCAGGCAATATGGACAGCACCGCTCTGCATTCACCCCGTGTGACCGGAAGTGAAAGAAAAAGCAGTGTGCTCTGTAGCTGTACTGCCTGCCTCCTGTCGAATGCGAGGGGGTCACTAATAAGGGAGTCTATGATGAGGGGAACCCGATGAAGAGTCTCTGATGTTGAGATCACTAATGAGGGGGGCGTGGGTGACGGCACGGTATGTGATGTCAGTCTGTGCGTAAAAAAAAAAAAAATGTGCATGAAAACTGAAACATGCATGAAAACTGATGTAAATGGATGTCTCTGCAAATGAAATCTGTGCGGTTTTCCCATTAGTTTTGGTGGTGTACCAACCCTGAATTAATTCATCCGCAGACGCATCAACAAAAAAGACGCAGGCTGTGAGAAACACTTTCAGACACTGGCATAATGGGTGAGCTCCCAGGTTCCAAGTGCTGGGCTTAACATTTTGAGGGCACACTGCAGGACTTGTAAATAACTTAGCTGGAGAAGTCTAAGTTAGTTTTCTGGCTACATAAAAAAGAAACAATTTCATTTCTCTAGTTAAAAATAAGCAATTAAGAAAAAATGCTTACCTTCTCATCACTCTCTTTAGGCACATGGAGATAAGAACACTGTCCTCTGAAGCAGCCACTTGGGGAGCGGAAGAAAAACCTGCAGTATCCATATGGCAGCTGGATCTGCAGCAATGGCTTGCAATTCTGTGTGAAGTATAAAACAAGCAGATCAATGCAACTGCACATATCATCATCATTCTAATAAAAATTAACACTAAAAATTGTCAAAATGTTCAGAAAACTCTGCCATGAGAGAAAATATAGATAGTCATCTCAGACCAAGTCCGCAAATGCTAGCTGCCTAGATATCTCTCTTACATCAATACATCCCAAACCAATGACTTGGGGCAATTTTCTAAATATACTGATCTGCATACTTGTTTTAGGCTCAGTGACTAGCTGTTTCTAAAAGAGGTTAGCAATAACATACCCATATTTCCCTCATGACAAAAAAAAAAAAATACATATATATTCATAATTAGATGCCATTTTTTAGTTTTTTTCCCTTTTTCTCTTTTTCTGGTGAGGGTTCCTGGTTGACTTACTCCTGCTTCCCTTTCCCTATACAGCCAAACATTGGGCGGCTTCCACTTGCCATCCTCCTGAATGTTTTGCATATTGGAGGATCTTCATTGCAACATACATCCACCAGTGGCATACGTCTATGCTGCCCCACTGGCTTATGAGGGTAGGCTTTACAATTTGTTTGATACTTTGGAGCATGCTCGATCCATCTATCTCCATTATTTACTGCTAGAGTATTATAGACTCTGTTAATTGGGTTTTTTGACAAGGGCTTCTCCTTTCCTTATTTTTGTGCTCTTAGACTTTCTAACAGCCACTGATGTTCTTGCGTGGTAAGTATAAGGCCATTTTTGAATTTACCCCCTTTTTTTTTTTTTTTTCCTTCTCTCCCTCTTTCCCTCTCTGTCTCTCTCTCTTACAATTTGTTAATTGTCTGATTTTCAGACTTGTGATTATTTTGGGTCAAATGGTTATTCATAACCTCTCTGTAGACATTTCCTGACGTTGTCCCACACCTTATGGTCAGTATGCACTTTATGAGATTTGCGTACTTAACCACTTCAGCCCCGGAAGGATTTCCAGCTTTAGGACCGGAGCCCTTTTTGCAATTTGGCACTTCGCCGCTTCAAATGGTAATTGCGCGGTCATGCAATGCAGTAGCCAAACGAAATGGGCGTCCTTTTTTTCCCACAAATAGAGCTTTCTTTTGGTGGTATTTGTTCACCACTGCGCTTTTTAATTTTTGCGATATAAACAAAAATATAACGGAAATTTTGAAAAAAAATGATATTTTCAACTTTATGTTATTACAAAAATACAATAAACTAAATTTTAGTCATAAATTTTTGCCAAAATGCATTCAGCCACATGTCTCGGGTAAAAAAAAAGCCAAATCGCGTATATTTACTGCTTTGCGCAAAAGTTATAGCGTCTACAAACTAGGGTACATTTTCTGGAATTTCCGCAGCTTTTATTTTATGACTGCCTATCCCTTTTTTTCCTGCGGGTAAAGCAAACCGATGACGTAACGTACTGGCGCGTTAATGGTAAACTTCGCCGCTTCACGGTTTAACGTTTTTC
>BLSH010233494.1:981034-991355 GCA_018402905.1 Glandirana rugosa | reverse complement strand
TATTCTCATAAGGTGGTTTCTGAAGAACAGAAAGCACCAAATTCAGATCCCACGGAGCCATCGGAGTCCTCACCCGAGGTTCCACATGTCGCACACCTTGTACAAAGGTACGAATCAACGAGTGCGAAGCTAAAGGTTTCTGAAAGAGAATCGCCAGAGCCGATATCTGGCCCTTGTGAGTACTCAAAGCCAGTTTTTTGTTCAGGTATAAGAGCGAGGGTTATGACCCTCCGTCTCGCACCAACCTATGTAAGCCTTCCAGGTGCAGTGATAAATCTTGCGAGAAGTACACTTGCGAGCTTTTAACAAAGTAGGGAATACGGAGTCGGCAACTCCCCTGTCTCTTAGTACCTGGGACTCAATAGCCAAGCCGTCAAAGCCAGCGAGGGTAAAGCAGGGTGCAAGATGGGTCCCTGAGACAGAAGATCGTCTCACAGCGGGAGCCGCCAAGGGGCGTCTGCCACCATTTGCACCACGTCGGCGTACCAAGTGCACCAAGGCCAATCTGGAGCCACCAGGATTATTGGTATCCTCTCCGCCACTATCCTGCGTATCAATCGCGGAAGCAGTCTTATCGGAGGGAAGGCGTACAGAAGACGATAACGGCCCCAGGGGGCCACCAGAGCGTCCAGGGCCACTGCCAACGGATCCTTCGTTCTGGACACAAAGGTTTCCACCTTGTGATTGAACCGGGACGCCATGAGATCCACGTCCGGCGTCCCCCATCTGCTGCAAATTTGATTGAACATCTCCGGGTGGAGAGACCACTCTCCCTGGTCCAGCGTCTGGCGACTGAGAAAGTCTGCCTGCCAGTTCTCCACACCTGGAATGTAAATGGCTGAGATCGCCGGAACGCAACGTTCGGCCCAACGAAGTATCAGAGCTGCCTCCGCTGCAGCTGCTGGACTCCTTGTGCCGCCCTGATGGTTCACATACGCCACTGCTGTTGCATTGTCCGATTGAATTCGAATCGGACGACCCTGCAAGCTCACTGTCCAGTGAAAAAGGCACAATCTGATTGCTCTCAGCTCCAGAACGTTGATGGGGAGGCGGGCTTCCTGTGACGACCAACGGCTCTGGGCAGACAGCTGCCCCAGGATCCCTCCCCAGCCCGAAAGACTGGCATCCGTGGTGATGATCACCCACTGAAGGGGCAGGAATGACTTCCCCTGAATTAGGGCCGAGTCCCAAAGCCACCAGGTCAGAGACGCCCTGGTCTGGGAGCTCAGACGGATCAGAAAGTCCAATGACCGAGGGGACCTGTCCCACCGAGCCAGAATCGCTCGCTGAAGGAGACGAGTGCGACTCTGGACGAATGGTATCGCCTCGAACGACGAGACCATGAGCCCCAGCACCCGCATACAGAACTGTAATGAAGACTGACGGTGCAACAAAAGGGTGAACACTGCCGACTGCAGAGACAGCAACTTGGCCGGAGGGAGGAACACCTTCGCCTGCTCTGTGTCCAGAATTAGACCCAGATACTCCAGGCGACGGGATGGAGACACCGACGACTTCTGCAGGTTTAGTAACCAGCCGAAGTCCTGCAGTGAGGTCATTGCGATTCCCACATTCCCCTCCAGAGCCGAGGCGGACTCCGCTTGCAGGAGCAGATCGTCTAGGTAGGCCACTACCGCAATGCCTCTCTGTCGCAGCAACGCCAACACCGGGGCTAGCAGTTTTGTGAAAACACGAGGAGCTGAGGCCAGGCCGAAGGGGAGTGCCACAAATTGAAAATGGAGGTGCCCCACCGCAAAGTGCAGGAAGCGCTGATGTCGTGGATGAATGGGTACATGGAGGAACGCCTCCCTGATGTCCAGGGACGC
The DNA here is from genome assembly GCA_018402905.1 of Glandirana rugosa. Taxonomy (NCBI): domain Eukaryota; kingdom Metazoa; phylum Chordata; class Amphibia; order Anura; family Ranidae; genus Glandirana; species Glandirana rugosa. Next base: position 989,529 of record BLSH010233494.1, on the reverse strand, counting down.
CAAAAATTACCCCTGATGAAGGGCGGCCACGACCGAGCGGATAGATTCCAATCCGGAATTTCCGCGCCCTGACATACAGGGCCTTCAGGTCCAGTACGGGCCGAACCCCCTCCCCTTTTTTGGGAACCACGAAAAGATTTGAGTAGAACCTTCGAAACCTCTCTTCTGGGGGCACTGGCACGATCACCCCCTGGTCTGAGAGTGCTTGTACAGCCCCAAAAAGGGCCTCCCGGCGTTCCTGCGGGAGCCCTAAATTTGATGGGAAGAGCCTGTCTGGGGACAGAGTGTTGAACTCTTTCCTGTACCCGGTGGACACCACTTCCCAGACCCAGCGGTCAAAAATGTGAGCCAGCCACCAGCCTGCGAACCCCAGAAGACGTCCCCCCCCACCCGAAACCCAGGTGGGGGCAACCCATCAGGCTGAGGACTTGTCCTCCGCCTTTTTGGTTTTGCGCTGCCACTGCCGTCTTCCGGCCCCTGCAGCGACCTTACCGAGGCGGGTCCCTTTACCTGCTGACTTCTTCTGACCCGAAGGAGGGGGCCCCTGTCTACGGCGAAACTCACGCCTGCAGGGCTCTGTAAGGAAGGTACTCTTACCTCCCGTGAAGCCCTTAATAATCTCATCCAAACGTGGACCAAATAGACGTCCACCTTGAAAAGGGAGGTCAGCAAGACCTTTTTTGGAAGCATGGTCACCGGACCAAGAACGCAACCAAAGTATCCACCTGAGTATGACGGCAAATATCATTATTCTGGACAGCATCGGCAGTAAATCAACGGCCGCATCACAAAGGTACTTGAACCCTTGGAGGAAAAACTCAGCCTTCTGTGGCGCATCCATCAGGCGACCGTCTTCCAGGTCCTTCAGGAGCTCTTCCATACACTCGGATAAATGTTGTGCCGCCATGGCGGAAGCCAAGGCCGGTCGCACAGCGGAACCTGCCACCAGGAACAGTGACTTTAAAAGCGCCTCTGTTTTTCTATCAGTGGGATCCTTAAAAGGAGGAGTCCCTTCCAGAGGAATGGTCGTCGCCTTCCTAAGGCGTGCTATTGGTGGGTCCACCACAGGCGATTCCCATTTTTTTAAAAAGCTTTCCTCAAAGGTATAGCGAGCAGCGAACCGTTTTGACAGCGAAGAAGAGTGCTGTGGACGCTGTCATTCACAATAAAGAAAATGATTAAAAAAAGTTATTGTAGGGATAAGCCTTGGGGGCCCTAGGGGGCCTAGAGGACCCACACAGATACGCAGAAGACCGCGATTCGCCATCCTGACCCAGTTGCAGCTTAGTGCGAATGCCAGCGATAATGGTAGCAACTAACGCTTTTTTGCGCGCAGCCGCCGCCCCCTGATCCCCCTCGCCGTCCGATGGGCCCAGTTCCCCATCAGATAGGTCCACTGGGGTCCCTGAGACCCCTGAGGCCACTTCCGGCTCAGAATCCTCCCCTAATGAATAAAGAGGAGGAGGGGGACGCTTCTTGGGGGCCTGTTGGGCAACCTCGGCCCGGGGGAGAAATTCGCTAAAGACCGCCCGCAGCTGGTCCAAAAATGCCCCTTGCGCTTCCTCAGCAGCTTCAGCAGTGTTATCTGCCATTGCTTTCCCCTAGAAAAACTCTTAGTGACACACAGGGAGACTAAGGAGAATGAGGCACCCCCACACTGTGCACACCACCACCCCAGGGAACCCAGGAGGACTGCACCCACCGCCACCAGCACGCACAGGGAGCCCAGCTATACTTGCTGTTCCGCTGCCTGTTTCTGGATGGATCAACAGAAGAGCTGCGCCGCCAGATCACCACCGTTCCACAGAGAAGGGAAATGCTGCAGATACGTGTATTTGCAGAGGCATGCAGTCAAAATGGCCGCCGTTAAACACTAGAGGCCAAAAAACACCTTCAGGGAATGTGCAGTACCGCAAACGGGCGCTCTGAGCGCTAGAGGGAAAGCCCCATAGGCCCAAAATGTCTGCGGCCACGGCAAAATGGCGGCGAAAAAAAAGTTACGAACGGCCCAGACGATCGGTGCGGGGGGGGGGGGGGGGGGTTGTGCGTGGGGTGAACGGAAGCTCCACGCGTCCCACCAGCGGCTAACCCAGCAAGAATTTTTTTTTTTCTGCGGCCGTGGGTCCCCCTTTCCGTCCCTAAAAAGGGGGGAAGGCAAGAACTCTCACTCACCACTCTGACGAGCGCCGTGGGTAGCCACCCAGTCGCAGACCTTCCGACCCCTCTTGGGCGGTATGCTGCAGGCCAGAAATATCGCCCTACACGAATCGCATCCGGGGCTGGGCGCAAAGGGGGGTCACCCCAGGCCGCCCGCACGGAACGGGCACGATGCGGCGGGTCCCCATACATCGGGACTGGCTCGCATCGGTTGGCTAGGTCGGGGAAAGTACAGGACCCATGGACCCTCTATGCCCCGACCGGCTTCTTGATAGCAGATCAATGTCTTGATAGAAGTCAAAAAAGAAAATTAAAATAATAAAATGGTCACAAACAGGACCACAAATTCCCAAAAAGGGAAACCAGGTCGACTCCTTGCCAACTAGGCATAAAAACTAAAGAGCTATGCTATGGGGGGGGGTTTATGTAGGAAGAGAGGACGGCCCCCATGGGAGGGGCCAGCTGTTTCTTTTCCCTGCCTAGTTAACTCCTAGTGGGACAAGCATAAACCCCACACGTCATGAAGAGCTGCGTCTGTCAGTGAACGATAGGAGAAAGTCATATTGTAATTGGATGTTATTAACCACTTACCAACCAAGCCTGTTTTTTGGGTTCGGTGGTTATGAATTAAAAACATGTTTTTTTGCTGTAAAATTACTTAGAACCCCCAAACATTATATATTGTTTTTTTTTCTAACACCTTAGAGAATAAAATGGCGGCCATTGCAGAATTTTATGTCACACCGTATTTGCACATCGGTCTTCCAAGCGTGCTTTTTTTTAAAATAAATTAATTTTTTTAGTTAAAAAATAAGAAAATAGTAAAGTTAGGCCATTTTTTTTTCCATATTGTGAAAGATAATGTTACGCCGAGTAAAATGATACCCAACATGTCATGCTTCAAAATTGCATCCGTTCGCGGAATGGCGACTTTGCAACTTAAAAATCTCAATTGGCGACGTTTAAAAAATTCTACAGGTTAGCAGTTTTGCGTTACAGAGGTGGTCTAGTGCTAGAATTATTGCTCTCGCTCTAACGATCGCGGCAATACCTCACATGTGTGGTTTGAACACCGTTTTCATATGTGGGCGGGACTTACGTATGCGTTAGCTTCTGCACGGGAGCTCGCGGGGACGGGGCGCTTTAAATTTTTTTTTTTCAATTATTTATTTTGCTTTTTACTTTTTAGTTTTACACTGTTCTTTTTGAAAAAAAAAATTGATCACTTTTATTCCTATTTCAAGAAATGTAAACATTCCTTGTAATAGAAAAAAGCATGACAGGCCCTCTTAAATATGAGATCTGGGGCCAAAAAGTCCTCAGATCTCATATTTACACTAAAATGAAAAAAAAAAAAAAAAAAAAAAAACCGTCCCTTTAAGACCGTTGGGCGGACGTCACTTCTGATGTCATTTCCGCCCTGCCGTACTATGGAGCCGAGTGAGCGGCTAAAGCCTCTCACTCGGCTCACGGACACTGGGGGGGACAGATCGGATCATCTCCACCGCTGTCGGCAGGTCCAGTAAGCGGCGGAGATGACCGGAAAGCAGCAGGTGGGGCACCTCTCCCGCCGCTGATAAAAGTGATCTTGCGCCGCTAAGACCACTTTTATCCTCTTCAGAATCGCTGGCATTAAAAAACAATATCTGAATGGTGCCTGCAGCTGCAGGCACCATTCAGATATCACCACTGAAAGCCAAGGATGTATATACGCGCCCTTGGTCGTCAAGTGGTTAAAAATGTGCCTTTCCTTTTCAATCTGCAGCGCTGTAATTTTTTGTAAAATTCAATGCAATATGGCTACCTGGAAGCTTTGTGTACACAATGCCCCCTAGAAATGTAATTTCCTGCTTGTGTGATTGGCTCACTGATTTTCCCAGAAGTCTGCACTAAGATTCAAATCAGATTTTGAGCATCTTCTGCAACAAAAATTTAATTTTTGGTGAGATACTCTTGAAGGGAAACACTTCTAAAAGGGATGCAGACCTTGTCAATTTCGTCATTAGAGCCCTGCAGGTGCAGCAGCTGATTATTAAAAAACAACCCCCATAAAAACTCACTCAGCACATTGACAGAAACAGCAATTTCCTCAGAATAACAAAAACGGGATTTTTTGACTTACAGTAAAATCCCTTTCTCCGAGTTCGTCGACAGGCACAGCGACTCTTAGGACTAAGTGGGTTATGCTGCCCTCTTCAGGAGTTTACTAGGCAGAACAGGCAGTTCTAACAGCAAAAAGAACAGTAACATACACAGCCCCTCCCAGGGGGCAGTCCCCACTGGCAGATAACCCCACACCCAGCTCCTGCTAGCTCAGTTTGTAACAAGCAGTGCAACATCCTGAGGGGTGGGTGCTGTGCCTGTCGACGAAGTCAGAGAAAGGGATTTTACGGTAAGTCAAAAAAAGGGATTTTATTAAAACTTACCGTAAAATCCTTTTCTCCGAGTTCACTGACAGACGCAGCTCTCCATTACGTGTGGGTTTATGCTGGTCTCACTAGGAGTTAACTAGGCAGGGAAAAGAAACAGCTGGCCCCTCCCATGGGGGCTGTCCTCTCTTCCCACATAAACCCCCTCCATAGAATAGCTCACCAGTTCATACACAAGCCCTACAAGAACAGAGCACAGAGGGGTGGGTGCTGCGTCTGTCAGTGAACTCGGAGAAAAGGATTTTACGGTAAGTTTTAATAAAATCCCTTTTTCTCCTATCGTTCACTGACAGACGCAGCTCTCCATTACGTGTGTGTCCCCAAGCTGTGTCAAAAAGAGGGGTGGACAAACGCTAAAAACAGTACCCAACAGAACCTCTAAGGAGGCGCCAGACACGCCTACACTGCCGCCTGCAAAACTTTGCGGCCAAAAGCAGCATCCGAAGATGCAAACACATCAACTTTATAAAACTTAGTGAAAGTGTGAACCGAGGCCCAAGTGGCTGCCTTGCACACCTGTGACACCGAGGCCTGGTGTCTAAAAGCCCAGGAAGTGCTAACAGCCCGGGTAGAATGAGCCGTGACCGGAAAAGGGGGAAACTTGCCCCGAACAGAATATGCATGGGTCATGGTCTGTCTGATCCAACGAGAGATCATAGCCGATGAGGCCGCCAAACCTTTGCGCGGACCCTCAGGCAGCACAAAAAGAGCAAACTTTTCGAAAAGAAGCTGTAGCAGACAAATACACCCTTAAGGCCCTCACTACGTCCAAGGCATGTAACTCAATTTCTTTTGGCTGCGATGAACGAGGGCACAACGAAGGAAGAACAATATCTTCATTATTGGTAAAGGAAGAAACCACTTTTGGAAGAAAGTAAGGCGAGGGTCGCAAGACCGCCTTATCCTTATGCAGGACTAGGTAGGGAGACTTGCACGCTAGTGCTGCTAATTCAGACACCCGTCTGGCGGAGGTGATGGCTACTAAGAAAGCCACCTTCTGCGAGAGCAGTTGTAAGGAAATTTCCCTGATTTTCTCATAAGGCGTTTTCTGAAGTACAAAGAACCAAATTCAAATCCCAAGGAGCCAACGGAACCTTCACCCGAGGCGCCACATGTCGTACACCTTGAACAAAGGTACGAATCAACGAGTGCGAAGCCAAAGGTCTCTGGAAAAGAACTGCCAGAGCCGATATCTGACCCTTGAGAGTACTCAAAGCCAGTTTTTTGTTCAGGCCCTGCTGCAAAAAAGTTAGGACCCTGGATACCACATAAGAGCGAGGGTTATGACCCTCCGCCTCGCACCAAGCTATATAAGCCTTCCAGGTGCGGTGGTAAATCTTGCAAGAAGTACACTTGTGAGCCTTCAACAATGTAGGGATCACAGAGTCAGCGACTCCCCTGTCTCTTAGCACCTGGGAATCAATAGCCAAGCCGTCAAAGCCAGCGAAGGTAAAGCAGGGTGCAAGATGGGCCCCTGAAACAGAAGACTGTCTCGCACGGGAGCCACCAGGGGGCGTCTGCCACCATTTGCACCACATCGGCGTACCAAGTGCGCCCAGGCAAATCTGGAGCCACCAGGATTATTGGTATTCCCTCCGCCACTATCCTGTGGATCAGGCGCGGTAACAGTTTTATCGGAGGAAAGGCATACAGAAGTCGGTAACGGCCCCAGGGGGCCACCAGGGCGTCCGTGGCCACTGCCAACGGATCCTTCGTTCTGGACACAAAGGTCTCCACCTTGTGATTGAACCGAGACGCCATGAGATCCACGTCCGGCGTCCCCCATCTGCGGCAAATCTGGTTGAACACCTCCGGGTAGAGGGACCACTCTCCCTGGTCCAGCGTCTGGCGACTGAGAAAGTCCGCCTGCCAGTGCTCTACGCCTGGAATGTAAATGGCGGAGATTGCCGGAACGTGACATTCCACCCAACGCAGTATCAGTGCTGCCTCCGCCGCAGCTGCTGGACTTCTTGTGCCGCCCTGATGGTTCACATACGCCACTGCTGTGGCATTGTCTGACTGAATTCAGACCGGACGGTCCTGCAATCTCACTGTCCAGTGAGATAGGCACAATCTGATTGCTCTCAGTTCCAGTACATTGATGGGGAGGCGAGCCTCCTGTGCCGACCAACGGCCCTGGGCAGACAGCTGTCCCAGGATCCCTCCCCAGCCTGAAAGACTGGCATCTGTGGTGATGATCACCCACTGGAGGGGCAGGAACGACTTCCCTTGATTCAGGGCTGAGTCCCGAAGCCACCAGGTCAGAGACGCCCTGGTCTGTGAGCTCAGACGAATCAGAAGGTCCAAGGACCGAGGTGACCTGTCCCACCGAGTCAGAATTGCTCGCTTAAGGAGACGAGTGTGACTCTGGGCAAATGGTATTGCCTCGAAAGATGAGACCATGAGCCCCAGCACCCGCATACAGAATCGTAACGAAGACCGACAGTGCGACAGAAGGGTTCGCACTGCCGACTGCAGAGACAGCAACTTGGCTGGAGGAAGGAATACCTTCGCCTGCACTGTGTCCAATATCATACCCAGATACTCCAGGCGACTGGTTGGCGACACCGATGATTTCTGCAGGTTGAGCAACCAGCCGAAATCCTGCAGTGAGGACATTGTGATCCTCACATTCTCCTCCAGGTCGTCTAGGTAGGCTACTACCGCAATGCCTCTCTGACGCAGCAACGCCAGCAGCAGGGCTAGCAGTTTTGTGAAAACTCGGGGTGCTGAGGCCAGACCGAAGGGGAGTGCCACAAATTGAAAATGGAGGTCTCCCACTGCAAAGCGCAGGAAGCGCTGATGCCGTGGACAAATGGGTACATGGAGGTACGCATCCCTGATGTCCAAGGACGCCAGAAACTCCCCCTGATGGAGGGCGGCTATGGCCGAGCGGATAGATTCCATCCAGAACTTACGCGCCCCGACATACCAGTTCAGGGCCTTTAGGCTCAGTACCGGCCAAACCCCCCCCCCCCTCTTTTTTGGGGACCACGAACAGATTCGAGTAGAAACCTCTCTTCTGGAGGCACTGGCACAATCACTCCCTGGTCTGAAAGAGCTTGAACAGCCCCAAAAGGGCCTCCCGGTGCTCCTGCGGGAGCCCTAAGTTTGATGGGAGGAACCTGTCTGGGGGGTAGAGTGTTGAACTCTATCCTGTACCCGGCGGACACCATTTCCCGGACCCAACGATCGGGAATGTGAGCCAGCCACCGGCCTGCGAACCCCAGAAGATGACCCCCCACCCGAAAGCCCCTTGCGCAGATTGCGCCGCCGCTGATGCCTCCTCAGCAGGTTCAGCAGTGTAATCTGCCATTGCCTTTGTCCCCAGACCCCTCTCAGTGACACACCGTGGTACTAAAAAGAGGCACCCCCACACTGCCGCACACCACCTCCCCACAGTGCACCAGGGAACCCAGGAGGACAGCACCCGCCGCCACCAGCACCCACCGGGTAGCCCAGCTGTTACTTGCTGTTTTTGTGCTGCTAGTAACCCCAGATGACTGTCAGAAGAGCCGCGCCGTCCGATCACCACCGCTCCACAGAGAAGGGAAAACGCTGTACACAGGTTTTTTGCAGACATGTGGTCAAAATGGCCGCCGTTAGACACTAGAGGCCGAAACCCCCTGTACAGAGATTTTCAGTACCGCACACGGCCGCTCTGAGCGCTAGAGGGAAAGCCCCATAGGCCAGATATGTCTGCGGCTACGGCAAAATTGCGGCGGTCCACCGCCGCACGGCGGCAAAAACGAAAATGACGGCGCAGATGGATGGGGTGCGGTGCGGGGGTAGGGGGGCGCCGAGAAGACTGTCAGTAGACCCCAATGATCGTCGTGTTTTTGTCGTTCATTGTCGACCCGATGGGCCACCCACGACCACCGCCGCCCACGACAGGAGGACCCAAGGGAC
>BLSH010233494.1:965046-976029 GCA_018402905.1 Glandirana rugosa | reverse complement strand
GAGGGAGGGCTGTGCTGATAAATCATCAGCACAAACCCTCCCTGTCAGGGATGCAGCCGATCGGCTCTCCCCTCATCAGGTCTGCAGACCTGAGTACAGGAAAGCCGATAAACGGCTTTCCTGTATTACACTGTGACCAGCCGTGATTGGTCACGGCTGGTCACATGGTAAAGTGCTTCGGATCGAAGCACTTTACCGAGATCGGCATTGCGGGGGGTCAGAATGACCCCCCACACCACCGATCGCCGCGATGCGCGCCCCCCCGGGCGCGCGGCGGCTTGTTATCCTGAGGACGTCATATGACGTCCAGTCAGGATAACTGAGCCACTTCCCGGCCGTCATTCTGCATACGGCGGTCGGGAAGTGGTTAAGCAGATCTTTCTGGGACTTTTTGATCACTATCTTATCGGCCTATTCACTTATATTTTTGCACTTTATGAGACTTTAATCGGTTTACATTTTTGATGCTAATCATATATTGGTATCTGTTGCTATTTATTTGCACATGTTTATGCACTTTACTACCATTAATTAGTGGAATTTACACATCATTTCCTAGCGCTGCACTGTGTTGTTTTTAATATTATATTACAGTCCTGTCCGAAAATCTGCAAAACAGTGTTTTAGGGCTTTTAAAAAAAATGTCTTTAACCACTCAAGGACTGAATCTATTTTTCACATCTGTTGTTTACAAGTTAAAATATATTTTTTTTTTGCTAGAAAATTACTTATGCCCCGTACACACGATCCAAAAATATACGACAGATCGTCCGTTTTTTATTGCATGCTAATCTCAGATCGAATCGGAAGAGTGTACTAAAGTCACGAATATTCTCGTACGACAGAATAAAAAATCTGAAGTGATGTCATGTGTTGTATTGTATTTGTATTGTATTGTCGAACAACAACTGTACTGATTAAACGAAAATCGTACGATCGGGCACCATGCGATCAAAAGTTTCATGCTTGTCTGATCTAATATTATCTGATGAACTGTCATGATCGGCTCTCATAAGCTGTGTACTAACAATGCGATTATCGTACGATCGCATCGTATGCGGTATTTTTTGTCCGATTTTCGGATCGTGCGTACGGGCCATTAGAACCCCCAAACATTATACATATATTTTTTCCCAGACATCCTAGAGAATAAAATGGACGGTCGTTGCAATACTTTGTGTCACACCGTATCTGCACAGCGGTCTTACAAGCGCAATTTTTTTTGGAAAAAATACACTTTTTTGAATTAAAAATAAAGACAACAGTAAAGTTAGCCAATTATTTTTCTATATTGTGAAAGATAATGTTACGCTGAGTAAATTGATACCCAACATGCCATGCTTCAAAATTGCGTCCGCTCGTGGAATGGTGACAAACTTTAGCACATAAAAATCTCCACAGCCGACGTTTAAAAATTCAATTCAATTTTGAGTTACAGAGGAGGTCTAGTGCTAGAATTATTGCTCTCACTCTAGCGATTGCGGCGATACCTCACATGTGTGGTTAGAACACAGTTTTCACATGTGGTAGTGGCTTACGTATGTGTGGCTTACGTATGTGTCGCTTTTGCGCGTGAGCTCGGTGGGACGGGCTGCTTTAATTTTTTTTTTTTTACACTGTCCGTTTGGGTCACTTTTATTCATAATACAAGGAGTGTAAACATCCCTTGTAATAGAAAAAAAGCATGACAGGACCTCTTTAATGTGAGATCAGAGGTCAAAAAGACCTCAGATCTCACATTTACATTGAATAAAAAAAATAAAGTCTTTTTTTTTTTTTTTTTTTTTAATAAAAAAAAATTCCCCTTTACCCACTTTAATACCAGGCAATTAGAACACTTCCCGTCCAGACCAATTTTCAGCTTTCTGTGCTGTTGCGATTTGAATGACAATTGCGCGGTCGTGCAACGCTGTACCCAAACAAACTTTCTCATTCGTTCATTGACGGACGCAGCCTCTTATTCTTGACATGTGGGGTTTATGCACCTTTCACTAGGAGTGTACTAGGCAGAACATAGTTCAGCTAAAAGCAGACACAGCCCCTCCCAGGGGGCAGTCCTCACTTGGCATAACCCCTCTTGCCCTGCTCAGCAACTCAGTTTTTTCTGCCTAGTGCAAGGAGTAGGACCTGGCTCCCTGCTGGGATCTGCGTTTACCCGTTTTTTTTTTCCTTTTTTCTCAAGACTTCTGATGAAGAATGCAATCAAGTAGCCAACTGGGTGACAGGCTGGATATCCTAGATCCAGGGAGTCTCCCCAGTGCGGCCGACGGATGTGAGCAGACCCTTAGCTGTACGCGGGGTCGTCCGCATCGCGTCTCGTTCCGTGCGGGGCGGCCGGTTAAACGTCCCGCCAGCACACCTAGGACCGGGTCCCGGGGCTCGTGTCACGGGTGTTGCGTGGCCGGCAGCTTCCCCCGAACCGGCGGGGCGGCAGGTCTGCCTCGGGTGGCTACCCGCTATGCCCGTCCTGAGTGGTGAGTACGCTTCCCCCCCCCCCCGCAGGGTGCGGGGGGGGGAGGCAGGCGGGTGGGGTCCCCCTTCTTAGGGCATGGGTGGGCTTGATCCTTCCTATCCCTTACTATTGCCCCTGCCTTGCCTAAACATTTTACTGTGCATTATCCCTTTGAGGATACCCTATTGCAGAAGTGGACGTCTCCGACGGTGGACTGCCGGTGGCCCGTCTGAACAAGGCGACCACTATTCCGATGGAGGGCTCTCCATCCTTTAAGGACCCGGCCAATAGGAGGGCTGAGGCGGTGTCCAAGGCAATGTTCCTGGTCGCAGGGTCAGCCATGAGGCCGGCGCTGGTGGCACAGGCGCTTACGGAATGGGCGGCCATTGTGCACCAGGCTTTGGTGACTCTCCAGGCCCCTCCAGAACCTGGGCAGGTGGCGGACCAGCTGATTCAGGGCCTTAAGTACCTCTGTGATGCGGCCCTCAACATGGCCCCCACGCTGTCGAAACTGTCCATGTTTGCAGTCATTATTAGACGTCTGCTGTGGCTTAGATGTTGGTCAGGAGACCAGGCGTCAAAGAAGGGCCTGACGGACCTGCCTTTTGAGGGTGGTTGTCTTTTTTGGGGCTTCCCTGGATGAGATCATCAAGGATTACACTGGGGGGGGGAAGAGTACATTCCTCCCGGAGCCTAGAAGTGGTAAGGAGCCCCGGCGTAGGCCGGGTCCTTCCTTCCCTGCTCAAGAGAGGTTTTTTTCGTGCGCCACGTGCCTCAAACAAGGTCTCTCAGCCCGCTAAGGGCCCTGCGGGGGGCCAGAAGCGTCCTTGGCAGCATAAGACCGAGAAGGCGGAGGAGAAGTCCTCCGCATGATGGGTCGCCCCCGCCCATTGTTCGGGTGGGAGGGGGATGGCTCTTGCGGTTCGCGGACCGGTGGACCTCTCGCATCTCTGGGTGCGCGAGGTGGTTTAGTCCGGGTACAAGATAAAGTTCCATACCCAGCCCCCGGACAGGTTCTTCGTCTCCAATCTGAGACTTCCCCCGGGGCAATGGCAGACCCTGTTTGGGGCCGTGCAAGTCCTGCTCCACCAGGGGTCGATTGTTCCGGTCCCCTCTGCGGAACATTTCCGCGGTTTTTATTCAAATCTTTTTGTGGTTCCGAAAAAAGATGGGGTCAAGCCTGTCTTGTACCTAAAGGCTCTCAATCTCTTTGTGAGGGCACGGAAATTCAGAATGGAATCTGTCCGCTCTGTGGGGGCGGCGTTCCGTCATGGAGACTTCCTGGCCTCCTTGGACATCAAGGACGCGTATCTGCATGTGCCCATATGTGCGCGCCACCAGCGCTTTGCAGAAGGGGATCTCCACTACCAGTTTGTGGCCCTTCCGTTCGGTCTGGTCTCAGCCCTGCGGGTCTTCACCATGCTCTTAGCCCCAGTGCTGGCTCTGCTGCGGCAGAGGGGCATAGCAGTGGTGGCCTATCTCGACGACCTCCTCCTGCGGGCGGAGTAGGCCTCAGCCTTGAGGGACAGTGTGGACATCACCCTCGGTTCCCTGCAAGACTTCGGCTGAGTGATCAACCTTCCGAAGTCGGTACTGACTCCGTCGCGCCGGTTGGATTATCTGGGCTTGGTCCTGGACACGGAGCGGGCGAAGGTGTTTCTTCCTGCCGCCAAGGTGTCGACGCTTCAAGTAGCGGTGCGGGCCCTGCTGTCCCAGCGGTGGTCATCTCTCAGATTTTGCATGAGGGTGTTGGGGCTGATGGTCTCCACCTTCGAGGCGGTGCCGTATGCTCAGAGTCACACCCGGTCCCTGCAGCGGGAAATTCTGCTGCGGTGGGACAAGTCTCCGTTATCCCTGGATTGGGTGATCAGGTTGGATAATCGGACCCGATGTTCCCTCACCTGGTGGCTGCAGGCCCCGGCCTTGGGGCTGGGGAAGTCGTTTCTACCCGTGGAATGGACGGTAGTCACAAAGGATGCCAGCCCATCCAGCTGGGGGGGTCCTGGGGCTGTTGTCGACCCAAGGTCGCTGGTCCCTGGATCAACGTGCTGGAACTTCGAGCGATCAGGCTTTGCCTCTCCCACTGGTCAGGGAGGTTGCACGGTTATCCTGTTCGGGTCCAGTCAGACAACGCCACGGCGGTGGCTTACGTGAATCATCAGGGCGGAACAAGGAGCGCGGCAGCGGCGTTGGAAGTAGCCCACATTCTGAGGTGGGTAGAGCTTCGTGTGCCGGTAATCTCTGCTGTTCACATTCTGGGCATCGAAAATTGGCAGGCGGACTACCTCAGTCGCCGGAGGCTGGATCAGGGAGAGTGGTCCCTGCACCCGGAAGTGTTCCGCCAGATCGGTCAAAAGTGGGGCATGCCAGACCTGGACCTGCTAGCGTCCCGGCTTAATCGGAAGGTGCAGACCTTCGTGAGCAGAACAAGGGATCCATTGGCAGACGCAGCAGATGCCCTCGTGGCTCCGTGGTCTCAGTGCCGACTGCTCTATGCCTTCCTTCCGCTGCTCCCGCACCTACTGTGCAGGATAGAGGCGGAAGGGATTCCAACCATTCTGGTAGCGCCAGATTGGCCCCGGCATCCTTGATACGCCGACGTGGTGCGGATGGTGGTCGATGTTCCCTGGCAACTCCCGCTTCGCGAGGACCTACTTTCACAGGGACCCATCTTGCACCCTGCTTTACCCTCGCTGGCTTTAACGGCCTGGCTATTGAGTCCCAGGTGTTAAGAGATAGGGGACTCTGAGTCCATAATTCCCACTATGCTCAAGGCACGTAAGGCCACTTTGCGTAAGATCTATCACCGCACCTGGAAGGCTTACATTGCCTGCTGCGAGGCGGGGGGATGGAACCCCCGTTCTCTCTCAGTGGCTTAGGTGTGCTGGCCTTCCTTCAGCGTCCCTTGGCGATGCATTCGTTGTTTCTTACCTTAGTCCAGGGGGTTCGGCATGTCGATTCCCAGGTACGGGCGCCTTTGGCGCCTTGGGACCTTAATCTGGTCCTTTCAGTGCTTCAGAAGCCACCTTTTCGAAAATATCAAGGAAATTTCCCTGCAGCTGCTTTCGCAGAAAGTGGCTTTCCTGGTGGCTATTACATCCGCTAGGCGGGTGTCTGAGCTGGCGGCTCTGTCCTGTAGGTCTCCGTACTTGGTCCTACATAGGGACAAGGCAGTTCTTTGCCCTTCTCCGTCCTTACCGAAGGTGGTTTCTTCTTTTCACATCAATGAGGACATTGTCCTTCCTTCGCTGTGTCCGCGCCCATCTCATCCTAAGGAGGTTGCTTTGCATTCCCTGGATGTGGTTAGGGCTCTGCGGGTGTATCTGGCGGCCATGGCCTCTTTTCAGAGGTCGAATGCCCTGTTTGTCGTGGTGGATGGTCCGCGCAAGGGGATGGCAGCCTCGTCGGCCACTATTTCCCGTTTGATACGACAGACGGTGACCCATGCGTATGCTGTTCGGGGCAAGGAGCCCCCCTTTCCGGTCACGGCTCATTTTACCAGGGCGATTAGTACTTCCTGGGCCTTCTGACACCAGGCGTCGGTTTCTCAGGTGTGCAAGGCGGCCACTTGGGCCTCGGTGCACAATTTTTCAAAATTTTACAGAGTTGATGTTGTAGCGTCCACGGATGCTGCTTTTGGCCGCAAAGTTTTGCAGGCGGTGGTGTGAGGCGCGTCTGGCACCTCCCGGAGAACTCTTCTGTTGGGTACTGTTGTTGCCCACCCCTCGATGTGACACTGCTTTGTCACATATACACGTGTGTGTATGTGTGTGTGTATCTTCTGTTATTCTGAAAGTGGATTAGATATTTTGTTTCCTAATCATATACAGTGAATTCAGAAAGTATTCACAGTGCTTCACTTTTTCCACATTTTATTATGCTACAGCCTTATTCCAAAATGTATTTAATTCAATATTTTCCTCAAAATTCTACAAACCATACCCCATGACGACAACGTGAAAGAAATGCATTTTAATTTATTAAAATGTATTTAAAAAAAAAAATCACATGTACATAAAGTATTCACAGCCTTATGTCCCGTACACATGATCCGAAAATCGGACAAAAGATCATCCATTTTTTATTGCATGCTAATCTCAGATCGAATCGGAAGAGTTAACTAAAGTTACGAAAATTCTCGTACGCCAGAATAAAAAATCCAAAGTGATGTCATGTGTTGTAGTGTTTTTGTATTGCAATTTCAGACAGCTGTACCATTTATACGAAAATCGTACAATCCAGTATCGTACGAGAAAAATTATGGAGCTTGCTCCTTCGAAAATTTTCGTTCTGACTGTTGGGATCAGCTGTCGAGAGAAGTGTACACACCGTCCGAAAATCGTACGATTCTTCCTCGGACGACGATTTCTGTTCAATTTTCAGAACGTGTGCACGGGCCATTTGCCATCACACTCAAAATTGAGCTTAGGTGTATCCTGTTTCCACTGATCATCCTTGAGATGTTTCTACAACTTGATTGGAATCCACCTGTGGTAAATTCAGTTGATTGGATATGATTTGGAAAGGTACACACCTCTCTATATAAGGTCCCACAGTTAACAGTGCATGTCAGAGCACAAACTAAGCCATGAAGTCCAAGGAATTGTCTGTAGACCTCTGTGACAGGATTGTATCATGGCACAGATCTGGGGAAGGGTACAGAGAAATTTCTGCAGGTCCCAATGAGCACAGTGGTTGCAATGGAAGAAGTCTGGAACCACCAGGACTCATCCTAGAGCAGAGCGCCCGACCAAACTGAGCGATTGGGGGAGAAGGGCCTTAGTCAGTTAGAAATTGATGGTCACTCTGACAGAGCTCGAGCGTTTCTTTGCGGAGAGAGGAGAACCTTCCAGAAGAGCAACCATCTCTGCAATACTCCACCAATCAGGCCTGTATGGTAGAGTGGTTGGACGAAAGCCACTCCTCAGTAAAAGGCACATGACAACCTGCCTGGAGTTTGCCAGAAGGCACCAGAAGGACTCTGACCATGAGAAAAAAAATTCTCTGGTCTGATGAAAGATTGAACTCTTTGGCCTGAATGGTAAGCATCATGTCTGGAGGAAACCGGCACCGCTCATCACCTGGCCAATATCATCCCTACAGTGAAGCATGGTGGTGGCAGCATCATGCTATGGGGATGTTTTTCAACAGCAGGAACTGGGAGTCTAGTCAGGATAGATGAAAAGAGGAATGCAGAGACATCCTTGATGAAAACCTGCTCCACATCACTCTGGACCACAGAGGCGAAGGTTCCTCTTCCAACAGGACAACAGCCCTAAGCACACAGTCAAGATAACAAAGGAGTGGCTATGAGACAACTCTGTGAATGTCCTTGAGTGGCACAGCCAGAGCCCAGACTTGAAACCGATTTAACATCTCTGGAGAGATCTGAAAATGGCTGCGCATGACGCTCCCATCCAACCTGATTGAGCTTGAGAAGTGCTGCAATGGGAGAATCTGCCCAAAAATAGGTGTATGAAGCTTGTACGTGGGATTTTTTTCCTTTTTTATTTTTAATACATTTGCAAAGATTTCAAACAAACTTCTTTCAAGTTGTCATTATGGGTTATTAGTTGAAGAATTTTGAGGAAAATAATGAATATAATCCATTTTGGAATTAGGCTATAACATAACAAAATGTGGAAAAAGTGAAGCGCTGTGAATACATCCCGAATGCACTGTAGCTGGTTATTTATATTTACTACTGCATATAGAATACAAGAATAAACTGTATATTTTTTAAACTTTACATAACTAAATTATACAGCACACTTTTTTTGAGGTTTTTATACAATTAACTGAAAACAATAAAATCTGTCAACTAATTGATTATGAAAATAGTCCATCATTAATAAGTGCCCCGTGTGTATTTGGAATTATTACACTGTACTCCTCTCCACCTGGGTTCTCTCTCACCAGCGGGAGTGGACAACTTATTATTAAAAGAGAAGAATAGGTTTCTTCATAGACAGGCTAGGGTAGTATTAGACAGGCTAGGGTAGTATATAGATAGGCTAGGGTAGTATATAGATAGGCTAGGGTAGTATATAGACAGGCTAGGGTAGTATACAGACAGGCTAGGGTAGTATACAGACAGGCTAGGGTAGTATAGGGGCAGGCTAAAGTAGTATAGGGGCAGGCGGATCGGACTGGGGGGCAGTTGTCATCATGACACACAAAACTGCTGGAGAAAAAAATCTTGGTGGTCAATTTGCTGGGTAAATAGAAGAGAAGGAGATGTTCAATTTGATGCCCCTCTCAAAGTGCTGCCTGGGTCCAATGGACCCACTGGGACCCATGGTAGGGCACGCCCTGATTGGTATTATAGAAAAAGCAGACCAGAGTAACATTTTTTGTTGTTTAAACCCCAATGACAGTTAAAAGAAGCACACTCAGAGATTGGTGCCCTGCCCCAGCACCCAGATTGACTTCCCAATACTTGTTATGGAAATGGCAGAAGTGATGTCACAACTGGAATGAGTTTCATCACATCCAGGAAGTCATTAGGAAGCAAACCAGATGCCATCTCTTCTGCCCTTTCTGTAATTCTCTCGATTTAACTCGTTGTTGACCAAATACTCATGTCAAAACATTTTACTCTAAATTATTGCAAATCCAAACTATATTGGCTTGGTCCTATATTTATATCTCATATCTTTATCAGCAGGTCCTCTTGTGCCATAAATAAAATGATTCTGATGTGACTAAACGCATATAGACAGGACGTCTGGTTGTGATATTACTTCTGCCATTTGGAGCACAACCTGGCTTCACAATAATATGGAGCAGCTGCACTTCCATGAAAAGTACTGGCAGGTCATCCCGGGTGTGCACCAATCTATGTCAGTGCAATAATTTTAATTGTCATTAATGTTTAAAAATATGTTGCGTTATGATTTTCTCCCTGGTCTGCTTTTTCTATAATACCATATGTGAATATGGAATACGCCATCCCTATAATGTTCTTGGAGGCAATTTAAATGGAGAAATCAGGAGGCTGACAGTGAAGAGGAAGTAGATATTTGAGCACATTGGTGGCCTACTTATTAACCACTAGGCACTTAAACCTCCTTAATAACCAGACCAATTTTCAGCTTTCAGTGCTCTCACATTTTGAATGACAAATACTCAGCCATGCAACACTGTACCCATATGAAATTTGCTTCCTTTTTTTCACACAAATAGAGCTTTCTTTTGGCGGTATTTAATCACTGCTGGGTTTTTTATTTTTTGTGCTATGATTAAAAAAAGACCGAAAATTTTGTAAAAAAATGAATTTTTCTTTATTTCTGTTATAAAAATTTGCAAATTAGTAATTTTTCTTCATACATTTTGGCCAAAATTTATACTGCTACATATCTTTGGTAAAAAAAAAAAGGGATTTTTTGTATAACTTACCATAAAATCCTTTTCTCTGAGCTCACTGACAGACGCAGCATTCTTATGACACATGGGTTATGCTCATCCTACTAGGAGTAGCCTAGGCAAAACAAACAAAAGCGTAGGTTGGCCCCTCCCAGGGGGCCGTCCTCACCTTAGCATATAATCCCCCTGCTCTGTACAGCACATCAGTTCGTAACAAGCCGTATAAAACCAACGCAGAGAGGTGGGTGCTGCATCTGTCAGTGAACTCAGAGAAAAGGATTTTACAGTAAGTTATACAAAAAATCCCTTTTTCTCTTCCGTTCACTGACAGACGTAGCATTCTTATGACACATGGGGACGTCCTAAAGCTGTGCCAATCAAGAGGGGTGGGCAAAATAACAACTGTACCCAACAGAAAAACGCCCTCCCAGGCGGCGCTAACCGCGCCTATACTGCCGCATGTAATACCTTGCGGCCAAAAGCAGCATCCAAGGATGCTGCAACATCAATTTTGTAAAACTTAGTAAACGTGTGCACTGAGGCCCAAGTAGCTGCCTTGCACACCTGAGACACCGAGGATTGGTGTCTAAACGCCCAGGACGTACTAACTGCCCTGGTGGAATGAGCCGTGACCGGAAACGGGGGAACCTTACCCCGAATCTCATATGCATGAGTCACGGTCTTCCGTATCCAACGAGACACGGTAGCTGACGAGGCCGCCATATCTTTGCGCGACTCTTCCGTCAGCAAAAATAAAGAATCAGACTTCCGAAAGGAAGCTGTAGAACTTAAATACACCCGCAAGGCCCTCACCACATCCAAAGAGTGCAGCTCAATATACCGCCGGAGCAGTCGATGGCACAGAGCAACCTATGCCTTCTGGCACTGAGTACGTATACTCTAAGCCCCATTCCAAGGGGGCAAAGGCCAGTGCCGAGTAAGGTGGTCCCGTCAATCATGCAGGACCCGCAAATCTGTGGTTAGGAGCCACAGAGTCCACACGTTCCGTCGATGAACCCGGAGTCACGTGTGCAAATGATTCAAAATGTTTTAACTACAACGTCGTAGGAACCTACGACGAAAACCGGCGTTCCATAATGTACGCCGTCATATCCGCGCCAATCGCGGCGGACCCTCCCGCAAAAAGACAACCCATGTCAACAATA
>BLSH010233494.1:931738-942572 GCA_018402905.1 Glandirana rugosa | reverse complement strand
ATTTTTTAAACGTCGCCAATGGAGATTTTTAAGTTGCAAAGTTTGTCGCCATTCTGCGAGCGGACGCAATTTTGAAGCATGACATGTTGGGTATCATTTTACTCGGCGTAACATTATCTTTCACAATATGGAAAAAAAATGGCCTAACTTTACTGTTTTCTTATTTTTTAACTAAAAAAACTGAATTTATTTTTTAAAAAAAAGCACGCTTGGAAGACCGCTGCGCAAATACGGTGTGACAAAGTTTTGCAATGACCGCCATTTTATTCTCTAGGGTGTTAGAAAAAAAACAATATGTAATGTTTTGGGGTTCTAAGTAATTTTACAGCAAAAAAAACGTTTTTTAACTTGTAAACACCGAACCCAAAAAAAAGGCCCGGTTGTTAAGTGGTTAATGTGCCCTTTGTATGTAGATCAAAGGGGTGGTTCTACATTCATATATCACTTAAAGAAACATTACAAGACAAAAAAAAAAGACAATTCTTTCTATGTTGCATTCAAAGTGTAACAAAAGCCCCGTACACACGATCCGAAAATCGGACAGAAAATACCGCTTTCGAATCGGTCGTACGATAATCGGATCGTCAGTACAGAGCTTTCGAGAGCCGATCACGACAGTTCATCCGATGTTTTCCGTCCGGACAAGATCGCACATGCAGGAAAAATCGCGCGGTGTCCGATCGTACGATTTTCATTTCATCAGTACAGCTGTCGTTCAAAAATGCAATACAAATACAATGCAACACATCACATCGCTTCCGATTTTTTATTCTGTCGTGCGAGAATTTTCGAGACTAAAGTAAACTCTTCCGATTCGATCTGAGATTAGCATGCGAAAAAAAACGGACGATCTGTCGTCCAATTTTCGGATCGTGTGTACGGGGCAAAAGGAAGACAGAAAGTCCCAAAACAGGAAGTGAAAGTGTACATATTGGAAGATTTCCCCTCTATTATTGTTCCGATATTAACCCATAATTTGTGATTTTCCTTTACTTTCACTTTTGATGACAATGGTAAGCAGGACAAATAGAGAGGGTGAATCTTCTGAACAGGGGCCCAGACATCAATAAGAACTGTTTTGCCTTTAGTTGTACTTTATTAAAACATTTTAAAGGAGGGTTTACCAACCTGTGCTCACCTCCCCCAGATAGTTGTTCAGTTTGGTTGATCAATTCAGAACTTCCCTGAAAAATATAAAAAATATTTTCTTTTTTATAGCTGTAGCAGGAAAAAAGAATTGTAATATACCTGTTAATTCTGTATCTTGGTGTACAATATAGGATACCAAAATGGATTCATAGACCATGAATGGGTTACATGCCGCTGTCTTTCGTTGATTGGACACTGGAAACCGCTTCAATGGGTCTGCCCCTTAACCCTACACATTCTGTGAGGGTCCAGCAGAGAATAGAGGGAAGGGCAAGAAAAAAGTTTGTCAACCTCTTGGAATTAACTGGTTTTCTGCAGTAAGTTGCCATAAAAAGTGATCTAATCCTGATCGAAGTTACAGCAATAGTCAAACACAATGTTCTTAACCACTTGCCAACCGCCCGCCGCAGCGTGACGGCGACAAAGTGGCTCGTTATCACTACCCGCGATGCCCCCCCGCAGTGAGAGAACGGAGCTCCGTGTATGTAAACACGGATATCCGTTCTGACAGAGGGGGAAGGGCTGTGATCACAGGCTTCCTGTATATGGAAGCCGTGATCACTCCCCTCCCCCAGCCAGCTCAGCCCCAATACAGTTAGAACACACTGCGGGAACATAGTTAACCCCTAGAGCGCCCCTCCAGGTTAACCCCTTCACTGCCAATGGCATTTAAACAGTAATCAGTGCATTTTTATAGCACTGATCACTGTATAAATGCCAATGGTCCCAAAAAAGTGTCAAAATGGTCCGACATGTCCGCTGCAATATCTCTAAAAATCGCAGCCATTACTAGTAAAAATAAATAAATAAATAAAGAACCCCAGAAATTAATTCTCATCATTCGTAAACGCGGAAACTTTTGGGCAAACAAATCAATAAACGCCAATTGAGATTTTTTTTTCACTAAAAATATGAGGAAGAATAAAAATTGGCCGAAATCGATGAAAAAAAATGTTTTTTTTATATTTTTTTTGGATTTTAATTTTAGCAAAAAGTAATAATTTTTTTTTTTTTTTTTCAAAATTGTCGCTCTTTTTTTATTTATAGCGGCGATCAGAAATGACGCAGAGGTGATCAAATACCAGCAAAAGAAAGCTCTATGTGTGGGGAAAAAAAGGACGCAAATTGCAATGCAGAAGGAAAAAGTAAGTAAACCCTAAACCCATACACTAATTACATTAAAAAAATCTAATTGGAGTCAGTAGTTTGCACACTTGAAATCCAATTAATGAAATGTGTTTGGAGGTGAGTAGAGCTACTTTGATAAAAGGCACTCAAACATTTTAACCACTTCAGCCCCGGAAGGATTTCACACTTTAGGACCAGAGCCCTTTTTGCGATTCGGCGCTGCGTCGCTTTAACTGACAATTGTGCGGTCATGCGACGTTGTACCCAAACGAAATTTGCGTCCTTTTTTTCCCACAAATAGAGCTTTCTTTTGGTGGTATTTGATCACCGCTGCGTCATTTCTGATCGCCGCTATAAACAAAAGAAGAGCGACAATTTTGCAAAAAAAAAAAAAAAAATTTCTTACTTTTTGCTAAAATACAAATCCAAAAAAAAATATAAAAAAACATTTTTTTTCATCGGTTTTGGCCGATTTATATTCTTCCTCATATTTGTGATAAAAAAAAATCGCAATCAGCGTTTATTGATTGGTTTGCGCAAAAGTGGTCGCGTTTACAGATGATAATTCATTTTTGCGGTTTTTATTTATTTATTACTAGTAATGGCGGCTATCTGCGATTTTTAGCGGTACTGCGATATTTCAGCGGACATGTCGGAACATTTTGACACTTTTTTGGGACCATTGGCATTTATACAGCGATCAGTGCTATAAAAATGCACTGATTACTGTGTAAATGCCATTGGCAGTGAAGGGGTTAACCTGCAGGGGGCGCTCTAAGGGTTAACTGTGTTCCCTGGGCGTGTTCTAAATGTATGGGGGCTGCCCTAACAGGAGAAAGGAAGCGATCACACCTTCCGTGTAGAAGAAGGCTGTGATCACAGCCCTTCCCCCTCACACAGAACGGAGGTCCGTGTTTACTTACACGGACCTCCGTTCTTTCACTCCGGTGGGGGGGGGCATCGCGGGTGGCCGGCGGAGATCGACTCCACCTCACCCGCTCCCTGGTCCTCCCCGGACACAGTGGGCGCGCCTCCGGCGGCGCACGCTCACTGTGCGCGATCTGGCAGCCGCTGTCAAATGACGGTGATTTGCCTTAAAGAGCCACTTTGCCGCCGTCAAATGCCGATCGGCGGTCGGCAAGTGGTTAAGATTGCTGTTCAAAAGCTGAAGTGAACCGTGCCTCTGTAAAGACAAATGATAAAGAGTAGTTGATCTACATAAGGCTGGAAAGAGATACAAAGCAATCTCAAAGTGTTCAGGCATCCATCTGTCGACAGATAAATGGAGACAGTTTAGTACAGTGGCTACTCTTCCTAGAAGAGCCCAGTCAAGGTAACCACCAAGGCATAATTCAGAATCCTCAATGAGGTAAAGAAGAATGCACAAGTAACTACTAATGAATTGAAGACATCACTGAAACTAACAAACATCCCTGTTCCCGAGTCTACCATAGGCTAGTCTTTAAAAAGGTTGCTCTCAAAAAAAAAAAAAATACTGCGAGCCTAAAGTTTGCCAAAGGGCACCTTGGCAAATCGCAACGCTACTGGCAAAATGTTTTGTGGACTGATTAAACAAAAGTTGGATGGGTCAGGAAGAATACTCAGCACTACATATGGTGCAAAAAGGGCACAGTTTACCAACATCAAAAAATCATCCCAATGGTGATATGGTGGAGGGAACAACAAAATTTGGCCTTGCTTCACTGCCTTGGGGCCTAGACCAATTGAAATCATGATAGTGCAAAAGTAATTCCCAAGTTTACCAAAATATCCCACAGGATAATGTCAGGGTTGCTGTCCATTAGCTGAAACTTAGAAGAAGTTAATGCCGCAGGACAAAGAAACTAAGCAAAGTAAATCCACCAGACTTATTGGCGCTATATTATCGCCCGGTCATAAGCAAGGCCTTAACCCGATAAGAATACTGTGGAGTGACCTCAAGAGGGCCTTTTGCAAAAGGCATTCTACAAATGTGTCTGAGCATAAGCAGTTTTATTTCTAAAAAGGAATGGTCAAAAATCTGATTTAGAGCTACCAAAAGAGCTTGCTTGTAATCATAGCTGCCAATAGGAGGTTTGACCAGCTATTACAATGGTTTTGCACAGAGCAGCCCCAATCCTCCTCTTCCCTGGTCCCCTGCTGGTGCTGCTGGCTTCTCCCCCATGCCGAGTGCCTTTATAGCAAGCCTCTTGCTATGGGAGTACTCGTGCCCACTCACTCCCAAGCCCCTCTCTGTGTGTTCATTGACACACAAAGCGTGGTTCGTTTCAGCCCACCCCATCCTCACTGGCGGTGACTGACAGCGGAGGACAGAGAGAGCTGGGAGAGCCTCTGCTCTCATGCACCCCGATGGATCGAGATCGGACTATGGTAAATAAAGGAGGGGGGGGGGAAGCTGAATGCAGTTTTTTTTTTACTTTAATGAAGAAAATCCATTAAGGTGAAAAACATTCTGCCTTTAGAAACACTTTGATGGGTTTGCTTACTTTTTCCTCCAGCACTGTGAATATTTAATGGATGTGTTTGATAAAGACATGAGAAAATAGGCATTTTTGAATTACCGTAAAATCCGTTCTCTTTCGTTCATTGACGGACGCAGCCTCTATTCTTGACATGTGGGGTTTATGCACCTTTCACTAGGAGTGGACTAGGCAGAACGTAGTTCAGCTAAAAGCAGACACAGCCCTTCCCAGGGGGCAGTCCTCACTTGGCATAACCCCTCCTGCCCTGCTCAGCAAATCAGTTCGTAACAAGCAGTACAAACTCAAACAAAGAGGGGTGGGTGCTGCGTCCGTCAATGAACTCAGAGAAAAGGATTTTACGGTAAGTCAAAAAAAATTTTTTTCTCGTTCGTTCATTGACGGACGCAGCCTCTATTCTTGACATGTGGGGATGTCCCAAAGCAGTGTCACAACGAGGGGTGGGCAACAACAACAGTAACCAACAGATGAGTTCTCCGGGAGGTGCCAGACGCGCCTCACACCACCGCCTGCAAACCTTTGCGGCCAAAAGCAGCACCCAAGGACGCTGCAACATCAACTTTGTAAAATTTTGAAAAAGTGTGCACCGAGGTCCAAGTGGCCGCCTTGCACACCTGAGAAACTGACGCCTGATGTCGGAAAGCGCAGGAAGTACTAATCGCCCTGGTAGAGTGAGCCGTGACCGGAAAGGGGGGCTCCTGGCCCCGAACAGCATACGCACGGGTCTGTCGTATCCAACGGGAAATAGTGGCCGACGAGGCCGCCATCCCCTTGCGCGGACCATCCACCGCGACAAAAAGTGCATCGGACCTCCGAAAAGAAGCCGTGGCCGCCAGATACACCCGCAGAGCACTAACCACATCCTGGGAGTGCAAAGCAACCTCCTTAGGATAAGACGGGCGTGGACACAGTGAAGGGAGAACAATGTCCTCATTGATGTGAAAAAGAAGAGACCACCTTAGGTAAGAAGGAAGGAGAAGGGCGCAAAACCGCCTTGTCCCTATGTAGGACCAAGTATGGGGACCTACAGTCAGAGCCGCCAGCTCAGACACCCGCCTAGCGGATGTAATCATCACTAGGAAGGCCACCTTCTGCGAAAGCAGCTGCAGGGAAATTTCCCTGATATTCTCGAAAGGTAACTTTTGAAGCACTGAAAGGACCAGATTAAGGTCCCAAGGCGCCAAAGGTGCCCGTACCTGGGGAGCGACATGACGAACCCCCTGGACAAAGGTACGAATCAAGGAATGTGTCGCCAAGGGACGCTGAAAAAGAATCGCCAGGGCAGAAATCTGCCCCATAAGCATGCTCAATGCCAACTTGTGATCTAGGCCTTGCTGAAGGAAGGCCAGCACCCCAGCCACTGAGAAAGAATGGGGGTTCCATCCCCCCGCCTCGCACCAGGCAATGTAAGCCTTCCAGGTGCGGTGATAGATCTTACGCAAAGTGGCCTTACGCGCCTTGAGCATAGTGGGAATTACAACTCAGAGAGTCCCCTATCTTTTAATACCTGGGACTCAATAGCCAGGTCATTAAAGCCAGCGAGGGTAAAGCAGGATGCAAGATGGGTCCCTGTGAAAGTAGGTCCTCGCGAAGCGGGAGTCGCCAGGGAACATCGACCACCATCCGCACCACGTCGGCGTACCAAGGACGCCGAGGCCAATCTGGCGCCACCAGAATGGTTGGGATCCCTTCCGCCTCTATCCTGTGCAGCAGGCGCGGGAGTAGTGGAAGTGGAGGGAATGCATAGAGCAGTCGGTACCGAGACCACGGGGCCCACGAAGGCATCCACTGCGTCTGTCAGCAGATCCCTTGTTCTGCTCACGAAGGCCTGCACCTTCCAGTTGAGCTGGGACGCCAGGAGGTCCACGTCTGACGTGCCCCACTTTTGACAAATCTGGCGGAACACCTCCGGGTGCAGGGACCACTCTCCCTGATCCAGCCTCTGGCGACTGAGGTAGGCGGCCTGCCAATTTTCAACGTCCGGGATGTGAACGGCGGAGATTGCCGGCACGTGAAGCTCTGCCCACCGCAGAAAGTGGGCTACTTCTGACGCTGCTGCCACGCTCCTTGTTCCGCCCTGATGATTCACGTAAGCCACAGCCGTGGCGTTGTCTGACTGGACCCGAACAGGAAGACCGTGCAGCCTCCCCGACCAGTGGGAGAGGCAAAGCCTGATCGCTCAAAGTTCCAGCACATTGATCGGCAGACAGGACTCCACCGGGGACCAGCGACCTTGGGTCGACAACAGCCCCAGAACCCCCCCTAGCCATATAGGCTGGCATCTGTCATTACCACCGTCCATTCCACGGGTAGGAACAACTTCCCCAGCCCCAAGGCCGGGGCCCGCAGCCACCAGGCGAGGGAACCTCGAGTCAGGCCATCCAACCTGATCACCCGATCTAGGGATAGTCCCACCGCAGCAGAAATGCCCGCTGCAGGGACTGGGTGCGACTCTGGGCATACGGCACAACCTCGAAGGTGGAGACCATCAGCCCCAACACCCTCATGCAAAATCTGAGAGGACCACCGCTGGGACAGCAGGGCCCGCACCGCGACTTGGCGGCAGGGAGAAACACCTTCACCCGCTCCGTGTCCAGGACCAAGCCCAGATATTCCAACCGGCTCGACGGAGTCAGTACCGACTTCGGAAGGTTGATCACCCAGCCGAAGTCCCGCAGGAAACCGAGAGTGATGGCCACACTGTCCTTCAAGCCTGAGGCCGACTCCGTCCGAAGGAGGTCGTCAAGGTATGCCACTACTGCTATGCCCCTCTGCCGCAGCAGAGCCAGCACTGGGGCTAGGAGTTTGGTGAAGACCCGCAGGGCTGAGGCCAGACCGAACGGAAGGGTCACAAACTGGCAGTAGAGATCCGCTACCGCAAAGCGCAGAAAGCGCTGGTGGCGTGCACATATGGGCATGTGCAGATACGCGTCCTTGATGTCCAAGGAGTCCAAGAAGTCTCCCAGACGAAGGGACGCCACAGAGCGGACAGATTCCATTTTGAACGCACCCAGAGATCCGAGATGTGAGAGGTCCACCGGTCCGCAAACCGCAAGAGCCGCCCCCCCCCCCACCCGAACCACGGGCGGGGGCGACCCATCATGCGGAGGAGGACTTCTCCTCCGCCGTCTCGGCCTTACACTGTCACGGACGCTTCTGGCCCCCCGCGAGGGCCTTAGCGGGCTGAGAGACTTTGTTTGAGGCAAATTGTGCACGAAAAAAACCTCTTGAGTAGGGAAGGAAGGGCCCGCCCTACGCCAGGGCTCCTTGCCCCTTCCAGGCTCCAGGAGGAACGTACTCTTCCCCCCAGTGTAATCCCCCGACCAACATCTAAGCCACAGCAGACGTCTAATGATGACTGCGAACATGGACAGTTTTGAGAGCATGGGAGCCATGTCGAGGGCCGCATCACAGAGATACATAAGACCCTGAATCAGCTGGTCCGCTATCTGCACAGGTTTCGGAGGGGCCTGGAGAGTCACCAAAGCCTGGTGCACAATGGCCGCCCACTCCGTAAGTGCCTGTGCAACCAGTGCTGAAGCCAGCGCAGGCCACATGGCCGACCCTGCAACCAGGAACATTGCCTTGGACACCGCCTCAGTCCTCCTATCGGCCCGGGTCCTTAAAGGATGGAGAGCCCTCCATCGGAATAGTGGTCGCCTTGTTCAGACGGGCCACAGGCGGGTCAACCGTCGGAGACTTCCACTTCTGCAACAGGGTATCCTCAAAAGGATAACGCACAGAAAAACCTTTAGGCATGGCGAATGAACCCTGAGGTCGTTGCCACTCCTTGTAAACAAACTGATCAAAGTACGACAAATAAGGGAATACCTTAGGCGTCCGGGCCGGCCTATGCGACCCGAAAGCGTAAGGCCCCCCCTCTGTCGCAGCCGGGCCCAACTTCAGCATCTCACGGACCGCTGAGACCAATGAGCCCACCAGAGCCCGTTCACGAGCCGCGGTGGCCTCCGAGGGCTCATCCTTTTCATCAGAGGGGTCCCCGAGCTCGCCTTCCGACAGCTCCAGGGGTTCCCCGACACCGCAGAGCCCCCCTCAGGCTCCGAGTCCTCACCGGAGAACGGGGGAGGGGTGGCCGTTTCCTCGCCACCCCACAGTCACGGATCGGCTCCACCCGGGAGAAGAATTCTTCCAGGATGGCAGTCAATCTGTCCAGCGGAACCACAGGTCCCAGCGCTCCCTGGTCCCCACCGGAAACACCTGGCTGGGAAGCACCTGCTTCAGCCGCCATTGCACCGCACCCCGGAAGACACCCACCGGCCAGACCGGACCATGCGCCCCACACCACCCCTCAAGCCGCCGCACTAGGGCCCCAGAGGCTCCCAGGAGGACTCACCACACCGACCCAGGTGCTGCTGCTAGCGCTGCCTGCAACCACCCTGCTACTGCTTGCTCTGTGTCCCCCACGTGTAGGAAGGCTCTTCCGGCCTGATCCACCGGGACCGCCCACTCCAGCCAGCGAATCTGAGGCGAGGAAACGGCGGACCACGCAAAGATGGCCGTCGTGTGCACTAGAGCCCAAAACCAGTGGCCGGCTACCGCAAAATGGTGGCCGCTATAACACACGTGGCCGGCTACAGGAAAATGGCGGCCGTGCTCAACACGCGGCCAGCTACAGGAAAGTGGCGGCCGTGATTCACACACGGCCAACTACAGGAAAATGGTGGCCAGGTATGGCGTGCTGATCGCCAGCAGCCCACCCAGGGGAACACAGCCAGGCAGGGGGAGACTACAGCCGGGGGCGCAAGCATGGCAATACTAAAAAGGGTAGGAAGGAGCAAGCCCACCTATACCCGCAAGAAGGGGGACACCACCCGCCCGCCCTCTCCCAGCAAGGGGGGGGGGAGCGTACTCACCACTCTGGACGGGTGCAGCTGGTAGCCACCCGAGGCAGACCTGCCACCCCGCCGGTTCGGGGGTAGCTGCTGGCTACGCAGGTGTGCTGGCGAGACGTTTAACCCGCCGGCCGCCCCACACGGAACGAGGCTCGACATGGCCGACCTCGCATACAGCTAAGGGTCGGCTCGCGTCCGTCGGCCGCGCTGGGGAGACTCCCTGGATCTAGGATATCCAGCCTGTCACTCAGCCGGCTACTTGATTGCATTCTTCATCAGAAGTCTTGGGGGGAAAAAAAAAAGACAAAAATGGGGAACCGCAGATCCCAGCAGGGAGCCAGGTCCTACTCCTTGCACTAGGCAGAAAAAACTGAGTGTGCTTCGCAGGGTGGAGGGGTTATGCCAAGTGAGGACTGCCCCCTGGGAGGGGCTGTGTCTGCTTTTAGATGAACTACGTTCTGCCTAGTCCACTCCTAGTGAAAGGTGCATAAACCCCACATGTCAAGAATAGAGGCTGCGTCCGTAAATGAACGAAAGAGAAATTCGATTTGTTGGTGTGTTATCAGCTAAAGCACACGGTTCGTCTATTGTTGTGACTTAGAAGATCAGATCATATTTTACGGCATTCACTGCAGAAAATCAGTTAATTTCAAGGGGTTCGTATACTTTTTCTTGCCACTGCTATGTCCTGTACTTTTCTTCAAGACGCAGAATTTATAGGCATGTTAAAATTCCTCTCATCTTTTTTTGTACAGTTAAGACCATGGGACATTCCCAAGCAGTAGTCGAAAGGAGGGCCAACAGGCCTCCATTCCCAGTGGATGCCTATTCATGGGAAACGCGTTGGATTAGGAGCTAGCAGTGTGGCGTTTTAGAGCATAGACCGTACTGCAGGCGGTCATGCTCATATTATTGTGACATTTTATCTGGAATTTTTAGTAAGTGCAACTTTTTATTACATTTTTATCTATTTAACCGCTTGCCGACGGCTGATCGGCAATTGACGGCGACAGTGTGGCTCGATAGCGCGGATCGCCGTCATATGACGGCGGCCGCGAGATCGAGCCCAGTGAGCGAGCACGCGCCGCAGGAGGCACGCCCACTGTGTCCGGGGAGGGCCAGGGAGCGGGTGCGGCGGATTCGATCTCCGCCGGCCACCCGCGATGCCCCCCCCCCCCGGAGTGAAAGAACGGAGGTCCGTGTAAGTAAACGCGGTGTGTGTCA
>BLSH010233494.1:892520-904406 GCA_018402905.1 Glandirana rugosa | reverse complement strand
GCTGAGAACCGCATGGTCTCACAAACAAATGGACGCTGCCATTACACCCGCACGGTCGGCCACGAACGAGCGGTGCTCTATCTTTCAATGGCGGTGACCCGCCGAACACAGCGCTCCGGACAGTCGGTGCAGAGTCGAACGGTCAGTGCAATAGTGCCGTACTGCGGTTGGGGGGAGAGGGGGGAGGGGGAACGGAGGCTTAACCTCCCAAGGGTACTACCCCAAAATGTCCCTCTACTAAGCCCCCACCGGCCGGCTTACCACAAAAAAGCTGCCCAGACACCCACTCTCCACGCCCTAAGGCGGCAGAGGGGTCCACTCACCAATCCTCGACGGGCGCAGCGGTAGCTACCGGAGCAGACTTACCATCCCCTAGGGGAGGCATGCTGCTGGCCAGGCCCCTTGGACAGGCGTACCTAGTCGCTGGGCTCTAGTGGAGTTTAGCCACTGGCCGCCCGCACGGAACGGGCTCTATGCGGTGGTCACCCCGAAGGGCGGTCGCATAGTGTCGGCCGGACTGGGAAAAGATTTGGATTCGAGATATCCTCTATACCACCAGCCAGCTACTTGATAGCAGTCTTCATCAGATGAATCTTCAGGAGACCGCAGATCCCAAAGGGAACCAGGTCTACTCCTTGCACTAGGCAAAAGAAAACCGATGTGCTATGCAGAGCAGGGGGATTATATGCTGAGGTGAGGACGGCCCCCTGGGAGGGGCCAACCTACGCTTTTGTTTGTTTTTGCCTAGTCTACTCCTAGTAGGATGAGCATAACCCCATGTGTCATAAGAAGGCTGCGTCTGTCAGTGAACGGAAGAGAAATAATCATTAGTTGCAGCCCTAGTTACAAACATCGTTCAGATATCTTTTTTACAGCAGCTGATTCCCTGCACCGTAAAAACAATCGTTCAGCCGCTTGATTGTTTTTACAGGCGGCAGAAGGACACGGAACACCCCCCGTCTGCCGCTGCCCTCCGTGCGATCAGCGAGCTGGAGAAGAAATCCGCCGGCACCAGAAGTTCACCATAGAGAATACCATGGGCCGGATGGCCCCTGGCAGTCTCTATGACCTTCAGAGGCCCGGGCGCAATGTTATGACGTCATGCCCGGCCTCTGCTTTTGAAAACATTCCGTTGCCTCAGAGGTCTTTTTTTTTATATATTTCAGTCTTTCCAGCCTGGAGGCGAGGTGTGGGGACTTGTAGACCCAAGATCTCGCTGTAAAGTGGACCTGTCATGCCCTATATGTTTACATTCATTGTAATAGGAATAAAAGTGATAAAAAAAATGTAAAAAGGAAGTGTCAAAGTAATATAAATTAAAAAAAAAAAAAAAAAAAGTGTGCGCAATTTTAAAGCGTGACATGTTGGGTATCCATTTTCTCGGCGTATCATCATCTTTCACATTATGCAAAAAAAATTGGGCTAACTTTATTGCTTTGTTTTTTTTAATGCATGAAACAGTTTTTTTCCTTCAAAAAAAGGCGTTTGAAAAATTGCTGTGCAAATACCGTGCGAGATAAAAAGTTGCAACGACCACCATTTTATTCCATATGGTCTCTGCTAAAAAATATATATACAATGTTTGCGGGTTTCGAGTAATTTTCTAGCAAAAAAATTATGATTTTTACATGCAGGAGAGAAGTGTCAGAATTGGCCTGGCCCTGTGATATTGCAAAAAGAAAAAAAAATTATGGTACCCAAAAATCTCTATAGGGGACGCTGCAAAAACTTTTAGCCTAGGTTTACACTAGATGCAGTGCAATTTCGCGGCGGATTTTGGCACAGCATCTAAATCGCATCCCGGCCATGCAAACCGATTGCGCAGTGTATATTAAGCCAACAATTCGTTTGCACAACGCAGCACGATTTGCAGAATCGGATCGCATGGGTGTGAACACCCATGCGGTCCAATTCTGGCGTGGACAAAAAGGGGCCCTGCACCAGTTTGGTGCGAATGCTGTGCGATTTGAGCCATACAAATACATGGCTTGAATCACACCCCAGAGACACCACGTTATTTTGCACAGGAATGTGCTGCGATTCCTGTGCAAATTACATGAGATGTCTGAACCAAAGCATTGTAAACCCAGGCTTATAGCCCATCACTTTACCAGCAGCTCTTGTGCTAGAATTTTTGCTCTCACTCAGACACTCGGTAATTCTCCCACTATACAAAACTCTGGTCCGGCCGCACCAGGAGGGATGTGCTGGAAGTGGGGAGGGTCCAGAGAAGGGCAACAAAGCTGAATAAGGGTCTGGAGGACCTTAGCTATGGGGAAAGATTACGAGCACTGAACTTATTTTCTCTGAATAAGAGTATGAATTCAATATACAGAGTGGGCCATTTATATGGATACACCTTAATAAAATGGGAATGGTTGGTGATATTAACTTCCTGTTTGTGGCAAAACTTTTCAAGATGGGTGGTGACAATGGTGGCCATTTTGAAGTCAGCCATTTTGAATCCAACTTTTCTTTTTTCAATAGGAAGAGGGTCATGTGACACATCAAACTTATTGGGAATTTCACAAGAAAAACAATGGTGCTTGGTTTTAACGTAACTTTATTCTTTCATGAGTTATTTACAAGTTTCTGACCACTTATAAAATGTTTTCAATGTGCTGCCCATTGTGTTGGATTGTCAATGCAACTCTCTTCTCCCACTCTTCACACACTGATAGCAATACCGCAGGAGAAATGCTAGCACAGGCTTCCAGTATCCGTAGTTTCAGGTGCTGCACATCTCGTATCTTCACAGCATAGACAATTGCCTTCAGAAGACCCCAAAGATAAAAGTCTAAGGGGGTCAGATCGGGAGACCTTGGGGGCCATTCAACTGGCCCACAACGACCAATCCACTTTCCAAGAAACTGTTCATCTAGGAATGCTCGGACCTGACACCCATAATGTGGTGGTGCACCATCTTGCTGGAACTATGATGTCGGTGATAGGGAATTGCTGGCCATCAAGTCGGCTTTGGAGGAATGGCGGTACCTCCTGGAAGGAGCAGCTCACCCGGTATTGGTTTTTACTGACCATAAAAATCATAAAAAAAACCATATGCTGTGAAGATACGAGATGTGCAGCACCTGAAACTACGGATACTGGAAGCCTGTGCTAGCATTTCTCCTGCGGTGTTGCTATCAGTGTGTGAAGAATGGGAGAAGAGGGTTGCATTGACAATCCAACACAATGGGCAGCACATTGAACACATTTTATAAGTGGTCAGAAACTTGTAAATAACTCATGAAAGAATAAAGTTACATTAAAACCAAGCACACCATTGTTTTTCTTCTGGAATTCCCAATAAGTTTGATGTGTCACATGACCCTCTTCCTATTGAAAAAACAAAAGTTGGATTCAAAATGGCCGACTTCAAAATGGCCGCCATGGTCACCACCCATCTTGAAAAGTTTCCCCCCTCACACATACTAATGTGCCACAAACAGGAAGTTAATGTCACCAACCATTCTCATTTTATTAAGGTGTATCCATATAAATGGCCCACCCTGTACAAATACAGTAATAGTGACCCCACAATAGGGATTAAACTTTTCCACACAAGGGAATATAAAAAGACATGGCCAGTCACTAAAATGAGACGAAAGGCGGTTTAACCTTAGACTGAGTAGAGGTTTCCTTACAGTAAGAGCAGTGAAGATGTGGAATTCTCTTAAACAAGCAGTGGTTTCAGCAGGGAGCACAGATAATTTCAAAAAAGATTGGATAACATACAGGGATATACAATATAAAATTGACACAAAAGCACACACACAGGTTGGACCATATGTGGTGCGACCACGTTTTATATACACGTGCACACCCTGGGTGTGTGCAGGGAAACAGGGGTTACCGTTATTTTATGTTTTTGATACATTTTATCGTAAACTTATTTTTGCTTAATTGCTATCACAAGGGGTTAGAAAAAACCCCTATGTGATAGCATTGGGCAGGTGACAGGTACTCTTTTTGGAGACATTAGGGGTCTAATAGATCTCAAAGTCTCCCTTGCCCTCCAACGCATGTAACTGAGCAACATATTTTTTATGTTTTCACATTTACGCTTAAAAGCAAA
The DNA here is from genome assembly GCA_018402905.1 of Glandirana rugosa. Taxonomy (NCBI): domain Eukaryota; kingdom Metazoa; phylum Chordata; class Amphibia; order Anura; family Ranidae; genus Glandirana; species Glandirana rugosa. The sequence continues at coordinate 900,331 of BLSH010233494.1, read as the reverse complement.
AGGACATAAAAAAACTTCAATGAACAGGATCCAACTTTGATCCGACAATACCAGGCCCTTTGAGTCTGGTATGAATATCGAGGGGGAAGCCCCACGCCAAAATGTAAAAAAAATAAAAATAAAAAAATAAAAACATTGTGGAGTGGGACCCAGACCATACCTAAGGGTCTGGTATGGATTTTGAGGGGAAACCTCACGCCATAACAATTTAAAAAATGGCGTGGGGTACCCCCCAATATCTATGCCAGACCCTTATCCAAGCATGCAGCCTGGCAGGTCAAGAGAGGTAGCGAGCGCCCCCCTCCTAGACCATACCAGGCCACATGCCTTCAACATGGGGGGGGGGGTGCTTTGGGGCAGGAGGGGCTGATGTTGATGTGGTCAAGGGCCTCTTCTCGACAACCCTGGGCAGTGGCTGTAGGGGTCTACATTGTACCCCTACTCATTCACCCAAAAAAAAGTGTCAAAAATGAATAAAAACAGTACACAGGTTTTCGACAAAGTCCTTTATTAAAAATGAAGAATGTCCCCGTTGTAGCTCCGACATGGCTCCACCCGGTGATGTCTTCTTCCGCCGCTAGTTCCCGCTGTTGTGTAGCTCTGGCATCTACCATTTCTTATATGGCCATGGGGCTTCGTCATACGGAGACCCCGCCTCCTTGTGACATCACCACCCAGGGCATGATGGGGTGGTGATGTCACAAGGGGGCAGGGTCTACGGATGATGTCACTGGATGGCCACACCCCATGGCTATAGAAGAAATGGCAGACGCCGGAGCTAACATCGGGAGAAGACATCAGCGGACGGAGAAGAACCACAGCAAGAAGACAGTGGAGGGGGAAGAACCGGAGGAAGAAGACATCACCGGAAAAAAAAAGAAGAAACTTTGGAGCTACAACGGGGGACATTCTTCATTTTTAAAGACTGTCAAAAACCTGTGCACTGTTTTTATTTATTTATGACACTTTTTTTTAGGTGAATGAGTAGGGGTACAATAGACCCCTACTCATTCACATACGAGGGAGGGCCGGGATCTGGGGCCCCCTTGTTAAATTGTCCGATAAGCCTCCTGCCCGCAGACCCTCACAACTACGCCCAGGGTTAACACACAGGGAAACACCGCTCTGCACAGCGAAGCCCAACACAGGCAATTATACTTCACCCTTGCAGGTGCTCTGGCTCAAAAACATCGTCCAAGCGTTTCAGAATTAGCATATGGAAACTAGAAGAATGACCCGGCGCTCACTGGAAATCTTGAGAATTATCTTTATTGCATCGTTCCGCATATGACACGGTTACAGGTAAGACGCTGGCGCGTTTCGGCGACAGAAGAGCACCTTGATCCCATGCTGTGATCAAGGTACTCGTTTGTCGCCGAAACGCGTCAGAGTCTTACCTGTAACCGTGTCATATACGGAACGATGGAATAAAGATAATTCTCAAGATTTCCAGTGAGTGCCACCTCATTCTTCTAGTTTCCACGCCCAGGGTTGTCGGGTAGAGGCCCTTGTACCCATGCTTGTCCCCAACATTGGGGCAAGGTGCTTTGGGGTGGGGGGCGCAGAAGGGTCTGGTATGGTCTTAGGGGGGATCACATGCCATTTTTTTTCCATTTTGGCATTGGGTTCCCTCTCATTCTTACCAGACTCAAAGGACATGGTATGGTTTTGGGGGGGGAACCTTATGCAGTTTTTTTTTTTTTTTTGTTTTTTTTTTGGCGTGGGGTACCCCTTCCAGATCCTCAAAGCACAAGTTGCATGCCACAAGTTGGATCAGTTAAGATGATGATCCGACTTGGATACGACTTCAATGGTATTTAATGGGCTGAAAACGGACCAAAGAAGTGTAGGAACCTTATTCAAAGTCAGACTGACTTGTGTCAAACCGGTTAAGATGGCTCTCCTAGGAAACCATTGATTTATACACGTCATGCGACATGTGCTCTCAAAGTCTGAGTGTATGTCGCGCCAGTGTGAACTGGGCCTCAAAAGGGACAGGTTACACTCCTCATCGTTCTCAGCTGAGTGCACAGAAGCAGCTGCAGCTGTAAGCTAATCAGAGATGGACTCTGGTGGAGAGAATGTGGAAGTGCACTTGCAACCCATGTTGGTCAGCTAACATGGCAGAGATCTCACTCAAATTCCAACATGTTCACAGAAAAGTCTTCCCGGGATAACAATGGGTAGAGAGTTGTGCCTGAGGAAAAGCTGATGAAGACTCCAAGGAGAGCATGGACTCAAGCATCCAAGATCCAAGCTATTAGTGCCAGTTTTTTTTTTAGAAAAAACACTGCAAACTATCTAGGGGCTGTTAGTGGTTTGTGAACTGGAAAAGCCCACAGGACCACTTCACTTACACTTATCTGGTCTACAGATAAAATGTAAAGTGAGACTATACCAACAATGGTTATTCACAGACAAGCTGCAGAAAGATGGATTAACAGGCACCTCATGCCCCAAACTAGTCTGTTAATTGTCCAGTACAAATTCATTCATTTGAAAATGTATATTAAATACATATATTATTTAGAACTGTTAAGTTACTTATGTACAGTTTTGGTCATCATGGTTGCATTTTTAACAGATATTTCAGAAAATGAAAGCACCTGGTCTGGTAGTTCTAGGGGGTCTTGGTCCTCCAGCTCAGTGAGATGTTCAGGTCTCTGTGGCCCTTTGGAGAATGAGTTAAGCACACGTGTCCAATTCCATCCGTTTCCTAAAGCAAGAATGAATTACATTATGTGTTAACAACAATGCAGCATGTTCACATTTCATGAATCAATTCACATGCATCAGCCCTGACATTCTGTTTTAATATTTAGATCTTTATCACTGTATATAGTGTATGGGTCTCCTTCAAGCTGGGTGTACGCGTACCGAAAGTCAGCCGGTTCAGCAAGAACGGCACTGATCTGTGTATTCTAATCGGGGGTGGAGTTCCCCCTGTCAGAAAATAATAACGTGGCGGGGGTGGAGGGGTAAATCCCCGCATACACTTAATTTGTGTTGATGCTGAGATCCGTGAGGTTTTTTATCACTGGTTGAAAAAAAAAAAAAAAAATCAACGTGTCTACCTCTACCCTTGCTTAACTACTTCCGGACCGCCCGCGTCATTATACGTCTGTACTTTTACATTGGATACCATTGTTATGGTAGCAGATAACCCTGGTATTTTTTAAAACGGCGTGCGGTCGGTCCGCTTTATGATAAAAATGGTCTCCGCGGGGGATTCGCCGCGAGATCACTTTTAGGCCCCTTTCACACTGGGGTGCTTTACAGGCGCTATCCCATCCATTAATCCCAGTGTGTCCTTTCACACTGGGGAGGCTCAGGGCGGTGCACTTGCGGGAGGAAAATTAAACTCCTGCAAGCATGATTTTTCAGGAATGTGGGGAGCGGTGTATACACCGCTCCTCCCCCGCCCCTGCCATTGGAATGAATGGGCAGTGTTCCCGAAGCGGCGGTACACCGCTCCGGGAGCGCCGGCACATTTAACACCTGTTTAACCCCTTGTGGGGGGGGGGGGTTAAAAGTGCCGTGCTGCCGCCTGAATAGCGGCGCTATAGCGCTGCTATTACAGCGGTGGATCGCCGGTTTACTGCTGATGATTGGGTGGTCCCAGTGTGAAAGGGGCCTTATCGGCGGTGGAAGAGGTGCCCCCCTCTGAGCTCGCCCGCAGAAGCAAACGCATATGTAAGCTGCGCCCGCATATGTAAACGGTGTTCAAACCACACATGTGAGGTATCGCCACGATCGCTGGAGTGAGAGCAATAATTCTTGCAAAAGACCTCCTCTGTAACTCAAAACTGGTAACCTGTAGAAGTTTGTAAACATCGCCTATGGAGATTTTTACGTGTCAAAGTTTGTCGCCATTCCACGAGTGGGCGCAATTTTGAAGCATGACCTGTTGGGTATCAATTTACTCGGCGTAACATTATCTTTAACAATATAAAAAAAATTGGGCTGACTTTAAGGTTTTCTTATTTTTTAATTCAAAAAAGTATTTTTCACAAAAAAATTGCGTTTGTTAGACCACTGCGTAAATACAGTGTGATAAAGTATTGCAACGACTGCCATTTTATTCTCTAGGGTGTAAAAAAATATATAATGTTTGGGGGTTCTAAGCAATTTTCTAGAAAAAAAAAAACACTTGTAAACACCAAGTTTAAAAAAGTAGGCCCGGTCCTTAAGTGGTTAAGACTTTCACATTCTGACAAGAAGCACTCCTACAGGTGGCTTCTATATCATCTTTATGACAGATTGGCAAGATGATCCAGCTTACCAAACGGGACAGAAAACAGAAGCATTTAAAGTACAACTTATAAATGATCTTCACACCCTAGGAACAAAAAAATTAGATTCAGCAGCTACAAATACTAGTGATTGTAAAGGCTCGTTTTTTGTTAACCACTTGCCAACCGGTCGTCGTCTGATGGTGGCAAAGTGGTTTGATATCGCACACCGCCGTCACCTGATGGTGGCAGCGAAATCGCGGATCATGAGTGTGCGCACACACACGGAGGCGCGATCGCATGCTCACTGTGTCCGGGGGAGCGAGGGAGTGGGAAGGGTGTACTCTATGTCTGCCGGCTACCCGTGATCACTCCCCCACAGTGACAGAATGGAAGTCCGTGTATGTAAATGCATGGATCTCCGTACTGACAGGGGGAAAGAATGTGATCGCAGGTTCCCGGTGTATGGGAGCCAAGATCACACTCCTCCCCCACTCAGACCAGCCCCCATACAGTTAGTAACACACAGGGAACACAGTTAACCCTTAAAGCGCCCCCAGCAGGTTAACCCCTTCCCTGGCAGTGACATTTATACAGTAATCAGTGCACTGATCGCTGTATAAATGCCAATGGTCCGACATGTCCGCCACAATATTGCAGTCTCGCTAAAAATCGCAGATCGCCGCCATTACTAGTAAAAAATTAAAAAAAAATAAAAACCCCATGAATGAATTATCATCATTCGTAAACCCTGCAACTTTTGTGCAAACCATAGTTTTTACCAAAATTATGAGGAAGAATATAATAATTTTTTATATTTTTTTTTAATATGTATTTTAGCAAAACGTAAAAAATATTTTTTTCTGCAAAATTGTCGCCTTTTTTTGTTTATAGCGGTGATCAGAAAAGACGCAGAGGCGATCAAATACCGCCAAAAGTAAGCTCTATTTGTGGGGAAAAAAGGACGCAGATTTCAGTATGGTACAACGTCGCTCAGCCGCGCAATTGTCAGTTAAAACAACGCAGTGCTGAATCACAAAAAGTGCTCTGGTACTATAGGGGGAAATCCTTCCGGGGCTGAAGTGGTTAAATAACAAACACGTTATACTTACCTGCTCTGTGCAGTTGGTTGTGCACAGAGCAGCCCAGATCCTCCTCTTCTCGGGTCCCTCTTCGCAGCTCCTGGCCCCTCCTCCTATCAAGTGCCCCCTCAGCCAGCAGCTTGCTACAGGGGGTACCTGAGGCGAGTCAGAGTTCCGTGTGCCCATTCAGACAATGAGCCCGACCCGGCCCCGCCCCTCTCTTTCCTAATTGGCTCACTGGCTTTGACTGACAGCCGCGGGAGCCAATGGCCCTGCTGCTGTGTCTCAGCCAATCAGGAGGCGTGTCCTGGGTGGCTAAGATACTCGTGGACATCGCTGGAGAGAGAAGAATACAGAGACCTACAAGACAGAGTCGCCAACTCCGACACTCGATGGGCGGACGTGATAGCCACAAGAAAAGCCACTTTTTGCGAAAGCAAAGGCAAAGAGATTTCCCTGATATTCACAAACGGCAGCTTCTGAAGCACCGAGAGGACCAGATTAAGATTACAAGGCGCCAGGGGTGAACGTACCAGGGGAGCGACATGCCGAACCCCCTGAACGAAGGTATGGATCAAGGAATGCGTAGCCAGTGGGTGCTGAAAAAAGATCGCCAGAGCAGAGATCTAACCCTTGATAGTGCTCAACGCCAGCTTCTGGTCGAGCCCCCTCTGCAGAAAAGACAGAACCCTAGAGACTGAAAAGGAGCGGGGATTCCACCCCCCATACTCTCACCAGGAGATGTAAGCCCTCCAGGTTACGGGAAGTGACCTTGCGTGCTTTGAGCATAGTAGGTTCCTCAACACCTGCCATTCAATAGCCAGGCCATTAAAGCCAGAGAGGGTAAAGCAGGATGCAATATGGGCCCCAGGAACAGAGGTCCTCGCGTAGTGTGAGTCTCCAAGGGGTATCTACTACCATCCGTACCACGTCGGCGTACCAAGGACGCCGCGGCCAGCCTGGAGCGATGAGAACGACTGGTATTCCCCCTGCCTCTATTCTGCGCAACAGACGCGGAAGAAGCTTGAGAGGGGGAAAGGCATAGATGAGCCGATACCGAGCCCCACGGTGCCACCAGAGCATCCGCCAACGGATCTCTCGTTCTGCTCACGAAGGTCTGTACCTTCCAATTGATGCGAGAAGCTAGCAGGTCTACGTCTGGCATGCCCCAGCGCAGACAAATCTGACGGAAGACGTCCGGGTGTGGAGACCACTCTCCCTGATCCAGCACCTGCCCGCTGAGGTAGTCTGCTTGCCAGTTTTCTACGCCCAGAATGTGAACGGCGGAGATCGCTGGCATGTGAAGTTCGGCCCACTGCAGAATGTGGGACACTTCCGCCGCCGCCGCTGAACTTCTCATCCCACCTTGATGAGTCAAATACGCCACGGCAGTGGCGTTGTCCGATTGAATCCTGACAGGGCACCCATGCAAGCGCCTCGTCCACTGGGAGAGGCAGCACCTGATGGCACAGTCAATGAGACATTCACCAATCGCTGCAGCCGCTCATCGGGGAAATGTTTGTGATTAGCGCAGTGCAGGGTTCACTTCCCGACGGGCTCGGGTACGTGCACTTGCGAACATGCCCGAGCCCATCCTTACTCAGAACAAGGTGTTCCTCCTGGGCTAAACTTCCTCTGAACGAACCTTTTAGGCCATATCAATCCCATCAAAATGATGATCCTGCCCAAATTTAATTACATATTTAGGGACAGCCCAATATGGGTCTCGGTATCTTTTTTTTAAGGAACTTCATAAGATAGTGGGGTCCTACATCTGGAATGGAGGGATGTCCCGGTTGGCACACTCTACTCTGTGGCTTCCGGCACACTTGGGGGGGTTGGCTCTCCCTAATTTTAAAGTTTATTATTGGACAGCTATGCTGGTTATGGTTCAGTGGTGGTTCATAGGCTCTAAATCTAAGCGGCTACGTGTTTGGAGGCGGCTTGTCTGGGCTCACTGGCTTACCTAAACAACTTTGCATTTAGGGGACCTAGAGCATATCTAGAGACCCCAGGCCCAACGCAAATGACACGGAGGGTGTGGGGGGCCGCCAGGAGACTAGTGTTGAGCGAACCCGGACTGTAACGTTCGGGTCCGTACCGAACTTTAGGGTGTCCGTGGCACGGACCCGGACCCGGACATTTCAAAAATCGTTCGGGTTCCCATGCCTGGGCTTGCAATGTCAGGCCCAAGCGAGTTGTGATCAGAGGACCGCCGGGGGGTGTGGGAGGCACAGTAAACGCAACCCGGACCCCAGAGATCTATACGAGATCCAGGGGATTTACGTTTCAACAAATCCATTCGGTCACTCGGGTCTGTTCGGCGGAGGTTTGTGCATCGGCGAATCTAAATCTCGGATACTTGGTGGTGACTTGGTATTGGTCGTATCGACAGGTTATTATTTGAAATTTTAATCCCTCTCGGTTGGGGGGGTTCACACGGCCTTCGGTGTCTCATCTCACACGGTTGGCCCTGTAGGGAGGTAAGGTCTACATC
>BLSH010233494.1:870985-888029 GCA_018402905.1 Glandirana rugosa | reverse complement strand
CAATACAAAAAAAACCATGTTGGCTACCTCCTCCTACTCCTCTACCACCGCCACTTCCACCTACACTGCCACGGTCACGGCCTAGTCAACCTCTAGGCTCCTACTCCACATCCACCCCCCTTCCTGTTATTTTACTTGATTTTAATTTATTTTCCCTATCCCCATTTATTTGTAGGGCACTTGCCCTAGTTTGAAGATGATTTTAGAACAGTTATATGGCTTCTACCGTTAATTAATACTTTTCAGACACAGTTTGAAGATGATCCACATTCACCTCCATTTTTGCTTTTTTTATGTTTTTATTTTTTTAAAAATATTTACAGTTATTTCCCTGTCCCCATTTTTTTGTAGGGCACTTGCCCTACCCTTACCCCCATTTTACTTCCTTTTGCAGCCCTCTGGGGCTTTCCAGGACTTTCCTACAGCCATTTTTGTGCCTAAAAGTTCGGGTCCCCATTGATTTCAATGGGGTTCGTTGTCCGTGCGATCGTTCGGGTTCCGTCCGGACCCGGACCCGGACTTTGTCCCGAAGTTCGGACGGACCAGCAGAACCCGAACTTCCAGGTGTTCGCTCAACTCTACAGGAGACGTTTTCTACACCCTGATCAGTGGTCCCGGCCTAACCGTTGTGGGGGAATCCATGTCTGTCCCAGTTGAGGACTGTACCAGACCTGCAGGTTTGGGCACGATATGGCATCACAACCTTGGGTGACATATTGTCCCGGGGGGCCTTGATACCCTTTCCTGAACCCTCACAGGCATTCCAACTACTGCACTGGATGCAATTCAAGTATCTGCAACTGCACCATGCCATTAGAGCTCAATTTACTCAAACACCGTCCCTTCAGGAAGACCCTTATTGAAGTGTTATCCCCGGGTGAGTTATGCAAGCCACAGTCGACGCTTTACAATGCGCTACTGGGTAAGGATTCCCCGAGGCTGAATAGATTATGGGAAATGTGGCAGGAAGATATCCAGTCACTAGATAGGGAGGACTGGAAGGACTCCCAGGAAAACGGCTCCAAATTGGTCTCTGTATCCTCTAGTGACAAACTCATTCAGGTCAAGGTCATACATAGAACATATTATACACCCCAAAAACTACACTGTATTTTTCCAGATAGGGACTCTAACTGCCCAAGATGTAGGACGCAGGTGGGTACCTTTTTTCAGATGTTCTGGGACTGTCCAATCATCACACAGTACTGGACAGAAGTGTTTGAGGAAATTAATTCTAGGTTGCAACTTTCCCTGCCGATGTAACCAGAGCTAGCCTTACTGGGGATTCACGAGGATGCGCAGTGGTCCCATCCATTTAAACTTTTAATTTCGTACCTTCTGTTCTATGCTAAAAAAGAAATGCTTCTCAAATGGACTTCGTTGTCTGCCCCAGTCCTTTCCTCCTGGAGGCGCTGATAAACGCAGCCCTACCTATTTATAGGATAACACATACAAATATAGGATGTGCCTGTAAATATGACAAGGTGTGGGCCCCTTGGATCTACTCTTAAGATGAAGCTGTCTTACCCTAGCTGTAGTTGCTGGAGGGGCGGACGGGGATTGACGAGGAGGTTGCATGTAGTCTCATTCTTGCCATATTATGTTACTGACGTTTCACTATTAATACCATGAACACACCTGAATTGCTTACTAGATCCCAATGCCTTCTTTGCCCTGCTGGATTGAACTGATTACTGTACCTTCTCTCATGTATCATGTCTTGTCCCAAGTTACCTGGAATGCTGTATTTTATATGTAAATTACCAATAAAGCACCTTTGATTGTAAAAACAAAAAAAGAAAAAAAAAAATATCGCAATAGGCGTATATTGATTGGGTTGTGCAAAAGTTATTGCGTCTACAAACTATGGGAATAGATTTAAGACATTTTTATTTATTTTTTTTTACAAGTAATGGCGGCGATCTGAGATTTTTATCGTGACTGCGACATTGCCGTGGACAGATCGGACACATTTGATACTTTTTTGGCACCAATGACATTTATACAGCGAACAGAGCTTTAAATAGCCACTGATTACTGGATAAATGTCACTGGCAGGGAAGGGGTTAACCTCTAGGGGGCGATCAAGGGGTTAACGGAGTTCCCTCACTGTGTTCTAACTGTGCAGGGGCTGGGCTGGTCGAGGCATGATAGATTTAACTGTTTCCGATTACAGGGAACAGTAGATCAGTGTCATGTCCCCTGACAGAATGGGGATTTCGCCGTGTTTACATCGGCAGATCCCCGTTCTGCCTCTAACAGGTGATCACGAATCGCCGGCGGACAGAGTCCGCCCCGACCCGCAGGCACGATTGCGCAGGGGAGCCGACCTGCCGAAGTACAACTGCGGCGGCTGGTCAGCAAGAAGGATGGGCTCGGGCTTATTCGGAACCCAACATGCCTGAGCCCGCCAGGAAGTGAACCCTGCAATGCGCTTATTACAGGCAGTGAGACAGTCCCCGATCGCTGCAGCAGCGCATCGGGGGAAATGTCTCACTGCCTGTGATTAGCGGAGTGCAGGGTTCACTTCCTAGCGTGCTAGGGCAAGTTCAGTTCTGAACACGCTGGAGCCCATCCTTTGTCAGCAACCAGCTAACTGCCCTGAACTGCACTGCAATGCTGTGCGCTATGCCCATAGGATTACCTTGATTTTGGGCTGCCTATGCAGTTGGAGTGTACTTCAAAATGCATCCAACAGAAGCCAACTGCGTTTGAAAATTCACGTAACTGTTTTGACTGCATGTTTGCATACATTTGAAGCGCACTTGAACACATTTTGCATGTTTTGCGCTGCTCTTAGCATTTTTCAATACATTTTTAGGCTTGGCTTTCTTGGCTTAAAGGGGTGCAGTGCATTTGAAGTGTTTACCCTGCATTTGTGGTGCAGAAAAATGCAGCACGCTCTACTTTTTTTTCTTTTTTTTAACTGCGCTGAACTGCACTGCAATGATGTGAACTATGCTCATAGAATTACCTAAAATTTGGGCGGTTTACGCAGTTGAAGTGTAGTTCAAAATGCATCCAACTGCATTCGGAGCAAAAGGGCCCTTTCACACCGAACGCTGTTGGATGCATTTTGAACTGCACTTCGACTGCATAGACAACCCAAAACCAAGGAAATCCTATGGGCATAGTTCACACCATTGCAGTGCAGCTCAGCACAGTTAAAAAAAAAAAAAAAAGTAGAGCATGCTGCATTTTTCTGCACTGCAAATGCAGGGAACGCGCTACAAACGTGCTTCAAATGCACTGCACCCCATTAAGCCAAGCCCAAAAATGTATAGAAAAATTGACTGCAAATGCACTGCTAAACGCAGCGCAAAAAAGCATTCAAGCGCACATCAAGAGCGCTTCAAATGCATAAAAAAGTGCAGTTATGTGCAAATTCTGGTGTGGGCCCTAAGCTAGTCTGCACTTAATTGGCATACAACCAAAATAATCAAGCAATGTTTAACCAGTTAAAGACCACCCATCTCATATATACTGTGGTAGGGCAGCTCTATTGCACGAAACAACATACCTGTATGTTGTTTCGCGCAATAGATAGTGTGGGTGCGCGCCCGATTCACGGAGGAGCAGCCGATGCGTGCGCCCAGTGGACCCGATGTCCGCTGGGCAGCCGCAATCACTCCACAGAGAGGCAGAACAGGGATCTGCCTGTGTAAAGAAGGCAGACCCCTGTTCTGACAGGGGAGAACATGGAGATTTGCTGATACTATTGAGTAGGAACAGCGATCTCTGTGTTGTTCCCGTCAGCAATTCCCCACACAGTAAGAAAACACACTGAGGGAACACAGCTAACCCTCTGATCACCCCTACTGTTAACCCCTTCCCTGCCAGTGTCATTTATACAGTAACCAGTGCGTTCTTTTTAAGCACCGATCACTGTATTGGTGTCACTGGTCCCGAAAAAGGGATTTTACAGTAAGTCAAATAATCCCTTTTTTTCTTTTTTCTCCCAAAAATAAAGCTTTCTTTTGGTGGTATTTGATCACCTCTGCGGTTTTTATTGATTTAAACAAAAAAAGACTGACAATTTTGAAAAAAAAAAAAAAAAAAAAATTTTTAATTTCTGCTGTAATGCATATCCAAAAATAAATGTAAAAAAAAAAATTCATCAATTTAGGCCATTATGTATTCAAAAAATCCCAATAAGCGTATATTGATTGGTTTGCGCAAAAGTTATAGCGTCTACAAACTACAGGATAGATTTATGGGCTTTTAATTTTTTTTTATGGTTTTTACTAGTAATGGCCATCAGTGATTTTTAGTGGGACTGTGACATTATGGCGGACAAATCTGACCCTAAATGACACTTTCTCTGAGTTTGTCGACAGGCACAGCGACTCTTAGGACTAAGTGGGTTATACTGCCCTCTTCAAAAGTTTACTAGGCAGAACAGGCAGTTCTAACAGCAAAAAGAACAGTAACAGACAGAGCCCCTCCCAGGGGGCAGTCCCCACTGGCAGATAACCCCACAACCAGCTCTGCTAGCTCATTTCCTAACAAGCAGTGCAATATCAGAGGGGTGGGTGCTGTGCCTGTCGAAGAACTCAGAGAAAGGGATTTTATGGTAAGTCAAAAAATCCAGTTCTCTTTCGTTCGTCGACGGGCACAGTGACTCTTAGGACTAAGAGGGATGTCCAAAAGCAGTGCCAAAAATGGGGGGGCGCACACCTGAGACAGACGCCTGATGTCAAAAAGCCCAGGAAGTGCTAATAGCCCTTTTAGAGTCGTGACCGAGAAGGGAGGCTCCAGACCGCGAACCGCATAGGCTCGGGTCACCGTCTGTCTAATCCAACGTGAGATAGTGGCCGATGAGGCCGCCAAACCTTTGCGTGGGCCATCCACCACGACAAAAAGAGCGCCTGACCTCCGAAAGGAGGCCGTGGACGCCAGATACACCCGCAGGGCCTGAACAATGTCCAGGGAGTGCAAAGCGACCTCCTTAGGATGGGACAGGCGCGGGCAAAGCGAAGGAAGGAGAATGTGGATGTGGAAAGATGATACCACCTTCGGCAAAAAAGAATGTGACGGGCGCAGGACTGCCTTATCCTTGTGTAGGACCAGATACGGGGACCTACAAGACAGGGCCGCCAGCTCAGACACCCGCCGGGCGGAACCCCTGCATGAAAGTACGGATCAACTAATGCGTCGCCAAAGGACGCTGAAAAAAGATTGCCAGAGCAGAGACCTGACCCTTAAAAGTGCTCAATGCCAGTTTCTGGTTGAGGCCCTTCTGTAGGAAGGCCAGAACCCGAGACACCGAGAAGGAACGAGGGTTCCACCCCCCGGCCTCGCACCAGGCCATGTAAGCCTTCCAGGTACGGTGATAAATCTTACGTGAAGTAGCCTTTCGTGCCTTCAACATGGTAGGAATCACCGAGTCCGAAACCCCCCGATCCCTCAACACCTGGGATTCAATAGCCAGGCCGTTAAAGCCAGAGAGGGTAAAGCAGGGTGCAAGATGGGCCCCTGGGACAGAAGATCCTCGCGAAGCGGGAGTCGCCAGGGGACGTCCACCACCATCCGTACTACGTCGGCGTACCAAGGACGCCTTGGCCAAACGGGAGCTACCAGAATGGTCAGAATGCCCTCCACCTCTATTCTGCGCAGAAGGCGCGGAAGCAGCTTGAGAGGAGGAAAGGCATAGATGAGTCGATACCGAGCCCACGGAGCCACAAGAGCATCCGCCGCGTCCGCCAAGGGATCTCTTGCCCTGTTCACGAAGGTCCACTTCCGGGACACCCCATCTCAAACAAAGCTGCTGAAACACATCCAGGTGCAGGGACCACTCTCCCTGGTCCAGACGCTGACGACTGAGATAGTCCGCCTGCCAATTTTCTACGCCCGGCATGTGGAAGGCAGACATTGCCGGAACGTGACTTTCTGCCCACCGCAGGATGGGGGCTACCTCCTAGGCCGCAGCCAAGCTTCTCGTCCCGCCCTGGTGATTCACGTATGCTATGGCCGTGGCATTGTCCGACTGAATCCGGACTGGGTACCCCTGTAGCCTCGACGTCCAATGGGAGAGGCAGTACCAAAACGCCCGCAATTCCAGGACATTGATCGGGAGACGAGACTCCTCCAGAGACCACCTTCCCTGGGCTGAAAGCTACCCCAGGACTCCACCCCAGCCTGTCAGGCTGGTGTCCGTCGTGATCACTGTCCAGTGAAGGGGAAGGAAGGACTTCACCGACCGAAGAGTCAGGGACCGCAGCCACCAGAGCAGCAAGGCCCTCACTGGGTGATCCATACTGATCACCTGATCCAGGGAAGATGGGGACCTGTCCCATCTCAGGAGAATCTCCGGTTGCAGAACCCGGGTGTGATACTGAGCATAGGGGACCACCTTGAAGGAGGCCATCATCAGGCCCAGGACCCGCATGCAAAACCGAAGTGAGGCCCATTTCTGTGACAGCGGGGACCGAACCGCTGACTGAAGCGTCTGCCGCTTGGTTGGCGGAAAGAAAACCTTCGCCTGGGCCGCATCCAGGATCAGCCCCAGATAATCCAGGCGGTGAGAAGGTATCAAGACCGACTTCGGGAGGTTGATCATCCATCTGAATTCCTGCAGAGTGCGCAATGTAATCGTCACATTGTCCCTGCGCGCTGGAGCCAACTCCGCTCGCAGGAGAAGGTCGTCCAGATACGCCACCACCGCGATACCCCTCTGTCTCAGCAGAGCCAGAACCAGGGCCAGCAGTTTGGTGAAGACCCAAGGCGCCGAGGCCAGGCCAAACGGAAGAGCTACGAACTGGTAGTGATCCTCTCCAACCGCAAAGCGCAGGAAGCGCTGGTGCTGGGCGCAGATGGGAACATGCAGGTACGCATCTTTGATGTCGAGGGAGGCCAGGAAGTCGCCCTGGTGCAGGGCCGCTACTACCGAGCGGACCAACTCCATTGGAAACCTGCGAACCCGCACAAACCCGTTGAGGTCCTTCAGATCCAGAATGGGACGAACCCCATCCTTCTTCGGTACCACGAAAAGGTTGGAATAAAACCCTTGGGAACATTCCGCTTGAGGAACAGGGACAATCACCCCATCACCCAGCAGGTCCTGCACCGCCCCAAACAGGGCCCGCAGCCTGTCTGCAGGCAGCTGCAAGTTGGAGGCGAAAAACCTGTCTGGGGGGCGGGAACGGAATTCTAAGTGGCACCCCGAGGAGACCACTTCGAGCACCCAGCGGTCCGAGATGCGGGAAGACCACCTGTCCGCAAACCCCAGGAGACGTCCCCCCACCCGAACACCGAGCGGGGGCAACCCTTCATGCGCATGAGACCTTGTCCTCTAGCTTGGTGCGCTTACGCGGCCAGGGACGCTTTTGTCCACCCGCGGGGGCCTTGGCGGGCTGTGGACCCTTGCCCGAGGCGCAAGAGGGACGAAAAGGCCGCCTATAGGCCAGAGAGGAAGGCCCCTGATGGCGACGGGAGTTCGCACTTCTCCTGGGCTCCGGGAGGAAGGAGCTCTTGCCTCCGGTGAGATCTTGGATCACCTCATCCAAGGAGTTACAAAAGAGCCGCCTCCCCCCCTGGAAAGGTAAATCCACTCCTGGCTAGGCCGGAGGGAGCTGTCGGCCCAGGGCGCACTGCGTGCGGTGGCTGGGCGTTTAAGCCGCGGGGCCACCCCGTCCGGTTCGGGGTCTGGCGCGTTCGACCCAGCGCGAAGCATCCGGTCTAGCGTGTAATGGCCGGCTGGGGAGACTACCTGGGTCTGAGACCCAGCCTGCTGCCCAGCACAGCTGCTTGATTGAAGTCTTCATCTGTGAGGCTGTCTCCTGACAGCTGAAGTGGACCAGAGAGGTACCAGAGATCCCAAAAGGGATTCTGCACTAGGCAGAATAAAACTGAGCTAGCAGAGCTGGGTGTGGGGTTATCTGCCAGTGGGGACTGCCCCCTGGGAGGGGCTGTGTCTGTTACTGTTCTTTTTTTTTGATGTTAGGACTGCCTGTTCTGCCTAGTAAACTCCTGAAGAGGGCAGTATAACCCACTTAGTCCTAACAGTAGCCGTGCCTGTCGACAAACAAAAGAGAAATCCATTTTATTTGGGTACAGCACCGCACGACCGCGCAATTGTCAGTTAAAGTAACTCAGTGCCATGTCACAAAAAATGCCCTGGTAATTAAAGGGGGTTAATCCTTCCAGGGCTGGAGTGGTTAATCATGCAACACTAGTGCTACCCTAGTGCACTCTTATTTAAATTAAATCGTTAATAAAAATACATATACAGGACTGTGCAAATGTTTTATTTGATGGAAGAGCAACAGCGTGTAATGTAAAGTTGCTAATAAACTGACAATACTGTATGCATTATACCTATCTATCCAGCAGGTGGCACTGCAGTGTTATAGTGTGTTATTCTATGGTATATGAACACATGATGTTCTGTCTATGTTCAGTGCATGTACTTGCATCCTCCTTGTTCCTGTGTCATGTTTCTAATGCTGCAAGACATAATGTAACATCATCCATAAAAGTAAAGCGTATTGCTATACACAAGAAGCTTCCAGCATGATTTTAATACTCAGCTAACAGCTTATTGTCACCAGGCACACAGACATTGGAGAGGATACACTAGGCACCCAGAGGCACTGGAAAGAGAATTCTGCAACTCAGTGAGAACTATATGCAAAGATGGCAAGCGGTTCAGATGTTAAGTTTGCAATAGCAAAGCTGAACAATACCAATTACTAGCTGTGGAAATTCAAGCTAGAAATGAATTCTGAACAAGGATGACTTGTGGCAAGTGCTAAATACAGGTAGACCCACAGACAGACGGAGGAATGGGACAGGAAAGAGACAGGCAAAAGCAATTATAAGCTTGTTGGTGGAAGACTACCAGCTTATCCACATAAGAACAGAGAAAACGGCCAAAGGTATGTGGACTTCGTTAGAAAAACTGCATGAGTGTTCAAGCCCCAACGGTAAGCTGTTTTTGCTACAAAAGCTGTATAAGATGAGACTAAAAGGCGGCCAGCAAATGCGTGAACATGTGAATGCCATGCTATAAATCATAAAGCAGCTGGATGACATCAAAGATAACCATAATGTTGCCCTGCTCCTCTGCACCCTTCCAGAGACGTATACTGCTCTCATTAATGCTTTAGAAACCAGACCCGCAGGAACTGACACTGGAAAATGTCAAAGGGAAATTGATGAATATTACAGAAAGAAGGAGAATGCACACCATGATGACAAAGCTCTTAAGATGTACAAAGGCACAAAGCACAACAAAGAAAGCAGAGCCTGTTTTCACTGTAAAAGGACTGGTCACTTTAGAAAGGACTGTTCTATCTGGAAAGCCGAACAACGAAAGCTAGAGCTATCCACAAAAAGGTCAA
The DNA here is from genome assembly GCA_018402905.1 of Glandirana rugosa. Taxonomy (NCBI): domain Eukaryota; kingdom Metazoa; phylum Chordata; class Amphibia; order Anura; family Ranidae; genus Glandirana; species Glandirana rugosa. Next base: position 878,688 of record BLSH010233494.1, on the reverse strand, counting down.
AGCAGCCACAAAGGAAACTGAAGACACATCATGTAGTGGCAACTTTAAAGCGACACAGAGCAGAAAGCCACGTGCATAGACTCAGGTGCTACAAGCCACATGACTAGCGATGAGACCTTCACAAACATTGATTACAGTGCAAAAGACAACATTTTCCTAGCAAACGAGAAAAGCATCACTGCTGAAGGTAAAGGCCAGGGCTTCCTGAACTGCATTACACCACAAGGCGAGCAGAGTATCCTTGTAAAGAATGTGCTGTATGTTCCAGAACTAGAAGTCAGCCTTCTATCCATGAAAAGTCTTTCAAACAACAGTCTCACACTCAAGTTTCAGGGTGATGAATGCACAATTCAAAATAATAAGAGACTCCTCGCAAAAGGAAAACTGGATGATCACCTATACAAGCTCATCACCACAGACCAGCAAGCCAATATAGTCTCTAATGACCTACACAGCAAATGTATTCACTTATGGCACAGGTGGCTGGGGCACAGAAGTCCAGAAGCTATACAGGGCATTATAGAGAGGCTTTTCAGAAAATTTGACAATAATACCTTACACAAAGTGCTCATGAAATGCAAGTGCTGTATAGAAGCAAAAGCCACACAAGCTCCCCTTCCACAGGCTTCTCAAAGAAAAACCACTCACCCCCTGCCGCTCCATACACAGCAATGTATGCGGTCCAACGAAAAGTCCCATGTCAGGCGGGAACAGATATCTACTGGCTTTCGTTAATGACAATTCCAAGTACACAATTACTTATCTGATAAAACCCAACAATAAAACATCAGAGAAACTTCAAGAGTTTGTTGCCATGTCTAGCAACAAATTTCAATGCAAACCAGGAATAATACGCACAGACAATGGTGGAGGATACACAAGCAAAGAAGTGGCCTCATACCTGAAGAGACAAGGAATAGTACACCAGACAACCACACCATACACTCCTGAACAAAACGGTGTTTGGATGTAAAGCATACGTCTATATTGAAAAGCAATCCAAGCTGGAGAACAGAGCCAGAGAGTGCATTCTAGTAGGCTACAGCGAGCAAACTAAGGGTTACAGAATCCTACACCCAAAGACTGACAAAGTGACAATAAACCATAATTTATCAAAAATGGGGGGAAGGGGGGAGAGAGATTAGGACTTTAAATGGAGCATGGCTTGCCAGGATCCTATGCTTCCATCCCTAATTTTAGTTATGACAATAGGAACAAAAAGTGGGACTTTGAGTGAGGCACGCAATGGAGAATGAATGCTCCCATATCTTTGAATGAATGAATGCTCCCATATCTTTCTTTGCTCACAGCCACACTTTTTGCATTTCACTCCCATCACACATTCATTATCTCACATGTTTGCTTACTCCACAGACACTTCACATAATTGCAGTACAACCCCTTCTCTGGTCAACACTACACCATCCCTGTCCACCGTGGATGCTGCCCTTTGTGGTTTGGTGCAGTCAGTGGTACCCTTCAGAGCTCCCGGCAATGGTGACCCCGGCTGACAGGCGTTTCCAGGCACGGGCATCCTACTCCTAGCACTTTGATGATTCTGTAAGTTTTATACATTTCTGGTATATTATATTTTTTAATTTTTATGTGCTTATAGATCCTTGTCTCATATCCTACAATTTTGAATTATACATATTTCTATTTTTTATCATAAATAGGCTTGCTCCTGAAGAGTGACCATTAAGTCACGAAACGTGCGTCCAGCTACGAACAGTCCTATCCTCTCATGTGCTGTATAAAAACTAAATATTTTTTGATATGAGACCTCTGCTGGTATAATCAATACTATTTGATATGAGACTCCTGCTGGTATATTCAAGATTACAATAGTGATTATGGTTACTTATTTGGCTTTTTGCATTTATGCGCCATGGGAAATTTGTGAATATGTGTGTATACAGATATTTTACTGCAATATGAATTGTAGTGTTATATACTTTTATTGTAGAGCATGGTCCCAAATCTATAATATTATATATATCTATGAATAAAAAATTGATTAACACTATCTTCATATTCAAGCATTCATTCTCCATTGCGTGCCTCACTCAAAGTCCCACTTTTTGTTCCTTTTGTCATAAATAAACCGTAGTGTTTATTTTGATGAGAGCCCATCACCAGAAACACTGATCCCTGAAAGCTGTGAAGTAAATATGCCCAACAAACCAGAAGAAAAGGTCGATCAAAGCGAACCAGTGCAGGAATCAGAACAAGAGGTAGAACTCACATTGCCTAAACCAAGTTGCCCACCAGATCCTGCTGAATTGCCTGAAGTCAGAAGATCCACTCGGACTACAAAGGGGATACCACCCCCACAAGCTGTCATACACTGTCAAAGCACACATCATACTTGAACCAACTGCCAAAACATGAAGCCAATAAATGGAGAAAGGCGGCATAAGTAGAATTAAAGTCACTTCAAGAAAATAAAACCTGGACACTCACAAAGCTCCCTCCTAACCGCAAAACTATAGGACGTAAGTGGACTTTCAAACTAAACTCAGACGCAGAAGGGAATATTCACAAATACAAAGCCAGACTAGTTGCCAAAGGTTACTCCCAGAAATTCGGTGAAGATTATGATGAAACATTCGCTCCCATCATATAACACTCCACCACCAGAGAGCTTATTAGTGTCGCAGCCGGGAAGGGCATGCAAGTGAAACACCTAGACGTTAATGTCTCCATATAGGAAAACCGTTTTAAGGAAGATCTCTACATAGAGCAACCACCGGGGTTTGAGCAAGGAGACAACCTTGTGTGTAAACTTCAGAAGAGCATCTATGGTCTTAAGCAATCTGCAAGGATGTGGAATGAGAAAGTAAGCGACGCACTTACCAGAGAGGGATTCTCAAGAAGTAAAGCAGAACTCTCTCTACTCCAAGAATTAAGGAAACAGAAGGATATGCATCTTTATCTAGGTTGATGACATTATAACTTATTTTGAACATGAATACAATCAGATAGTCTACAAGCTGAAAGAAAACTTTGAAATCACATTCGCTACTATCTGGGAATCAAAATAGAGAGAGAAGATGGAAGTCATCTTCTCAACCAATCTCAAAAAACTCCAAAATCTTGGAACAATTTCATATGCAAGATGCAAAGGAAGTGAAAACTCCTATGGAACCAGGAGATCTAAAAGAGCAATGAAGCGGAAAACTTGCTACCCAACAATGATGTATATCGCAGAGCAATCGGTAAGCTGCTATATGTTGCCACTGTGACAAGACCAGTGGGCATACTATGCAGGAAAGTTTCCGCTCCCTGTCAGCGTGACTGGAACACAATAAAAAGAGTGATGCAGTACCTCCATAGAACAATTTAGATGAAGGTTACGGTTACCAGCAACATCCAATCCAAAACTGGTCGGATATGTGGATGCTGATTGGGTCGGAGAAATCTGTGCTGAAATGTGTATTAGGACCCGTCAAATCCTCATGTGTAGTGGATTCCAAAAGTTAGGCTGGGTTCACACTAGTCCGACAAATGGAGCGACATTAGGAGCACAAGTCACATTACATCATCAAATCAATGATTCCCTATGAAAGCCGTCCTAATTGGTCCGACACAAGTCGAACGATTTTGAAAAAAGGGATTTTATTATAACTTACCGTAAAATCCTTTTCTCTTACGTTCACTGACAGACGCAGCCCTTCTTATGACACGTGGGTTATGCTCATATGACTAGGAGTAGACTAGGCAAAGAAAAAACAGAAGCATAGGTTGGCCCCTCCCAGGCGGCCGTCCTCACCTTAGCATATAACCCCCTGTTGGACAATAGCATATCAGTTCGTAACAAGCCGTACAAACTCAACACAGAGGGGTGGGTGCTGCATCTGTCAGTGAACTCAGAGAAAAGGATTTTACGGTAAGTTATAATAAAATCCCTTTTTCTCTTAGATTCACTGACAGACGCAGCCCTTCTTATGACACGTGGGGACATCCCAAAGCTGTGCCAATCAAGAGGGGTGGGCAAACTACAACAACTGTGCCCAACAAAAAGAACCCTCTCAGAAGGCGCCAGTCGCACCTACACTGCCGCCTATAAAACTTTGCCGTCAAAGCCAGTGAGGGTAAAGCAGGGTGCAAGATGGGTCCCTGAGACAGTAGGTCTTCGTGAAGTGGAAGATGCCACGGGACATCTGCCACCATCCGTACCACATCGGCATACCAAGGACGCCGAGGCCAATCCGGCACTACCAGGATTGTCGAGATTCCCTCTGCTTCTATCCTGCACAGAACCCGCGGCAGAAGCTTCAGAGGAGGAAAGACATACAGTAGCCGATACCGACGCCAGGGTGCCACCAGTGCGTCCGTGGCGACCGCCAACGGAACTCTTGCTCTGCACACAAAGGTCTGTACCTTGTGATTGAATCTGGAGGCCATGAGGTCCACCCCTGGCGTGCCCCACTTGTGGCAAATCTGGCGGAACACTTCTGGATGTAGGGACCATTCCCCCTGATCCAGAGTCCGGCGGCTGAGAAAGTCCGCCTGACAGTTTTCCACGCCTGGAATGTAGATTGCGGAGAGTGCTGGCACGTGACGTTCTGCCCATCGCAGGATCAGAGCCGCTCCCGCAGCTGCTGCTGAGCCTCTTGTTCCGCCCTGATGGTTCACATATGCCACAGCCGTGGCATTGTCCGACTGAAACCGGACAGGGAGCCCTCGCAGCCTTGTTGACCAACGGGATAGACAGAGTCTGAACGCTCTTAGTTCCAGTACATTTATCAGAAGTCAAGCTTCCTGAGCTGACCAACGGCCCTGGGCAGAGAACTGACCCAGGACCCCTCCCCAGCCCGATAGGCTGGCATCCGTTGTTACTATCGACCAATTGAGGGGGAGGAAACATTTTCCCAACTTTAAGGCAGGAGCCAGAATCCACCAAATCAAGGATCCTCGGGACAGATGATCCAACCTGATCAGTCTGCCTCGGGATAGGGGAGATTTGTCCCATTGCGACAAAATCGCCTTCTGCAGGAGCAGAGTGTGACTCTGGGCGTAAGGTATCGATTCAAAAGTCGACACCATGAGCCCCAACGCTCGCATACAGAACCGTAAGGAGGACCACTGGCGTGATAACAGGGTTCGCACTGCTGCCTGTAGTGTCAGGAGCTTGTTCGGCGGTAAAAACACTCTTGCCTGCACCGTGTCCAGAATCAGACCCAGATATTCCAGACGGCAGGATGGAGTCAACGTCGACTTCTGCAGGTTGATCAGCCAACCGAATTCCTTTAACGTGGACACCGTGATTATCACGTTCTCCTCCAGAGCTGCCGCCGACTCTGCCCTCAGAAGTAAATCGTCGAGGTACGCTACCACCGCGATACCTCTATGCCTCAACAGCGCCAGCATCGGGGCCACCACCTTGGTGAACTCTCGGGGAGCCGAAGCCAGACCGAAGGGAAGTGCCACAAACTGGTAATGCAGATCTCCCACGGCGAAGCGCAGAAAACGCTGGTGTCTGACAAACTGGAACGTGGAGATACGCGTCCTTGATATCCAGAGACGCCATAAATTCCCCTTGGTGCAGGGCGGCCACGACCGAGCGGATGGACTCCATCCTGAACTTTTTGGCCTTTACAAAGCAATTTAGTGCCTTCCGGTCCAGAACTGGCCTGACACCGCCCTTTTTGGGCACCACAAAGAGGTTTGAGTAAAACCCGTGAAACCTTTCCAGCGTGGGTACCGGTACAATCACCCCCTGTTCGGCAAGCACCCGAACGGCGCCTAGAAGCGCCTCCAGACCCCCCTGAGGGAGTCTTAAGTTCAAAGGGAGGAACCTTTCTGGGGGTAGAGAGATGAACTCTATCCTGTACCCGGAGGACACCACCTCCAGCACCCACCGATCGGTGATGCGGGCAGTCCATCTGTCTGCGAACCCCAGTAAGCAGACCCCCAACCCACGAGTTGGGCGGGGGCAACCCATCATGCGGAGGTTGACTTATCCTTCGTCTTTTCAGACTTACGTTGCCAGGGCCTTTTACTGGGCCCAGCGGAAGCCTTACCGGACTTGAAGCCTTTACCCGCTGAGCCGGGCGCACGAAAAAACTTTTTCTGGCCTGAAGAAACAGGGCCTTGCCTACAGCGAAAATCCCGCCGTTTTGGCTCCGGAAGGAAAGTACTCTTCCCTCTTGTGAAATCCTTAATGATTTTATCCAATTGTGGGCCAAACAGACACTCTCCCTAAAAGGGGAGATCCGTAAGAGCTTTCTTGGACGCCTGGTCGCCCGACCAAGAGCGGAGCCACAGCACCTGCCTGATAATAACTGCAAAAACAGACATTTTTGACAGCATGGGAAGCAGGTCCAACGCCGTATCGCATAGGTAGCGGAGACCCTCTTCCAAGTGTTGTGCTCCTTGCACCTCGGCCTACGCACACTCACAAGTCAAACCGGTGTGCAATGTGGTAGCGCACTCGAGAAGAGATTGCGCCGCCATAGCAGCCGCCAGAGCTGGACGCATGGCTGACCCAGCCAACAAGAACAGTGCCTTAGACACTGCCTCCGTGCGGCGATCGGCCGCCTCTTTAAAAGACGGAGACCCCTCCAAGGGAATGGTTGTTGATTTATTCAGACGGGCCACCGGTGGGTCCACTGCTGGGGAAGCCCATCTCTTAGTAAAACTATCCTCAAAAGGGTAACGAACAGCAAAGCATTTGGGCAAAGCAAAGGAAATTTGCGGCTGCAGCCATTCCTTGAACACCGCCTGCTCAAAAACCCGATCATAAGGGTAGGCCCTGGAGGACCTAGGGGGCTTATGCGACCCACAAACATATGCGGACTCATGCGACTCCCCTGCTTGGTCAAGCCGCATGGACTCGCGAATATCAGTGATCAGAGCAGCCACTATCGCCTTATCACGCGAAAATGAAGCCCCCTGATCATCTTCACCGTCTGAGGGTATCAGTTCTCCCTCTGATAGCTCCACAGGAGTTCCCGTGACCACCGAGGCACCCTCTGGTTCCAAATCCCCCCCCCCCGAAGAATAACGGGGGGTGGACACTTTTTGGGGCCCCCCGGAGTCGGGTCCCCCGCCCGGGGAAAGAATTCCCCAAATATTGTCCTCAGTTGTTCCAAGGAAACCAGGGACCCTGGCGTGGATTGTTGCTCGACTGGCTCCTCCTTGGAAGGCCCTGCAGCTATCCCTGCCATAGCACTGCTGGCCTCTGACATGCCATACTTCCGGCACCCCCACTGTGTGACCACCAACTCTACCCCACCAATCAGCCAGGGAGACCCGGAAGGATTGTACCCACCGCTACCAGCACCCAGGGAGAGCCAGCTATACTTGCTGTTTTTAATGCCTCAGCGCTGTGACCAGAATGAGCAATGAAGAAAAAAACTCCACTTCAAGAGCCTGCACCGCCGCGTCTGTCAGCCACGCTGTCCAAAGCGAAAGCGGAAGTGTCAGGTGTCTGCTGCACGTCTTTTATCACTTCCTTGTACTACCGGAAAACACCACTGGGGGCTGCCAGAGGACAGGCTGAAAACCAGCATTGGCTACAGAAAAATAGCCGCTGCCACCAAACACATGCCGATAAAGGCAAAATGGTGCGGTAGCGGTGAAAGAACGGCGATCCACCACGAAATGGCGGCGAATCGCTGAATGCAGTGCCCAAAACTGTCAGTGCGGGGTGTGGTACTGCGGGGGGGGTGGGGGGGGAGAAGACAACCCCAGATGGC
>BLSH010233494.1:832979-854108 GCA_018402905.1 Glandirana rugosa | reverse complement strand
AGTCGGCCCCCCACCCTAAAGTCAGGCGGGGGGCAACTCCTCATGTGGAGGAGAACTTGTCCTCCATCTGTTCGGGCATGCGTTGCCAGGGCCGCTTACCGAACCCTGAGGCAGACTTGCCGGGCCTGAACCCTTGCCCGTTGTACCGGGCGTACGAAAAAAAACGCTTCTGGCCCGAAGAGGAAAGGTCCTGCCTACGGCGGTACTCCTGCCGTTGTGGTGCTGGAAGAAAAAGGGATTTTATTAAAACTTACCGTAAAATCCTTTTCTCAGAGTTCACTGACAGACGCAGCACCCACCCCTCTGTGCTTTGTTCTTGTACGGCTTGTGTACAAACTGAAGAGCTATGCTATGAGGGGGTTTATGTAGGAAGAAAGGACGGCTCCCATGGGAGGGGCCAGCTGTTTCTTTTCCCTGCCTAGTTAACTCCTAGTGGGACAAGCATAAACCCACACGTCATGATGAGCTGTGTCTGTCAGTGAACTCGGAGAAAAGGATTTTACGGTAAGATTTAATAAAATCCCTTTTTTCTCCTATCGTTCACTGACAGACGCAGCCCATCATGACGTGTGGGTACGTCCCCAAGCTGTGTTCAAAAGAGGGGTGGGTAAACGCTAACAACTGTACCCAACTGAACCTCTAAGGAGGCGCCAGACGCGCCTACACTGCCGCCTGCAAAACTTTGCGGCCAAAAGCAGCATCCGAAGATGCAAACACATCAACTTTATAAAACTTAGTGAAAGTGTGAACCGAGGCCCAAGTGGCCGCCTTGAACACCTGTGACACCGAGGCCTGGTGTATAAAAGACCAGGAAGTGCTAACAGCCCAGTTAGAATAAACCGTGACCGGAAAAGGGGAACCTTGCCCCGAACAGAATACGCATGGGTCACGGTTTTTCTAATCCAAACGAGAAATCGTAGCCGACGAGGCCGCCAACTCTTTTTGCGCGGGCCCTCTGGCAGCACAAACAAGGCATCAGCTTTTCGAAAAGAAGCTGTAGCAGCCAAGTACACTCGTAAGCCCCTCACTACGTCCAAAGTATGCAGTTCAAAATCCTTTGGGTGCGACGGATGAGGGCACAATGAAGGAAGGACAATATCTTCATTAATGTGAAAGGAAGAAACCACCTTCGGAAGGAAGGAGAGGGTCGCAAGACCGCCTTATCCTTATGCATGACTAAGTAGGGAGACTTGCACGATAGTGCTGCTAATTCAGACACCCGTCTGGCGGAAGTGATGGCAACCAAAAAGGCCACCTTCTGCGACAGCAGTTGTAAGGAAATCTCCCTGATATTCTCATAACGTGGTTTCTGAAGAACAGAAAGCACCAAATTCAGATCCCACGGAGCCATCGGAGCCCTCACTTGAGGCGCCACGTGTCGCACACCTTGTACAAAGGTACGAATCAACGAGTGTGAAGCCAAAGGTCTCTGAAAGAGAATCGCCAGAGCCGATATCTGGCCCTTGAGAGCACTCAAAGCCAGTTTTTTGTTCAAGCCCTGTTGTAGAAAAGTCAGGATCCTGGGCACGACATAAGAGCGAGGGTTATGGCCCTCCGGCTCGCACCAAGCTATATAAGCCTTCCAGGTGCGGTGATAAATCTTGCGAGAAGTACACTTGCAAACTTTTAACAAAGTAGGAATCACGGAGTCGGCGACTCCCCTGTCTCTTAGCACCTGGGACTCAATGGCCAAGCCGTCAAAGCCAGCGAGGGTAAAGCAGGGTGCAAGATGGGTCCCTGAGACAGAAGATCGTCTCGCAGCGGGAGCCGCCAAGGGACGTCTGCCACCATTTGCGCCGAGGCCAATCTGGAGCCACCAGGATTAATGATATCCTCTCCGCCATTATCCTGCATATCAAACGCGGAAGCAGTTTTATCGGAGGGAAGGCATACAGAAGACGATAACGGCCCCAGGGGGCCACCAGAGCATCTGTGGCCACTGCCAACGGATACTTCATTCTGGACACAAAGGTTTCCACCTTGTGATTGAACCGGGACGCCATGAGATCCACGTCCGGCGTCCCCCATCTGCTGAAAATTTGGTTGAACACCTCCGGGTGGAGCGACCACTCTCCCTGGTCCAGCGTCTGGCGACTGAGAAAGTCCGCCTGCCATTCCTCCACACCCGGAATGTAAATGGCTGAGATCGCCGGAACGTGACGTTCCGCCCAATGTAGTATCAGAGCTGACTCCGCCACAGCTGCTGGACTCTTTGTGCCGCCCTGATGGTTCACATATGCCACTGCTGTGGCATTGTCCAATTGAATTCGAATCGGAAGACCCTGCAATCTCACTGTTCAGTGAAAAAGGCACAATCTGATTGCTCTCAGCTCCAGAACGTTGATGGGGAGGCAAGCTTCCTGTGCCGACCAACGGCCCTGGGCAGACAGCTGCCCCAGGATCCCTCCCCAGCCTGAAAGACTGGCATCCCTGGTGATGATCAACCACTGAAGGGGCAGGAACGACTTCCCCTGAATTAGGGCCGAGTCCTAAAGCCACCAGGTCAGAGAAACGCCCTGGTCTGGGAGCTCAGACGGATCAGAAGGTCCAATGACCGAGGGGACCTGTCCCACCGAGCCAGAATTGCTCGCTGAAGGAGACGAGTGTGACTCTGGGCGAATGGTATCACCTCAAACGACGAGACCATGAGCCCCAGCACCCGCATACAGAACCGTAATGAGGACCGACGGTGCGACAAGAGGGTGCGCACTGCCGACTGCAGAGACAGCAACTTGGCCGGAGGGAGGAACACCTTCGCCTGCTCTGAATTAGACCCAGATACTCCAGGCGACGGGATGGAGAGACCGACAACTTCTGCAGGTTGATCAACCAGCCGAAGTTCTGCAGTGAGGTCATTGTGATTCCCACATTCTCCTCCAGAGCCGAGGCGGACTCCGCTCGCAAGAGCAGGTAGGCTACTACCGCAATGCCTCTCTGTCGTAGCAACGCCAACACCGGGGCTAGCAGTTTTGTGAAAACTCGAGGTGCTGAGGCCAGGCCGAAGAGGAGTGCCACAAATTGAAAATGGAGGTCTCCCACTGCAAAGCGCAGGAAGCGCTGATGTCGTGGATGAATGGGTACATAGAGGTGCGCATCCCTGATGTCTAGACACGCCAGAAACTCCCCCTAATGAAGGGTGGCCACGACCGAGCGGATAGATTCCATCAGGAATTTCCACACCCTGACATACCGGTTCAGGGCCTTCAGGTCCAGTATGAGCCGAACCCCCCCCCCCCTTTTTTGGGAACCACGAATAGATTCGAGTAGATCCCTCAAAACTTCTCTTCTGGAGGCACTGAAACGATCACCCCCTGGTCTGAGAGTGCTTGTACAGCCCCAAAAAGAGTCTCCCGGCGTTCCTGCGGGAGCCCTAAATTCGATGGGAAGAACCTGTCTGGGGGTAGAGAACTGAACTCTATCCTGTACCCGGTTGACACCACTTCCCGGACCCAGCGGTCGGAAATGTGAGCCAGCCACCGGTCTGCGAACCCCAGAAGACATCCCCCCACCCGAAACCCGGACCAAATAGACGTCCACCTTGAAAAGGGAGGTCAGCCAGACCTTTTTTGGAAGCATGGTCACCGGACCAAGAACGCAACCAAAGTATCCGTCTGAGTATGACGGCAAAAATCGTTATTCTAAATAACATCGGCAGTAAATCAACAGCAGCATCACAAAGGTACTTGAACCCTTGGAGCAAAAACTCAGCCCTCTGCGGCGCAGCCATCAGGCGACCGTCTTCCAGATCCTTCAGGAGCTCTTCCATACACTCGGATAGATATTGTGCCGCCATGGCGGACGCCAAGGCTGGTCGCACAGCGGAACCCGCCACCAGGAACAGCGACTCTAAAAGCGCCTCTGTTTTTCTATCAGCGGGATCCTTAAAAGGAGGAGTCCCTTCCAGAGGAATGGTCGTCGCCTTACTAAGGCGTGCTATCGGTGGGTCCACCACAGGCTATTACCATTTTTTCAAAAAGCTTTCCTCAAAGGGATAGCGAGCAGCGAACCGTTTTGACAGTGAAGAAGAGTGCTGTGGACGCTGCCATTCACGATAAAGAAAATGATCAAAAAATTCATTGTAGGGGTAAGCCTTGGGGGCCCTAGAGGACCCACACACATACGCAGCAGACTGCGATTCACCATCCCGACCAAGTCGCAGCTTTGTGTGAATGCCAGCGATAATGGTAGCAATCAACGCTTTTTCGCGTGCAGCCGCTGCCCCCTGATCCGCTTCGATGGGCCCAGTTCCCCATCAGATAGGTCCACTGGGGTCCCTGAGACCCCTGAGGCCACTTCCGGCTCAGAATCCTCCCCTGATGAATAAAGAGGAGGAGGAGGACGCTTCTTGGGGGCCTGTTGGGCGACCTCCGACCGGGGGAGGAAAATTCCGCCCGCAGCTGGTCCAAAAATGCCCCTTGCGCAGATTGCGCCTCCTCAGCAGGCTCAGCAGTGTAATCTGCCATTGTCTTCCCCCAGAAAACTCTTAGTGACACACAGGGGGACTAAAAGAGAATGAGGCACCCCCACACTGCCGCACACCACCGCCCCGCCAGATCACCACCGTTCCACAGAGAAGGGGAAACGCTGCACACACGTGTATTGCAGAGGCATGCAGTCAAAATGGCCGCCGTTAAACACCTTCAGGGAACGTGCAGTACCGCAAACGGCCGCTCTGAGTACTAGAGGGAAAGCCCCATAGGCCCAAAATGTCGGCGGTCTGCCGCAAAATGGCGGCGAAAAAAAAACCATACGAACGGTCTAGACGATCGGTGTGGTGCGGGGGGGAAGGGGGGGTGCGGGGGGTGAACGGGAGCTCCACGCGCCCCACAGCGGCTACCCAGCAAGAAAAATTTTTTTTTTTGTGTTGCGGTCGTCGGTCCCCCTTGCTGCCCCTAAAAACTCTCACTCACCACTCCAACGAGCGCCGTGGGTAGCCACCCAGTCCGCCCCTTCTTGGGCAGTATGCTGCAGGCCAGAAAATCGCCCTTCCCGAATCGCATCAGGGGCTGGGCGCAAGGGGGGATCACCCCAGGTCGGCCGCAGGGAACGGGCACGATGCGGCGGGTCCCCATACGTCGGGACTGGCTCGCATCGGTCGGCCAGGTCGGGGAAAGTACAGAGCCCGTGGACCCTCTATGCCCCAACCGGCTTCTTGATAGCAGATCAATGTCTTGATATAAGTCAAATAAAAAGAAAAGGAAAAATTAAAATAAAAAATGGTCACAAACAGGACCAAAAATTCCCCTAAAGGGAAGCCAGGTCAACGCCTTGCAAACTAGGCATAAAAACTGAAGAGCTATGCTATGAGGGGGGTTATGTAGGAAGAGAGGACGGCCCCCATGGGAGGGGCCAGCTGTTTCTTTTCCCTGCCTAATTAACTCCTAGTGGGACAAGCATAAACCCACACGTGATGATGAGCTGCATCTGTCAGTGAACGATAGGAAAAACGTACTCTTCCCCCCGGTGAAATCCTTACTGAGTTCATCCAATTGCGCCCCAAAGAGCCGACCACCCTGAAAGGGTAGGTCGGTGAGCCCCTTTATGGACGCGTGGTCACCCGACCAACAGCGTAACCACAGCAACCGTCTAACAATGACTGCAAAAAACAGACCTCTTCGACAGCATGGGGAGGAGGTCTAAGGCTACGTACCGTAGACCCTGTATCAGGTGTACAACCCGTCTGCAAAGCCTCCGGGGAGTATCTGAAGTCCAGTTCAGAGTGCAACTCAGTCGCACGATCTGTAAGGGACTGCGCCACCATGGCCGACGATAAGCCTGTCTCATGGCCGTCCTCGCTAACAAGAACAATGTCTTGGATATCGTCTCCGTCCGCCTATCGGCCGGATCCTAAAAGGATGGAGACCTTTCCGAAGAAAAGGTCGTCGCCCTATTCAGGCAAGCCACCGGAGGGTCCACTGCGGGGGATGCCCACTTCTGTAAAAAAAATCTATCCACAAAGGGATAACCGTACAGAAAGCACTTGGGCAATGAAAAGGATTTCTGCGGTCGCCGCCATTCTGTATACACAAACTGGTCAAAAAAGTGGACATAAGGATAAACCTTAGGGTCCGCGCTGGCTTAAAGGAACCACAAACGTAGGTAGTCCGAAAGCTCCAGCTCAACATCTGAGAGCTCCACGGGGGTCCCTGTGACCACCGAGCCCCTTTCCGATTCAGATTCCTCCCCAGAAGAGGGAGGGGGAGGGGGTGGATGCTTATTAGTCACCCCCTGACATGGCTCAGCATCCCCCGGCAAAGAACTCCCCCAAATGAAGTCAATTGGACTAGGAGAACCACAGGTCCCCTCTGGGGAAGAACCCACAGGTTCAGTCGCCAATGTGCCACCTGAACCCTTGCTAGACCTAAAGGCCATGACACCCCCATAGTGCAGCCTCACCAACACCCCACAGAGTGACCGGGTAATGCCCAGAAGGACTGTGCCCACCACCACCGACACCCCAGGGAGAGACAGCTATACTTGCTGTTTGCCCTTCTGCGTCGTGTCCCAGTAGGAGCGCGGCCCGCCACTTATATTGCGCTAAGATGCCGCTGTGCTGTCCAGATTCAGGGAATCACCAAGAAAATGGCTGCCAAACGAGCACTGGAGGTCCAAGCATGAAGCAGACCAGGCCGCGACTACGGCAAACTGGCCGCCAAGCGGTCACAGCAAACAGCACACCCGCGGCTACGGTAACGAATGATAGTGGCTACGGCAACGAACGATCGTGGCTACGGCAACGAACGATCGTGGCTACGGCAACTAAAGATTGCTAGAAAACGATCACTAGCAATAATGGCGCGATCTGCCGCAAAATGGCGGCAGATCGCCGCATGGCGGCTGCGAGCACGGGAATGCGGTGCGGGGGAAGAGGGGGGGAGGGAGGGGGAGCCCAGGCAGGACCAATTAAAAATGTGGCCCTGAAACCCTCCCCACCCTCCGCACCCCTTGAAGGGGGGGAGGGGGGGTCACTCACCAATCCGACGGGCGCAGTGGGTAGCTACCCGATAGACTTTTCTCCCCTCAGAGGGGAGGGATGCTGCAGGGCAAAACAGTGTCCCTGGACGTGAGCGCAGCCCAGTCTCTCTGACGCAAGTGGAGTTTACCCACTGGCCCACCCGCACGTAAAGGGTACGATGCGGTGGACCCCGCCAAAGCTAAGGGTTAGCTCGCATCGGTCGGCCGCGCTGGGGAAAGTGCAGGATTCTAGATATCCTCTATGCTCCAGCCGGCTTCTTGAAAGCAGTCTTCATCAGGTCACCTCCTCTCAGAGGCGGCTGCGCGGCACATTTGTTTCCTATTCAAACCCTAGGCACGGTACGGTAGCTTGAAAGTTAAACCCCTCTTCTGCCTCAGGGATATCTGGGCTTTTGCTGTGTCTGACATCCTGTGCTGTGGAAATCGTGCTGGTGAATGATCCCGAAGGAGTGAGGCTGTTGCAGTGTTTCTTCCTTATACTTACACAGCGGACACTGACCCTCTAACGGGGGGTCGGTGATATCTGGTAAGCGGTTCAGATTGTTGGTGTCACTGGTGACGGTTCCCACGGTGGAGGTCTGGTGATTGCTGTGATCTACTAAGGACTCTTATTATCTGGATTTATTTAAGTGGACTACATGCGCTGCAGTTTAAATTTACAGTCTTCATCAGATAGCTTGAGAAAAATAAAAAAGCGGTAGCAAAAAAAATGAACCGCAGGTCCCATAACGGAGCCAGGTCTAACTCCTTGCACTAGGCATAATAAAACTGATATGCTGAGCAAAGCAGGGGGGTTATATGAGAGAGAGAGGTCAGCCCCCTGGGAGGGGCCAGCTTGCTTTCTTTCTATTTGCCCAGTTAACTCCTTGTAGGATGTGCATATAACCCCACATGTCAATGAAGGGATGTGTCTTTCAGTGAATGTAAGAGAAAAATGTTTTAAGCAACAGACAGCATGGAAACCTGATTTCTTTTTATGAGGAGGTAAGTAAAACCTTGGAAAGAGTGGTGGCTGTGGACGTGGTATACTTGGATTTTGCAAAAGCGTTTGACACAGTTCCCCACACACGGCTAATGTGTAAGGTAAAGTCTAAAGGCTTGGAAAGATCAGTTTGTAAATGGATAGAAGACTGGCTAAAAGACCAAATTCAGAGAGTAGTGGTTAATGATTCTTACTCTGAATGGTCTAAGGTTATCAGGGGTGTACCCCAAAGTTCAGTGTTGGGACCCTTACTTTTTCAGCATTTCAGTGTTTGCAGACGCCACCAAGCTATGCAGTGGAATAGCATCCTTACAGGATGTCTCCAATTTACAAGCAGACCTCAATGCACTGTTTCATTGGGCGGCTATGTGGCAAATAAAGTTTAAGGTTGATAAATGTAAAGTTATGCATTTGGGGGCTAAGAATATACATGCATCATACATACTAGGGGGAGTACAACTGGGGGGAATCCATAGTAGAGAAGGATCTGGGGGTTTTGGTAGATCATTAGCTTAATAATGGCATACAATCCAAAGCTGCGGTTTCCAAAGCAAGCAAAATCCTTTGTATTAGGACAGGTACGGACTCCAGAGATATAGACATCATTTTGCCCCTATACAAATCATTAGCAATACCTCATCTGGAATATGCAGTTCAGTTTTGGGCACCAGTTCTCAAAAAGGATATTGGGGAACTGGAGAAAGTGCAGAGAAGGGCAACCAAACTAATAAGAGGCATGGAGGAGCTCAGCTATGAGGAAAGATTAGAGGAAGTGAATTTATTCTCTCTTGAGAAGAGATTAAGGGGGAATATGATCAACACGTACAAATACATAAGTGGTCCATATAGCGAACTTGGTTTTGAGTTATTCACTTTAAGGTCATCAAAAATGATAAGAGGCACTCTTTACGTCTAGAGCAGGGATATGCAATTTGCTGACTTCCAGCTGTTGCAGAACTACAAGTCACATGAGGCATAGCAAGACTGACAGCCACAAGCAGGACACCCAGAGGCATGATGGGTTTGCAACAACTGGAGGTCCGCTAATTGCATATCCCTTAGTCTAGAGGAAAAAAGATTTCATCTCCAAATAGGGAAAGGTTTCTTCACAGTTAGAGCTGTGAAAATGTGGTGGAATAGACTCCCTCCAGAGGTGGTTTTGGCCAGCATGGTACATTGCTTTAAGAGAGGCCTGGATTCTTTGCTTGATGTAAATAATATAACTGGGTACTAACATTTTTAGGTAAAGTTGATGCAGGGAGAATCTGATTTACTCTCGGGGATCAGGATGGAATTTTTTTTCCCCGCTATAGCAAATTGGATCATGCTTTGCTGGGGTTTTTTGCCTTCCTCTGGATCAACATGTGGGTGAAGGATTGTATGGTTATATATAATTTTTCTATTTTTTTTTTTAACTAGATGGAGATTGTCTTTTTTCAACCTAACTACATTTGTATGCAAACGTTTATGAACCCCTGACAATTTCCATGATTGTCATTTATAAATATTTGGGTGTTTGGATCAGCAATTTAATTTTGATCTTTCAAATAACTAAATGACATAATAATAATTAAGTAGTGAAATTAGGTTTATTGGATTAACACAAAATGTGCAATATGCATCAAAACAAAATTAGACAGGTGCATAAAATTTGGGCACCCTTGTAATTTTGTTGATTTGTATGTAACTATGTAATCATATTGCACTACGTGCCTAGGTGAGCGCCCATGCAGGATTCAGTACCAAAAGCAACATTACAGGCCAGACCTACATCTTTCCCTGGTAGGGCCTGGGTACAGACCCCCAAGGTTCATCTCAGAAAACTGGTAAATGGAAGCTGTAGTGGCTAAGAGCAGCTTGAAGCTTGATGGAAGAATCTTAAAACAAAAAAATCAGTGAAGAAACAAAAAGAAACTGGTATTGTTTTATCACGCCAGTTTGGATGTATATATTGCTAAGCAACACTAATCATTATAAAGTATGTATTTGGGGGGACGTGGCCTGGCACGCAGCGCGGATGTCAGCATAGAGAAGGAGCTCCTCTCTCCCCACGGCCTATTCCCCTGACACTGACCTAGATATGGGCAAACCTAACCAACTACAGACGGGGTATACACCACGGAGATCTTCCTCGGTACCCTGATCTCACAGCATTTCAGACCTCTTCAAAGCACAGCAGTGGCCCTCCCGTGGGACGAGTGCTTACAAGATGGCGTCGGGCGAACACGAGGAGACGTGCAGTGAGGACTCACAGACAGCGCCAGATGACATGGTGAGATGCCGCTTGTCTCCCTATCACCCTCCGTCCTACTCTGACATGTCTGCTTTTGTAGCAAACATTAAAAACTCCTTTTTCTCTGCTATCACAGAACTGAAAGTAGATCTATTAGCTCTCAATGAGCGGGTGGCACAGACTGACCTAGCAAACCATAAACGGGAGAGGGCCATCTCCCACCTTAAGTCCATATCGGACACCCATACTGCTCAACTTATCGTGCTCAACAGACACCTGGAAGACCTGGATAACAGGGGCAGGAGACAATATCCGGGTGAGGGGTCTCCCGGAGTCTGTGCCCAATGACTAAATTACTACGACTCTAGCCTCCATTTTCAACAACCTTCTGGAGAGGCCCGCTAACGCAGCTGTTGAGTTTGAAAGGGTTCATAGAGCTTTTAGACCTCGGCCTAATCATCCAGCTCCACCTACAGACATAATTTGTTGTCTCCCAGACGATAAATTCAAAGAATAGGTTGTGGCGCAGGATAGGCAAAATTAGGCCATTTCATTCAACGACCATAACATCACCCTCTTCCAGGGCCTCTCCCAAATCACCCTGCACGATCGTAGAGCTCTACGCCCCCTGCTGGAAGTTTTGAAGGAAAACAAACAATCTCCCTTACTGATGGAAGTTCCCTTTTGCTCTATCAGTCAACTACAACGGGAACCAACATATCCTAAGAGTACTAGACGACCTCCTCGGATTCTGTGAGGCACTTCACATTCCTCCAATGGATTTACCTGACTGGTACCATGAGATCCTCCACCTGGAACTTTCCCACGGCCCTCCAGCCTCGCCAAATGCTACACCCACCAAACATGTCCCTAAGAAAGGAAAATTCCAGAAGCAACAAGGAACAGACCAACCGCATTCAAGCCAAGTTACCAGGATCACAAGAGCCAAAGGATATACCTGAACTGTCGACCCCTTGGATCAACCTTTTAGCATTCTACCGCCGTTTCTGGCAGCCCATCATTATGACCGCCTATGGTTTCTTCTACTCCCGGTTGGTTTTTCCCACTCATACATGACACACTTAAACGTTGCTCTCTGTCTCCCCGTTTGATCAAGGCACACTCAGTTTTGGGTTTTTTTTTCTGTTTTTAGCGGTCGACCCACATACATTACTATGCTCCCTATTCCCCCTTATCTGAGACCTCCATCTCACCGTGGACCAGGTATGTCTATGGTGCAACTCTTTTCTACACTTCATCACAACGGAGCATATGCTAAGCAGATAACAGGCATATACTGTAGTGGAGAACTTCACGGACAAAGCATTCACCACCCCTGGTCGCCCCGGCCGGGAGCACCCGGGATGGCGACAAGTCCTGCAATCATACACACTTATGTGCCTCTCTATAGTGGGGCCTCACAATCACCTGAATGTTCCCCTTGAATCATTTTATTATGTTTGAAATGTTTCTTTGGTTAATGGTTATTATAATATCAGTGTCACTTGTAAGCACATATCATTAGCACATATTAGGCCGCGGGGTTGAGTATCCACAGTTATTACTCACACTCGGTTTACTTAACTCCACAGCCTCTAGTTTCCTCCTCCCACATATCCCCCCTACTGTGTCAGCAATGCAGCACTCACTCCACGTGATTGGTTGCCGACACTGACACAATTATAGGAGCCCCTCCACAGCACCTGGAGGTGTGCCGCATTAGAATTTTGTGCAGTTACCCCCCTCCTTCAAAGGGACATTTTCTCCTCTTTTTCCATTCTCCCCTACCTAATTCTTACACCTCTAATCTCTCTTACATCTTTATCCCCCCTCACCTTACCCTCCCCTCTAACTCCTTCCATATTTCTCCTACCTTCATCTCCTCTTCCCACACTCTGTGGCAAAATCCTGAGGTCCTCGCTACCCTTTTAAAACAGACCAAAATGGAATACTCCTCCCTCGGGAAACACCCGACTCTAATTTCCCACAACCTTACAAGTCTCAATGTCCCTGAAAAGAGGGTGTCCCTCCTGAGGGAATTGAAAAAATCCAAATCTTTTGTGTTCCTACAGGAAACACACTTCAAGGCACAGGCAGTGTCAAAGCTGTGGGATAGGCACTTTCCTGGGGTGTACCATACGCCAAACCCCACTCACAAGTCTAAAGGAGTGTCTATTCTTCACAAGCATGCGGATTTTGAGATGGCCCATCAATATGCAGACCCACAGGGCAGGTTTCTCTTCCTAAAAGGCAAATAGCACGATAGACCATTTACATTAGCCAATGTATATTTTCCAAACTCAGGTCACCTTGCCTTTTGTAGACACCTGGTTGATGAACTACAGAGCTTTGACTTTGGTTGTGTCCTTCTTGGAGGGGATTTTAATCTCCGGCTTCACCCACTACAGGACACATCCAACGGTAAAACTAGCTTAGCCTACTCTGTTCTAAAAAAGATTTAAAAAAACTCTCCCTAAACTCCTTGACCCTCGTGGACACTTGGCGCACCCCAAAGGTAGAGATTTTACCTATTAATCTGCTACGCACAAAAAATGTTTTCATGGCCCAACGAGATTTGCCTTCTTTACATTCTGCCTCCATAGGCATACAAGCTCTTTTGGACCATTGCCCAGTTTCAATCTCCCTAGCTCTCACAGGCCCACCACGCAAGTTGTGTAGCTGGCGGCTAAATCCATCCCTGCTGACTGACCCCACAATCTCCAAACTCACTGCAATTAAAATTGACTCTTACTTCCAACTCAACACCACTGAAGACGTCTCCCCCATGACAGTTTGGGAAGCGCACAAATGTGTGATCTGCGGCAAACTTATTTGCTGTGGCGCCCAAAAGAAAAGAGAATCTAACAAGTTGCTGGACTCTCTACTCAATAAAATTACAGGACTTGAAGCCCAGCACAAACAGTCACTGGCTGAGACCTTGTCACATGAACTGCTTACCGCCCAAGAACAACGGCAGGATCTATTTAACTTCAAAGCGAAACGTGCTCTTTACTTTAAAAAATGCTATTACGAAGATGGGGATAAATGCGGCAAGTTTCTCGCTAAAGCCCTTAAAACCAACTCTCAACCAGTCCAAGAATATCCTGTCCGTTAAAGATACGGACGGTACCCGCACATTCACAAATCGTACCAGATTGCAGCGAAATTCTATGATCTCTACACCAAATTGTACAACATACCCCCACCACACAAACCAGCTGACTCCACCGTCACGTCACCAGAGAGGAAATCCTACAACATTACCTCACCAACAGTGGTATGCCCAACTTCACTGACTCTGAGACTGAAATGCTTGAGACTCCTTACACCGAAGAACAACTCCTGACAGAGGTCAAGTCCCTAAAATCTGGTAAAAGTCCTGGCCCCGGCGGTTATACAGCACATTATTATAAGACCTAAGCTGAACACCTTAAAGTACCTTTGCTACGTGTCCTCAACCAATTGAAAACAACGCAACCGGTCCCAGAATCCTTCATATTAGCACACATAGCCTTGATACCTAAACCTGCCAAAGACCCTATGGACTGTGCCAGTTACAGACCAATCTCTTTGCTGAACCTAGATTTGAAAATCATGGCGAAGATTATAGCCACAAGACTACTTTTTTACCTAAACTCATCGGACTTGAGCAAGTTGGGTTCGCTGGTCGCGAAGCACGGGACAATTTGATCAAGGCACTTAACCTGACTCACAGTGCACACTCAATGAGGATCGAGGGCCTTCTCTTGTCGTCTGACGCGGAGAAGGCCTTCGATCGCGCGGCATGGGGCTACCTATTCACAACATGTAGGCATGTGGGGCTGGGTACCCACATGATGTCCTGGATTATGTCCCTATATCAACAACCTTGGGCCCGATTAAAAGTCAATGACACCCTTTCAGATGCAGTATGCATAAACAACGGTACCAGACAGGGATGCCCCCTTTCACCCTTCCTGTTCATACCATCCCTAGAACCTTTTATCCCTTTGATAAATTCTAACCCAGACTTAAAGGGCTTTCAAGTAGGCACTAACAATTACAAAGTAGCTGCATATGCAGACTATCTGCTTTTCTTTTTTTTTCACCCAGCCTCATACATCTATACCTAGCCTAATCAAAGCTTTCCATCTGTTTGGATACATATCCAACATGAAGATAAATTACTCCAAATCAGAAGCCCTCAACCTCAATCTAAACTCAGCAGACCTGGCCAGGGCACACACTTCAAGCTCTTTTAAATGGGAACCTAGAACCCTTACCTTACCTAGGGGTTAAACTCACGGCAAAACTTTCAGATACCTACAGTGTAAATTTCCAACCCTTGCTAACTGCCATACAGTCTGACCTGACACACTGGATGAATAGACCATTTTCATGGTTTGGCAGAGCAGCCATACTCAAGATAGTTCTACCAAAAGTTTTATATCTTTTCTACACATTGCCGATCCAAATACCACGCAAGTTCTTCAAACACTTAAACGCGATCCTACACACATTTCTCTGGATAAATCGGAAACCACGCATTGGACTTAATGTCCTTACCAGACCCAAGGAAGACTGGGTCAACCTTGAACAAACGTGAACCGATACCCTTCTAGGTTCCATGCCAAGGATCACCTGGAAAACCCTGCCACGTAATCTACAACTCCCCCCCCCCCCCCCAACTGGGGGCTACTTTGAGCTGTTTCAACAAAGTTGCCAAGTCTCATGGTATATCTTCCTCCCCTAGCCCGCTCTCACCAATAACCCATAATCCGGACTTTCCCCCAGGCGAAATTTTGCCACTTACCTCACCTACTAACCCGCTTCTGCCACTACTCGTTACAAACTGTGTCACTAATAATAAACTCAAAACTTAGGAATCCCTAAGCCAAGACTTGGGCACCCAACCTTTTTTATCCCTTTGGATGTACCGCCAGTTACACAGCTTCATGTAGACTTCATCTGCTAAATTGGACCTTCTCAGAACCACGACACCCTTTGAATCCCTGTGCCTGTGCGCTTCCCCTGTAATCAAGACTACCTCCTCACTAATGTACTCATGGCTTCAGGCTGCTAGTGGTGAAGATCCCTACCGATCTAGAGGACTGTGGGAGGAATCACTTCAACTTACTTTCTCTGATAAGCAATGGAAAAGGGCGATGATATTCGCTCATAAATGCTCAACAGGTACAAAATACCAAGAGATGTCTTACAAATTACTGATGCATTGGTACGTTACTCCAAGCAAAATCAAGAACTGGTACCCCCAGTTCTCAGACCTGTGTTGGAGATGTGGGCAGGCTCAGGGTGATATGTTGCACATTTGGTGGGAGTGCACTCATCTGACACCTTTCTTGAGCGAAATATGCAAACTAATCATTCACATCACTGAAACCAAAATACCTCTTTCTGCTTCATATTGTATCTTACATATAGCGGATTGCTCCATGAAACAATACAAGAAGTCCCTGACTATGCATCTCCTCAATACTGCAAAAAATAGGATTTTTGGACTTACCGTAAAATCCTTTCCTTTGAGTTCATTGACAGATGCACCCTCTTATTCTTGACATGTGGGGTTTATGCACCTTTTACTAGGAGTAGACTAGGCAGAACGAAGTTCAGAAAAAGCAAAGCTGGCCCCTCCCAGGGGGCCGTCCTCACTCAGTGTATAACCCCTCCACCCTGCAAAGCACACCAGTTCGTAACAAGCAGTACAAACTCAATACAGAGGGGTGGGTGCTGTGACTGTCAATGAACTCAGAGAAAAGGATTTTACGGTTAGTCAAAAAAATCCTATTTTCTCTTACGTTCATTGACAGACGCAGCCTCTTATTCTTGACATGTGGGAACGTCCCAAAGTAGTGTCAAACCAAAGAGGGGTGGGTAAACAACAACTGTACCCAACAGAATTTTCCTGGAGGCGCCAGCCGCGACTACACCGCCACCTGCAAAACTTTGCGGCCAAAAGCAGCATCCACAGATGCTGACACATCAACTTTGTAAAACTTAGCAAACGTGTGCACAGAGGCCCAAGTAGCCGCCTTGCACACCTGAGACACCAACGCTTGATGTCGGAAAGCCCAGGAAGTACCAATCGCCCTGGTGGAATGAGCCGTGACCGGAAAGGGGGGTTCTTGCCCCCGAATAGCATACGCATGGGTCACGGTCTGTCTGATCCAATGGGATACAGTAGCTGACGAGGCCGCCGAACCTTTGCGCGGACCTTCCGCCAGCACAAAAAGCGCATCCGACCTCCAAAAAGGAGTCGTTGCTGACAAATACACCCGCAGGGCCCTTACCACGTCCAAGGAATGCAAGGAAATCTCCTTAGGATGTGACGGGCGCAGGCACAACGAAGGGAGGACAATGTCCTCATTAATGTGAAAAGAGGAAACCACCTTCAGTAGAAAAGAAGGGGAAGGGAGCAGCACCGCCTTATCCTTATGCAGGACCAAGTAGGGAGACCTACATGACAAAGCCGCCAATTCAGACACCCGCCTAGCGGATGTGATGGCCACCAAAAAGGCCACCTTTTGTGACAGCAGTTGCGAAGAAATATCCCTGATCTTTTCATATGGCGGTATCTGCAGTACTGAAAGTACTAAGTTCAGATCCCATAGTGCCAAAGGCGACCGCACCTGAGGAGCCACATGACGTACACCCTGTACAAATGTACGAATCAAAGAATGCGTCGCTAACGGACGCTGTAACAGAATTGCCAGAGCAGAAATCTGTCCTTTCAGTGTACTCAATGCCAACTTGTGATCCAGGCCTTGCTGAAGAAAGGCCAGCATCCGAGTCACCGAAAAAGAACGGGGGTTCGAACCCCCGCCTCGCACCAAGCAATATAAGCCCTCCAGGTGCAATGATAGATCTTGCGTGAAGTGCACTTGCGCGCCTTAAGCATGGTGGGGATCACTGATTCAGAGACACCCCTATCCCTCAATACCTGGGCCTCAATAGCCAGGCCGTCAAAGCCAGCAAGGGTAAAGCAGGGTGCAGGATGGGTCCCTGCGACAGCAGATCTTCGCAAAGTGGGAGCCGCCAGGGAACATCTGTTACTATCCGCACCACGTCAGCGTACCAAGGGCGCCGAGGCCAATCTGGAGCCACCAGGATTGTCAGCATTCCCTCCACTTCTATCCTGCGCAGCAGCTGCGGTAGGAGTTTGAGAGGGGGAAAGGCATACAGAAGGCCGGTACCGAGACCATGGGGCCACAAGGGCGTCTGCGGCGTCTGCCAATGGATCCCTTGTCCTGCACACAAAGATCTGCACCTTGCGCTTGAACCGGGACGCTAGAAGGTCCACATCTGGCGTGCTCCACCTCTGGCAAATCTGGCGGAACACTTCTGGGTGCAGGGACCATTCTCCCTGATCCAGCGTCTGATGACTGAGGAAGTCCGCCTGCCAATTTTCTACGCCCGGGATGTAAATGGCGGAGATTGCTGGCATGTGAAGTTCTGCCCACCTCAAGATGTGGGCCGCTTCTGCAGCTGCTGCCGAGCTCCTTGTTCCGCCCTGATGGTTTACGTATGCCACTGCCGTGGCGTTGTCCGACTGAACCCGCACCGGGTAGCCGTGCAGCCTCTCCGACCAGTGGGAGAGGCAGAGCATGATCGCACGTAGTTCAAACACATTGATCGGAAGGCGAAACTCTTGCGTCTACCATCGGCCCGGGGAAGACAACCGCCCCAGGACCCCTCCCCAGCCCGATAGGCTGGCATCCGTCATGACTATCGACCATTCCTGAGGAAGAAACGACTTCCCCAAGGCCAGTGCCGGGGGCCCGAAGCCACCACGTCAACGACCCCCTGGTCTGATGATCCAACCTGATCAGCTGATCCAGAGACCAGGGAGACTTGTCCCACTGCAGCAGAATCGCCCGCTGCAGGAGCCGGGTGTGACTCTGGGCGTACGGAATTGCTTCGAAGGCCAAGACCATGAGCCCCAACACCCACATGCAAAAACGTAAGGAGGACCACCGTCGTGGCAACAGAGTTCGCACCGCTGCTTGCAGCGTCAGCAACTTGGCCGGAGGCAGGAATACCTTCGCCTGCTCTGTGTCCAATATTAGGCCCAGATACTCTAGGCGACAGGACGGGGTCAGTGTCGACTTCTGTAGGTTGATCCACCAGCCGAAGTCCCACAGGGAGGTCAGGGTGATAGCAACATTGTCCTCCAGAGCCGGAGCCGACTCCGCTCGCAGGAGTAGATCATCTAAGTATGCTACCACAGCAATGCCTCTCTGTCTCAGCGGAGCCAACAGCTTGGTGAAGACCCGTGGAGCAGAGCCCAGACCAAAGGGAAGAGCCACAAATTGGTAGTGGAGATCCCCTACCGCAAAGCACAGGAAGCGCTGATGCCACACACAAATGGGAACGTGGAGATAAGCATCCCTGATACCCAGGGATGCCAGAAAATCCTCCTGGTGTAGGGCGGCCACGACCAAACGGACTGACTCCATTCTGAATTTGCACGCCTTCACAAAGTGATTGAGCGCTTTCAGGTCCAGAACCGGTCTGACCACATCCTTCTTTGGCACCACAGAGGTTTGAGTAGAACCCGCGGAACCGTTACGCAGGAGGAACCAGCACAATCACCCACTGTTCAGTCTGAACAGCCCCTAGGAGAGCTTGCCGACGCCCCGAAGGGAGTCTCAGATTTGAGGGGAAGAACCTGTCAGGTGGCAGAGTACGGAACTCTATCTTGTACCCCCTGGTCCGAGATGCGGGCGGTCCACCTGTCCGCGAACCCCAGAAGCCGGCCCCCCACACGAGAGTCGGGCGGGGGCAACCCATCATGCGGAGCAGGGCTTCTCCTCCGTCTTTTCGGACTTGCGCTGCCAGGGCCGCTTGCCGGTCCCTGCGGTAGCCTTGCCAGGCCGAGGGACATACCCGCTGAACTGGGCGCACAAAAAACCGCTTCTGGCTGGAGAACGAAGGTCCCTGTTTTCGGCGATGTTCCCGCCACTTGGGTTCCGGAAGACAGGTACTCTTCCCCCCCCCTTGAAATCCTTAATGATTTTATCCAGGGGAGCCCCAAAAAGCCGACCTTCCTGGAAAGGCAGGTCTGTGAGGCCCTTCTTGGACGCATGGTCACCCGACCAGCACCGCAGCCACAGCAGCCGTCTAATAATGACCGCAAAAACAGACGTCTTTAACAGCATAGGGACTAAGTCCAGGGCTGCGTCACAAAGGTATCGAAGACCCTGCACCAGCTGGTCCGCCAGCTGCACCGACTCTGGGGAGACTTCAAAGTCCCCCAGATCTTTGTGCAACACCGTCGCCCACTGTGCGAGCGACTGCGCCACCATGGCCGACGCCAGAGCCGGTCTCATGGCTGCCCCCCGCCACAAAGAACAATGCCTAGGACACTGCTTCCGTCCGCCTATCGGTCGGGTCCTTAAAGGATGGTGACCCTTCTATGGGAATAGTGGGAGCCTTGTTCAGACGAGCCACCGGCGGGTCCACCGCGGGGGATGCCCATTTCTGTATTAGGCTGTCCTCAAAAGGATAGCGCACAGAAAAATATTTTTGCAGGGTGAAGGAATTCTGCGGACGCTGCCATTCCTTATAGACAAACTGGTCAAAATACTGGACATAAGGGAACACCTTAGGAGCCCAGGCTGGCTTACGGGACCCAAAGGCGTAAACCGTCTCTTGTGACTGCCCAGCCACAGCGAATCACGGACGAGGGAGCCCACCAACGCCTTTTCGCGTGCTACTGAGGCCCCCTGGTCCTCCTCACTATCCGAGGGCTCCAGCTCCCCATCCGATAGTTCCACGGGGGTCCCTGTGATCACAGATCCCCCTTCCTGCTCCCATTCCTCCCTTGAAGATGGAGGAGGGGGTGGATGCTTTTTTGCCACCCCCCTACCACGGATCGGTTCCACCCGGGCGAGAAAATCTTCCAGAATGGAAGTCAATTTTTCTAGGGGGACGACAGGTCCCAGCGCAGCCCGAGCTTCAGCGGGCCCCTCCGGAGAAGAAACTGCCAGTTTAGCCGTCATTGCGCCACCCCTGGGACACCTATGAGGCCTACAGGCCATACGCCCCAACAGTCCACCCCCACAAATAGCCCCCACAGAGCGACCGGGAATACCCAGGAGGACCCACAACGCCGCCATCAAGACCCCAGGGAGAAGCCAGCTATACTTGCTGCACCAGGGCTCTGCCCTCCTGCTGCTGCTGTAGTAAGAGGCCGCTGCTGTCCCATGCACTGCCGATCAGGAAGAGAGAAACGGCGCCAAAAACACATGTTTTTCCTATCCAGGAGACCAACCAAAAATGGCCGCTGAGCGGCCACAAGAGGCCAAACTAGCCGCAAAATGGCGGCGACTACGGCAAAATGGCAGCCGACGGCAGGGAAAAAAGGGATTTTATTAAAACTTACCATAAAATTATTTTCTCCGAGTTCACTGACAGACGCAGCCTTCGACATGTGGGGTTATATGCACATCCTACTAGGTGTTAACTAGGCAAAAAGAAAGAAAGCAAGCTGGCCCCTCCCAGGGGGCTGTCCTCTCTCTCCCATATAACCCCCCTGCTCTGCTTAGGATATCAGTTCGTAACAAGCCGTACAAACAACACAGAGGGGCGGGTGCTGCGTCTGTCAGTGAACTCAGGGTAAAGGGTTTTACGGTAAGTTTTAAATAGGATTCGTCTCGTCCCCCCAATATACCCTCTCTCTCCTGTCGGGGGACCCTCCCCGGTCGAACGAAAGAAAGAAAAACGGATCAATTGTGGATCATCCTACACGTATATTGGGGTGTACAGCTTCCGACGCAGACAGTCACTTGAGCCTCTTTTATTAAAATACCATTCAAAATTATTTTAGGGAAAAAAGGGACGGCAGCCGACGGTAAAACGGCATCAGCGGCGGTAAAACGCCGATCAAACCGGAGAACACCGGCGAGTCGCCGGTAAAAACCAACCAGAGGACCTATCCTTT
>BLSH010233494.1:805712-829777 GCA_018402905.1 Glandirana rugosa | reverse complement strand
CCTGTCTACGGCGAAACTCACGCCTGCGGGGCTCTGGAAGGAAGGTACTCTTACCTCCCGTGAAGTCCTTAATAATCTCATCCAAACGTGGACCAAATAGACGTCCACCTTGAAAAGGGAGGTCAGCAAGACCTTTTTTGGAAGCATGGTCACCGGACCAAGAACGCAACCAAAGTATCCGTCTGAGTATGACATCAAATATAGTTATTCTGGACAACATCGGCAGTAAATCAACGGCGCATCACAAAGGTACTTGAACCCTTGGAGCAAAAACTCAGCCTTCTGCGGCGCATCCATCAGGCGACCATCTTCCAGGTCCTTCAGGCGCTCTTCCATACACTCGGATAAATGTTGTGCCACCATGGCGGACGCCAAGGCCGGACGCACAGCGGAACCTGCCACCAGGAACAGTGACTTTAAAAGAGCCTCTGTTTTTCTATCAGCGGGATCCTTAAAAGAAGGAGTCCCTTCCAGAGGAATGGTCGTCGCCTTACTAAGGCGTGCTATCGGTGGGTCCACCACAGGCGATTCCCATTTTTTTAAAAAGCTTTCCTCAAAGGGATAGCGAGCAGCGAACCGTTTTGACAGCGAAGAAGAGTGCTGTGGACGCTGCCATTCACGATAAAGAAAATTATCAAAAAAGTAATTGTAGGGATAAGCCTTGGGGGCCCTAGGGGGCCTAGAGGACCCACACACATACCCAGCAGACCGCGATTCGCCATTCTGACCCAGTTGCAGCTTAGTGCGAATGCCAGCGATAATGGTAGCAACCAACGCTTTCTCGCACGCAGCCGCCGCCCCCTGATCCCCCTTTTGCCGTCTGATGGGCCCAGTTCCCCATCAGATAGGTCCACTGGGGTCCCTGAGGCCACTTCCGGCTCAGAATCCTCCCCTGATGAATAAAGAGGAGGAGGGGGATGCTTCTTGGGGGCCTGTTGGGCGCGGGGGAGAAATTCGCTAAAGACCACCCGCAGCTGGTCCAAAAATGCACCTTGCGCAGATTGCGCTTCCTCAGCAGGTTCAGCAGTGTAATCTGCCATTGCTTTCCCCCAGAAAAACTCTTAGTGACACACAGGGAGACTAAGGAGAATGAGGCACCCCCACACTGCCGCACACCACCCACAGTGCACCAGGGAACCCAGGAGGACTGCATCCACCGCCACCAGCACCCACAGGGAGCCCAGCTATACTTGCTGTTCCGCTGCCTGTTTCTGGATGGATCGTCAGAAGAGCTGCGCCGCCAGATCACCACCGTTCCAGAGAGAAGGGAAATGCTGCAGACACGTGTATTTGCAGAGGCATGCAGTCAAAATGGCCGCCGTTAAACACAAGAGGCCAAAAAACACCTTCAGGGAACGTGCAGTACCGCAAACGGCCGCTCTGAGTGCTAAAGGGAAAGCCCCATAGGCCCAAAATGTCTGCGGCTACGGCAAAATGGCAGCGGTCCGCCGCATGGCGGCGAAAAATCGTTACGAACGACCCAGACGATCAGTGCGGTGCGGGGGGAAGGGGAGGTGTGGGGGTGAACGGGAGCTCCACGCGTCCCACCAGCGGCTACTTTGCGGCCGTCGGTCCCCCTTTCCGCCCCTTAAAAAGGGGGGGGGGGAAGTCAGGAACTCTCACTGACCACTCCGACGAGCGCCGTGGGTAGCCACCCAGTCACAGACCTTCCACCCCCTCTTGGGTGGTATGCTGCAGGCCAGAAAATCGCCCTTCCCGAATAACATCCGGGGCAGGGCGCAAGGGGGGGGTCACCCCAGGCCGCCCGCACGGAAGGGGCACGATGCGGCGGGTCCCCATACGTCGGGACTGGCTCGCATCGGTTGGCCAGGTCGGGGAAAGTACAGGGCCCATGGACCCTCTATGCCCCGACCGGCTTCTTGATAGCAGATCAATGTCTTGATAGAAGTCAAAAAAGAAAAGTAAAATAAAAAATGTTCACAAACAGGACCACAAATTCCCCAAAAGGGAAACCAGGTCAACTCCTTGTCAACTGGGCATAAAAACTGAAGAGCTATGCTATGAGGGGGTTTATGTAGGAAGAGAGGACGGCCCCCATGGGTGGGGCCAGCTGTTTCTTTTCCCTACCTAGTTAACTCCAAGTGGGACAAGCATAAACCCCACACGTCATGAAGGGCTGCGTCTGTCAGTGAACGATACGAGAAATCTCTTTTTCTCTTACGTTCACTGACAGACGCAGCCTTCTTTGACATGTGGGGATGTCCGAAAGCTGTGTCAGAAAAGAGGGGTGGGTAAACTACAACAACTGTACCCAACAGAAACCTCTCAGGAGGCGCCAGCCGCGCCTACACTGCCGCATGTAAAACCTTACGGCCAAAAGCAGCATCCGAAGATGCTGAAACATCAACTTTATAAAACTTAGTAAATGTGTGCACCGAGGCCCAAGTAGCCGCCTTGCACACCTGTGACACCGAGGCCTGGTGTCTGAAAGCCCAGGAAGTGCTAACAGCCCTGGTGGAATAAGCCGTGACTGGAAAAGGGGGTACTTTGCTCCGAACAGAATACGCATGAGACACGGTCTGTCTGATCCAACGGGAAACAGTAGCCAACGAGGCCGCTAATCCTTTGCGCGGACCGTCCATCAGTACAAACGCGTCAGTTTCCAAAAGGGTCTGTAGCCACCTAATACACCCGCAAAGCCCTCACGACATACAATGAATGTAACTCAAATTCCTTAGGATGTGTAGGATGCGGACACAAAGAGGGAAGAATAATATCTTCATTAATGTGAAAAGAAGAAAACACCTTTGGTAAAAACGAAGGAGACGGGCACAAGACCGCCTTGTTCTTGTGAAGGACCAAGTAAGGAGACATGCAGGACAACGCTGCCAACTCGGACACCCGCCTAGTGGATGTAATGGCCACCAAGAAAGCCACTTTCTGCGACAGTAATTGTAAGGGAATATCCCTGATCTTCTCATATGGTAGCTTCTGCAGCACGGAAAGCACCAAATTCAAATCCCACAGTGCCATAGGCGACCGTACCTGAGGAGCCACATGGCGCACACCTTGTACAAATGTACGAACCAACGAATGTGAAGCCAAAGGTCGCTGAAAGGGAATTGCCAGAGCCGAAATCTGACCCTTGAGAGTACTCAAGGCCAATTTTTTATCCAGGCCCTGCTGCAAAAAGGCCAGGACCCTGAACACAACGTAAGAGCGGGGGTTCCAACCCCCCGCCTCAAACCAAGCAATATAGGCCTTCCAGGTGCGATGATAAATCTTGCGCGAAGTACACTTGCACGCTTTCAGCATGGTAGGAATCACGGAGTCAGCGACACCCTTATCTCTCAGCACCTGGGACTCAATAGCCAAGCCGTCAAAGCCAGCGAGGGTAAAGCAGGGTGCAAGATGGGTCCCTGAGACAACAGATCTTCGCGCAGCGGAAGGCGCCAGGGAACATCTGCCACCATTTGCACCAGGTCGGCGTACCACGGACGCCGAGGCCATTCCGGAGCCACCAGGATCATCGGAATCCCCTCCGCTTCCACCCTGCGCAGTAGCCACGGTAGAAGCTTGATGGGAGGATAGTTGTACAGAAGACGATACCGACCCCAAGGCGCTACCAGCGCGTTCGTGGCGACCGCCAACGGGTCTCTCGTCCTGCACACAAAAGTGTTCACTTTGTGGTTGAACCGAGACGCCATGAGGTCCACATCTGGCGTGCCCCACTTTTGGCAAATCTGGCTGAACACTTCTGGATGGAGTGACCATTTCCCCTGATCCAGCGTCTGGCAACTGAGGAAGTCCGCCTGCCAATTCTCTATGCCCGGAATGTAGATGGCGGAGATCGCTGGCACGTGAAGTTCTGCACAGCGCAGAATGAGAGCCGCTTCCGCGGCTGCTGCCGAGCTCCTCGTTCCGCCCTGATAATTCACATATGCCACTGCCGTGGCATTGTCCAACTGAACCCGAACCGGGAGGTCGCGCAACCTTTCCGTCCAGTGGGAGAGGCAGAGCCTGATCGCCCTCAGCTCCAGCACACTGATCGGAAGGCGAGATTCCTGTGCCGACGAGCGGCCCTGCGCAGACAACTGCCCCAGGACCCCCCCCCCCAGCCCGATAGGCTGGCATCCGTCATGACTATCAACCAATTCAGGGGAAGAAAAGACTTCCCCAACGTTAAGGCCGGGGCCCGAAGCCACCATGTCAACGACCCTCTGGTCTGAGAATCCAATCTGATCAACTGGTCTAGGGACAGTGGGGACTTGTCCCACCGAGACAGAATGGCTCGCTGAAGGAGCCGAGTGTGACTCTGGGCGTAGGGTACCGCCTCGAAGGCTGAAACCATGAGCCCAAACACCAGCATACAAAACCGTAAGGAAGACCACCGGTGTGACAGCAGGGTTCCCACCGCTGCTTGCAGTGTCGGTAACTTGGCCGGAGGTAGGAACACCTTCACCTGCCCCTCTGCCTCAGTAGCACCAGCACCGGGGCCACCAGCTTGGTGAACACCCGAGGAGCCGAGGCCAGACCGAAGGGAAGTGCCACGAATTGGTAGTGAAGATCTCCCACCGCAAAGCGCAGAAAATCGCTGGTGCCGGAGACAAATGGGGACATGGAGATACGCGTCCCTGATATCCAGGGATGCCATGAAGTCCCCTTGGTGCAGGGCGGCCAAGACTGAATGGACGGATTCCATCCAAAATTTTCGTGCTCTCACAAAGTGGTTTAGCGCCTTTAGGTCCAGAACTGGCCTGACCCCCCCCCCCTTTTTTTGGGGACCACGAATAGGTCAGAGTAGAAACCGTGAAACCTCTCCAACTGAGGTACTGGCACGATCACCCCCTGGTCGGAGAGTGCCTGAACAGCCCTGAGGAGGGCCTCTCGGCGCCCCTGAGGGAGTCTCAAGTTCGATGGGAAGAACCTGTCTGGGGGTAGATTGCTGAACTCTATCCTGTACCCGGAGGACACCACTTCCTGCACCCAACGGTCGGAAATGTGGGCAGTCCACCTGTCTGCGAACCCCAGAGGTCGGGTGGGGGCAACCCATCATGCAGAGGAGGGCTTGTCCTCTGTTTTTTCGGTCTTGCGCTGCCAGGGTCGCTTCCCGGCCCCTGCGGCAGGCTTGCCGGGCCTCGACCCTTTGCACCCTGCACCAGGGGCACGAAAAAACCTCTTCTGACCCGAAGAGACAGGTCCCTGCTAGCTGCGGAACTCCCGCCGCCTGGGCTCCGGAAGGAAAGTAAATCCATGATGATTTCTTCCAACTGTGGCGCAAAGAGACGGGAAGATCCGCAAGACCTTTTTTGGTCACGTGGTCACCCGACCACGAACATAACCAGATAACTCATCTGATAATGACTGCAAAAACAGACATCTTTGACAACATGGGAAGCAGGTCCAGAGCTGAAACAAATGGTCTGCCTTCTGCGACGCTTCCAGCGTCCTGCCGCAGTCCAAATCATTCTGCAGCTCTGCCATACATTCAGACAGATATGGCAGACGCCAGGGCCGGCCACATGGCTGATCCTGCCAACAGGAAAAGTGCCTTGAACACTGCCCCGTCCGCCTATCGGCTGGGTCCGTAAACGAGGGGGACCCTTCCAACAGAATGGTCGTTGCCTTGTTTAGGCGAGCCACCGGAGGGTCCACTGTGGGGGACGCCCACTTCTTCAGGAAACTATCCTCAAAGGGATAGCGTATAGCGAAGCGTTTAGGTAGGGCGAAGGAATTCAGCGGACGCTGCCATTCCTGATTGACCAGGTGGTCAAAAAATGTATGTATCATAAGGATAAGCCTTAGGCGACCTAGAAGACCTGCAAACATATGCGGACGCTTGCGACTCCCCTGCCTGGTCCAGTCGCAAGGACGCACGGATATTAGAAATCAGTGCGGTCCCCAGCGCTTTTTTGCACGCAGCTGAGGCCCCCTGGTCCTCTTCGCTGTCCGAGGGTACCAGCTCACCCTCTGAGAGTTCCACGGGAGTCCCCGTGACCCCCGAAGGCATTTCCGGTTCGGATTCGTCCCCTGAGGAACAAGGGGGAGGCGGGCGTTTTTTAGGGGCCGCCAGTGCGTTGCTCGGCCCCACCCGGGGGAGAAATTCCCCAAACACTGCCCTCAGCTGGTCCAGGGACACCAGGGCCCCCAGCGCAGGCTGCGCTGCCGCTGACTCCTCCTCAGAAGGGCCTGCAGGATCATCTGCCATCGCACCACCGTACTGACAGTCAAAATTTAGAAAAAAGAAGATCTGACACCCCCACAATGCAGCCCCATCGCCGCCCCACAGAACGCCAGGGAGACCCCAGGAGGACTGCACCCACCGCTACCACACCCCAGGGAGAGCCCAGCTATACTTGCTGTTTTGTGCCCACAGTGCTGCTCCCAGCAGGAGTGCTTAAAGGACCGCCAGAAAGAAGCACCGTCTGTAGTCAGCCACGCTGTCCCAAGCGAAAAGGAAAGTAAAACGGCAGCAGCACGTTTTACACTGCTCCAGGGACATCCAATATGGCCGCCGAGATCATTCACAAGAGGCCAAAGCCTGTGTGCAGGCCGCAACTACAGCAAAATGGCTGTCGCTGGCACTAGAGGGAAGCCCTCCGTAAAATGGCCGCGGCTACGGCAAAATGGCGGAGATCCGCCGCAACATGTTTGCGGATTGCCGCATGGGGGTATAAAAACGCACAGATGCGTTTTTAAATGGGGTGTGGAGCGGGGGAAGGGTGGGGGGAGAGGACACCTAGGAGGACACTAGCCCAGCGACCACCCTCCTCCGATCGGCCAGGAAAACGCTAAAGTACGCCCAGTACCCCCCCTCCGCACCCCTAGGGGGGGGGAAGAGGGGGTCACTCACCACTCTGACGGGCGTATCGGGTAGCCACCCGGTCGTAGACCTTCCTCCCCAGCCGGAAAGGGATGCTGCAGGCCAAAGCCCCTGGACAGGCACCGAGTCCGGTCACCAAGCGTAAGTGGGGGGTCACCCACTGGCCGCCCGCACGGAACGGGCACGATGCGGCGGGTTCTGCCACAGCATAGGACTAGCTCGCATCGGTCGGCCGTGCTGGGGAAAGTGCAGGATTCTAGTTATCCTCTATGCCCCAGCCGGCTTCTTGATAGCAGTCTTCATCAGATAGCTTGAAAAAAATTAAAAAGCGGTAGCAAAAAATATAAAAAGCAGGTCCCAT
The DNA here is from genome assembly GCA_018402905.1 of Glandirana rugosa. NCBI lineage: Eukaryota > Metazoa > Chordata > Amphibia > Anura > Ranidae > Glandirana > Glandirana rugosa. The sequence goes on along the minus strand of BLSH010233494.1, from coordinate 822,632 downwards.
AAGGGAGCCAGGTCAACTCCTTGCACTAGGCATATTAAAACTGATATCCTAAGCAGAGCAGGGAGGTTATATGGGAGAGAGAGGACGGCCCCCTGGGAGGGGCCAGCTTGCTTTCTTTCTTTTTGCCTAGTTAACTCTTAGTAGGATGTGCATATAACCCCACATGTCAAAGAAGGCTGCGTCTGTCAGTGAACGTAAGAGAAAAGGCGGCGATCGCCGCATGGACAGAGCTAGCAGCAGGTAGCGAGGGGTGCCGGCGGGCGGGGTTAAGTAGAGGGGACACCCAGGCCACCTATACCCCACACCAGGGATGGAAACCGCTAGCCTCCCCCCCCTCCGCACTCCAGGAGGGGGGGGGCGACTCACCCTTCCTGACGGGCGTAGCGGGTAGCCACCCGATGCAGACCTACCTCCCCCCAGGTGGAGAGGGATGCTGCCGGCCATGCGACTCTTGGGCGCGAGCTGCAGCCCGGTCACTCGGTACGCAGGTGGGGCGTTTAACCCACCGCCCCCCCGCACGGAACGGGGCATGATGCGGTGGACCCCGCATACAGCTAAGGGTGGCTCGCATCCGTCGGCCGTGCTGGGGAGATTTCCAGGATCTAGGATATCCAGCGTATCCCCCAGCCGGCTAATTGATTGCAATCTTCATCAGATAGCTTGAGCAAAAAGAAAAAATGGGGAACCGCAGATCCCAGCAGGGAACCAGGTCTAACTCCTTGCACTGGGCAGAAAAGACTGGTGTGCTTTGCAGGGTGGAGGGGTTATACACTGAGTGAGGACGGCCCCCTGGGAGGGGCCAGCTTTGCTTTTTCTGAACTTTGTTCTGCCTAGTCTACTCCTAGTAAAAGGTGCATAAACCCCACATGTGAAGAATAAGAGGCTGCATCGGTCAATGAACGTAAGAGAAATCCTTATTCCCAGACATTGAAAATCAAAGGATGCCCCTACGGTACCTGAGTGGTTGCGGTCTGTGAATGATCTTTACAATATGGAAGAAACCGTGGCCATTGCCAGAGAATCTTCAGAGAAGTTCCACTCACTGTGGTCCCCTTGGTTGACATTTAAATACTCCGATATGCACTCCCAACTTGACACAGGCTGAAGTCCTGGTTCTGATACAGGACTCAACCCACCCATTAACTCTGTAGACGTTTATAGATTGTTTGTTTTCTTGTGCCTACCTTACAGTGATATCTCACTCCTGTTGACTGTGGCAGCCTCGCTGTCAACCCATTTTGGTCTTGAACAATTTATTTGTAGAACCCATATCTAATCTCTAACCTTCCCCTATACTGTACTTTCCACCCTATGTCCACCTAACCTTCATTAGATAATGTACTTTCATATAAATCACATATTGTCTATGTCTAACCCGGTTGACATAACCGCACCCTAAATGGGTTCTGTTCATCTGTGCAATATTTGAGTATGTCAATCCCAGTGTTGCTTACCCTGATTGCATCCTTGTACAAATGCATACATGTATTGTGCTTTACATTTTCAATAAAACTTTATTAAAAGAAAAAAAAAAAGTATGCATTTGCCCCATACCTGAAACCTTCTGGTCCTGCCCAAATAAGCAGCAGTTTACTACTGGAGTATACTCTGGAGTACAAATGTCCATTGGTGAATCGATACTGTAAAACAAACCTCAGATTAAAACACATATTTGATAATGTGCATTGAAAGAAAATCCATGCTTAACTCTTCCTGGCCCACAGTTTTGTTTTTTTTAAGTTCACTTTAAAAAAAGAAATAAATAACTGCACATTTTTTGCAGGTAAAAAAAAATGCATTTTTTTGAAGTAGGAGCCTGGAAAGCATTGCACCAGTGATCAGCAGATCACTGATGCCATGCAGGTCTCCTGCACACTGTTAGTGTATCTGCTTGCCCATACATCCCATATGGATAAGCCGATACTCCCTGACAGGAAGACTCAATGAACTTCCACAGCGCAGTGGTAGCTCATTGAGGTCTACAAGTCGACAGCCACTAAGGATGTCAGGGCTTGTAGTTCATTCACACACAGAGCTATGTGCCTGAATGACCAGGCCGTGCGGGTGGAGCCACGCACGTGTGCGGTTTTTAAACAGTGACAGCTAGTATGGGAATCTTCCACACGTACTGCTGTCATAGAGAAAGGGGGGGGGGGGCAGCGGGCGGCGGCTGCAGCACTGAGAACATGTTACATGTTCCACCCTAAAATCGGGTGGAACATGTAACATGTTCCTAATGGTGAACTTATTCTTTAACGTTCCCCCTATGCCATGTCCCAAGACTACGTTGATAAGCAAGAAAAGGAAAAAACTTGACATCAGACCCACGCAAAGATTGAAATAAAATAAATAAAACGGTGTTGGAGCTGCTGGTTGTAGAGTCAAATTAGTCCAAATATGAGTGAATAAATAAATTAAACCACGCTCACATAATAAAGTGCAATAGTGTATAAATAAAATTGACTAATGATGAACAAATCAAATTGACAGTACAAACACAGTATAGCCATGCAAAGATTAATCCATGTGTAGTGCAAATTGATAAATAAATATGTCAATAATTCATGAAATGTAATAAAGTGCAATATTTCAAAGTCCATAGAGAAGTTTAGTATTTCTATATACAAATGTCCGTGCTAAAACGATAAACTATCCAGAAGAAAGGGTGACTTTAGAAATGCTCCACCAAAGGGACACTGGTCACATACCCTACTCACCAGACATCCAGGATCTCCGCTACAGAGAATGTGAGTGCATATGGATAGATAGTTAAGCAGCAGGAACTGATCTCCACGAGATTAGGAAGAAACTCCAGACTCCAGATATATTCAAAAAGAACTGGCGGAACACGCAGGAGGAGCGCATCAGCGTCCCCTGCTTCCTGGCTAATTTTAACTGGCTTATTGTTTGCCAAGTTTTTAATAAAGTACCCAAGCGATTTTCACTATGGAAGCCTCCAGTTCTTTTTGCATATGTCTGGAGTTTCTTCCTAATCGCGTGGAGATCGGTTCCTACTGCTTAACCATCTATTCATATGTGCACATGAATTTACACTGTTATACGAGCTGTACACTCGCTACTTTACATTGTAGCAATGGTGTTGATTGCAAGTGCAGTTGCTCCAGAGCTTAGTAAATGTGCAAAAACTCTGCTGACTTCCGCCATCCAATCATGTGGAATCAAAAATGCTGTTTTTTTCATTTTCCTTGTACATGATTGGGTATTCTTTGCAAAGTGAATCTTTACCTAATTTACTAAGCTCTGGAGCAACTGCACTTGCAGAGTGCACAGTCCTTTTCCCTTTTATAAATCAACCCCAATGTGTAATTTCTTCAGTGTTGTTACATGAAAAGATATCATAAAATATTTACAAAAATGTGAGGGGTGTACTCACTTTTGTGAGATACTGTATTTATCAATTTGCACTACACATGGATTAATCTTTGCATGGTTATACTGTGTTTGCACTGTCAATTTGATTTGTTCTTCATCGGTCAATTTTATTTATGCACTATTGCACTTTACTATGTGAGTGCGGTTTAATTTATACGTTAATAAACACCCTCCTCTCTGAGAGAAAGCAGGCAACACATCAGGGTTGCACTGATGATCGGGAACAAATCAAATTGGTTTTGGATCATGTAACCACTGTGTCAGTATTGATATTGTGATCACATGCAGGCTGTAGGAGTCAACAACAAAAAACTAGATGTCCAGAGCATCCCCTACCCTTGCATAAGATGTCAAGAGCCTCCCCATCATCAGAAGTTGAGTCCCCCACCCTACCTTACATGACAATGCACCCCCCTTACCTTGTGCTGCTGCTGGGAAGAAGCTGGAGGCATTGCTGAATAGTAGAAAGTACAGGGTCTGGAAGAGGACCAGAGGGCTGGAGCTCTCCTGCAGCTGCAGTAGTGGTGTGAGGGCCACGTGAAATGGCCTGGAGGGCAAGATTCAGCCCGCGGGCCTTGTGTTTGACACATGTGCTCTAAGTGCAGCAAAGAAAGATTCATTAAAAGTATAAAATATCCACTCACATTTTGTAGAAAATATATGAGCATATTTATAGACACCAAACTGACATCCAGGTCACGGGCAGCAGAGTGTTGAATACGGATGGAGAATGCAGAGCCATTAGTAGGTGTAACAGGATAGGCAGCACGGGTTCACAGATATTGAAGCTACAGAAAAGACGAGCTGTCAGAATCTGACAGCGTGGGAAACCACTGTGTGACGTCAGATGCCCTGGGCCGTACCTATGCGTTTTGAGGCCGTACCACCCCTTTTTGAGGCTTGATGTTGGTTTGGTGTATATAATATGCTGTATATTTTCTACAAAATGTTAGTGGAAATTTATTCTTTTAACCAACTACCGACCGCCCACCCTGGATTGACGGCAGCAACATGGCTCTCCTGCACGAATTGCCGTCACCCGACGGCGGGCGCAAGAGCGAGTATTGCGGGTGTGCACGTGTGGCGCCAAAGGCGCGCTCACACACTAGCGAGAGCCAATCAGCGGGTGGGGCAGACTCGAAGTCTGCCGGGCCACACGCGATCGCTCTCCGGCAAAGATAGAGCGGGGATCCGTGTATGTAAACAAGCGGATCTCCATTCTGACAGGGGAGAGGAGAGTGATCGTATGTTCCCAGTATATGATCGCCCCCCTAGTGTTAACCCCTTCCCTGCCAATGACATTTAAACAGTAATCAGTGGCTATTTAACCACCTCAATACTGGGCACTTTCACCCCCTTCCTGCTCAGGCCATTTTTCAGCTTTCAGCGCGGTCACATTTTGAATGACAATTGTGAGGTCGCGCTACACTAACCATGTGAAATTTTTAATAATTTTCTTCACACAAATAGAGCTTTCTTTTGGTGGTATTTAACTGCTTTAACACTGCTGGGTTTTTTTATTTTTTACAAAAAAAACAAAAATTTTGAAAAAAAAAACTGGATTTTTTCACTTACCATAAAATAGGATTTTTTGACTTACCGTAAAATCCTTTTCTCTGAGTTCATTGACAGACGCAGCCTCTTATTCTTGACATGTGGATTTATGCACCTTTTACTAGGAGCAGACTAGGCAGAACGAAGTTCAGAAAAAGCAAAGCTGGCCCCTCCCAGGGGACCGTCCACACTCAGTGTATAACCCCTCCACCCTGCAAAGCACAGACCAGTCCGTAACAAGCAGTACAAACACAACACAGAGGGGTGGGTGCTGAGAAAAGGATTTTACGGTAAGTCAATAAATCCTATTTTCTCTTACGTTCATTGACAGACGCAGCCTCTAATTCTTGACATGTGGGGACGTCCCAAAGCAGTGTCAAATCAAAGAGGGGTGGGTAAACAATAACAACTGTACCCAACAGAATTTTCCGAGAGGCCCCAGCCGCCCCTACACCGCCCCATGCAAAACTTTGCGGCCAAAAGCAGCATCCGCAGATGCTGACATATCAACTTTGTAAAATTTAACAAATGTGTGCACCGAGGCCCAAGCAGCCGCCTTGCACACCTGAGACACCGACGCCTGGTGTCGAAAAGCCCAGGAAGTACTTATCGCCCTGGTGGAATGAGTCATGACCAGAAAGGGGGGGTTCTTGCCCCCGAACAGCATACGCATGGGTCACAGTCTGTCTGATTCAACGGGATACAGTAGCCGACGAGGCCGCCAAACCTTTGCACGGACCTTCCGTCAACACAAAAAGCGCATCCGACCTCTGAAAGGGAGCCGTTGCTGACAAATACACCCACAGAGCCCTCACTACGTCCAGGGAGTGCAAGGCAATCTCCTTAGGATGTGACGGGAGCGGGCACAACGAAAGGAGGACAGTGTCCTCAATGTGAAAAGAGGAAACCACCTTCGGTAGAAATGAAGGGGAAGGGCGCAGCACCGCCCTATCCTTATAAAGGACCAGGTAGGGAGACCTACATGACAAAGCCGCCAATTCAGACACCCGCCTAGCGGATGTAATGGCCACCAAAAAAGGCCACCTTTTGTGACAGCAGTTGTAAGGGAATATCCCTGATCTTCTCATATGGCGGGTTCCGCAGTACAGAAAGTACTAAGTTCAAATTCCACGGCGCCAAAGGCGACCGTACCTGAGGAGCCACATGACATACACCCTGTAGAAATGTACGAATCAAAGAATGCGTCGCTAACAGACGCCGAAACAGAATTGCCAGAGCAGAAATCTGTCCTTTGAGTGTACTCAATGCTAAACTTGTGATCCAGGCCTTGCTGAAGAAAGGCCAGCACCCGAGTCACCTAAAAAGAACGGGGGTTCTAACCCCCGTCTCGCACCAGGCAATATAAGCTTTCCCAGTGTGATGATAAATCTTGTGTGAAGTGCACTTGCGCGCCTTAAGCATGGTGGGGATCACTGACTCAGAGACACCCCTATCCCTCAGTACCTGGGACTCAATAGCTAGGCCATCAAAGCCAGCGAGGGTAAAGCAGGGTGCAGGATGGGTCCCTGCAACAGCAGATCATCGCGAAGCGGGAGCCGCCAGGGAACATCTGTTACCATCCGCACCACGTCGGCGTACCAAGGATGCCAAGGCCAATCCAGAGCCACCAGAATTGTTGGGCTTCCCTCCACTTCTATCCTGCGCAGCAGCCACGGTAGAAGTTTGAGAGGAGGAAAGGCATACAGAAGCCGGTACCGAGACCATGGGGCCACCAGGGTGTCCGTGGCTACCGCCAACAGATCCCTTGTCCTGCACACAAAGGTCTGTACCTTGTGATTGAATCTGTATGCAAGTAAGTCCACGTCTGGCGTGCCCCACCTTTGGCAAATCTGGCGGAACACTTCTGGGTGCAGGGACCATTCTCCCTGATCCAGTGTCTGGCGACTGAGAAAGTCTGCCTGCCAATCTTCTACGCCCGGAATATATATGGCGGAGATTACCGGCACGTGAAGCTCTGCCAACCTCAGAATGTGTACCGCTTCGGCAACTGCTGCTAAGCTCCTTGTAACGCCTTGATGGTTCACGCATGCCACGGCCGTGGCGTTGTCCTAATGAACCCGAACCGGGAGGCCGCGCAGCGTCGCCGACCAGTGGGAGAGGCAGAGCCTGATCGCCCGTAACTCCAACACATTGATCGGAAGGCGAAATTCCTGCACCGACCATCGGCCCTGAGCAGATCATTGCCCCAGGACTCCTCCCCAGCCCGATAGGCTGGCATCCGTCGTGACTATCGACCATTCCAGAGGAAGAAACGACTTCCCCAAGGTCAGTGCCGGGGCTAAAACCACCAGGCCAACGACCCCCTGGTCTGATGATCCAACCTGATCAGCTGATCCACTGCAGCAGAATCGCCCACTGCAGAAGCCGGGTGTGACTCTGGGCGTACAGTATTGCCTCAAAGGCCGAGACAATGAGCCCCAACACCCGCATGCAAAAACGTAAGGAGGACCACCGTCGTGACAACAGAGTTCGCACCGCTGCTTGCAGCGTCAGCAACTTGGCCGGAGGTAGGAACACCCTCGCCTGCTCCGTGTCAAAGATCAGGCCCAGATATTCTAGGCGACAGGATGGGTCAGCCCCGACTTCTGAAGGTTGATCAACCAGCCGAAGTCCCACAGGGAGGTCAGGGTGATAGCAACATTGTCCTCCAGAGCCGGAGCCGACTCCACTCGCAGGAGTAGATCGTCTAGGTATGCTACCACAGCAATGCCTCTCTGTCTCAGCAGAGCCAGCACCGAAGTCAACAGCTTGGTGAAGACCCGCGGAGCAGAGGCCAGACCGAAGGGAAGTGCCACAAATTGGTAGTAGAGATCCCCTACCGCAAAGCGAAGGAAGCGCTGATGCCGGACACAAATGGGAACGTGAAGATAAGTGTCCCTGATGTCCAGGGATGCCAGAAAGTCCCCCTGGTACAGGGCGGCCACGACCGAACGGACTGATTCCATCCTGAATTTTCGCGCCCTCACAAAGTGATTGAGCGCTTTCAGGTCCAGAACCGGTCTGACCCCATCCTTCTTTGGCACCACAAAGAAGTTTGAGTAGAACCCGCGGAAACTTTCCACCAGGGGGACCGGCACAATTACCCCCTGTTCGGACAGTGTCTGAACAGCCCCTAAGAGAGCCTGCCGACGCCCCAGAGGGAGTATCAAATTTGATGGAAGGAACCTGTCTGGGGGCAGAGTGCGAAACTCTATCTTGTACCCTGAGGACACCACCTCTCGTACCCACAGGTCGGAGATGCGGGCGGCCCACCGGTCCGCGAACCCCAGAAGCCGGCCCCCCGCCCGACTCTCACAACCCATCATGCGGAGGAGGACTTTTCCACCGTCTTCCCGGACTTGCGCTGCCAGGGCCACTTACCGGTCCCAGCGGCAGCCTTGCTGGGCCGAGAGCCCTTGCCCCCTGAACCGGGCGCACAAAAAAAAAAAAAAAAACACTTCTGGCCAGAGGACGAAGGCACCTGCCTACGGCGATGTTCTCGCCGCTTGGGTTCTGGGAGGAACAGTCCTCTTCCTTCCCGTGAAATCCTTAATGATTTCGTCCAGCTGAGCACCAAAAAGCCGACCACCCTGAAAGGGCAGGTCTGTGAGGCCCTTCTTAGATGCGTGGTCACACGACCAGCACCGCAGCCAAACAGTCGTCCAATAATGACCACAAACACAGACATTTTTGACAGCATAGGGACTAAGTCCAACGCTGCGTCGCAAAGGTAACGAAGATCCTGCACCAGCTGGTCTGCTCGCTGCCACGAATCTGGTGAGCACCCGCAGCCCAAATCACTGTGCAACTCCGTCGCACATTCTGTGAGCGACTGCGCCACCATGGCCGACGCCAGAGCTGGCCTCATGAACAATGCTTTGGACACCACCTCCGTCCACCTATCGGCCGGGTCTTGAAAAGATGGCGACCCTTCCATGGAAATGGTAGTTGCCTTGTTCAGACGGGACACTGGCAGATCTACCGCGGGGGATGCCCACTTCTGCAACAGGCTGTCCTAAAAGGGATAGCGTACAGAAAAGCGGTTGGGCAGTGTAAAGGAATTATGCGGACGTTGCCATTCCTTCTAAACACATTGGTCAAAGAACTGGACATTAAGGAAAAAAACCTTAGGGGCCCGGGCTGGCGTATTAGACCCAAAAACGTAGGCAGTCTCTTGTGACTCCCCAGCCTGGTCCAGCCGCAGCGATTCGCGGACAGCTGTGACCAGGGAGCCCACCAGCGCCCTTTCGCGCACCACTGAGGCCCCCTGGTCCTCCTCACCGTCCGAGGGCTCCAGTTCCACGTCAGAGAGTTCCACGGGGGTCCCTGAGACCACCGAGCCCCCTTCCGGCTCCAAATCCTCCCCTGAAGATGGAAGGAGGGGTGGACGGTTTTTTGTCACCCCCCTACCACGGCTCGTTACCCCCCAGGCGAAAAAATCCTCCAGAATGGAGCCAATTTATCCAGGGGAACCAGAGGTCCCAGCGCAGCTTGGGCTTCAGTGGACCCTTCCAGAGGAAATCCTGTGTATTCAGCCGCCATCGCGCCACCTCCGGGACACACTTGAGGCCTACAGGCCATAACACCCCCACAGTACAACCCCCTCAACTGCCCCCAGACCGACCGGAAATGCCCAGGAGGACCCTGCGCCGCCACCACCAACATCCCAGGGGGAAGCCAGCTATACTTGCTGTGCCTGTTTGAGCCCTCCTGCTGCTGTTACTGCCGCTGCTGCGCTGCACTGCTGTCCCATGCGCCGCTGACCAGGAAGAGAAAGAACGATGCCAACACACAGGTTTTTTCCATCCAGAAGGACTCATCAAAAATGGCCGCCGAGTGGTCACAAGAGGCCAAACCAGCGGCAAAATGGGCGCGGCTACGGCAAAATGACGGCCAAAAACTGGGAAAATGGCGGCGATCGCCGCATGGCGATCAGGTAACAGCGCGCGGGGTGCAGGGGGCAAGGTAGGGACGGGGACACCCGGGTCACCTATACCCCCACCGGAACGGGCACCGCTCGCCGCCCCCCCTTCTGCACCTCAGGGGGGGAGGGGGGTGTCACTCACCCTTCCAGATTGGCGTAGCGGGTAGCCATCCGGAGCAGACCTTCCTCCCCCCAGGTGGGGAGGGATGCTGCCGGCCATGCGACCCCTGGACGCGAGCTGCGGCCCGGTCACTGGGTACGCAGGTGGGACGTTTAACCCCCCGGCCCCCCGCATGGAACGGGGCACGATGCGGCGGACCCCACGTACACCTAAGGGAGGCTTGCATCGTTTGTTGGCCGGGCTGGGAAGATTTCCAGGATTCGTGATATCCAGCATATCACCCAGCCGGCTACTTGATTGTATTCTTCATCAGATAGCTTGAGCAAAAGAAAAAAAATTGGGGACCCGCCGATCCCAGCAGGGAACCAGGTCTAACTCTTTGCACTAGGCAGAAAAGACTGGTGTGCTTTGCAGGGTGGAGGGGTTATACACTGAGTGAGGACGGCCCCCTGGGAGGGGCCAGCTTTGCTTTTTCTGAACTTTGTTCTGCCTAGTCTACTCCTAGTGAAAGGTGCATAAACCCACATGTCAAGAATAAGAGGCTGCGTCTGTCAATGAACGTAAGAGAAAATCCCTTTCTCTGAGTTCGTCGACAGGCACAGCGACTCTTAGGACTAAGTGGGTTATACTGCCCTCTTCAGGAGTTTACTAGGCAGAACAGGCAGTTCTAACAGCACAAAAGAACAGTAACAGACACAGCCCCTCCCAGGGGGCAGTCCCCACTGGCAGATAACCCCACACCCAGCTCCTGCTAGCTCAGTTCGTAACAAGCAGTGCAACATCAGAGGGGTGGGTGCTGTGCCTGTAGACTAACTCAGAGAAAGGGATTTTATGGCAAGTCAAAACAATTCAGTTTTCTCTTTCGTTCAACAGGCACAGCGACTCTTAGGACTAAGGGACGTCCAAAAGCAGTGCCAAAAAAATGAGGGGTGGGTAACAGAACAGAACTACACCCAACTGAACCCTCGGTGAGGAACCACACGTGTCTCACACGGCCGTCTGCTAAACTTTGCGGCCAAACGCAGCATCGGAGGATGCTAAAACATCAACTGGTAAAACTTTGAGAAGGTGTGCACAGAGGTCCAAGTAGCCGCCTTGCACACTTGAGACACAGACGCCTTTTGTCGAAAAGCCCTGGAAGTGCTAATCGCCCTGGTAGAGTGAGCCGTGGAAGCTCCAGACCCCGAACAGCATAGGCTCGGGACACCTTCTGTCTAATCCAACGTGAGATAGTGGCCGATGAGGCCGCCAAACCTTTGCGTGGGCCATCCACCACGACAAAAAGAGCGTCTGACCTCCGAAAGGAGGCTGTGGACGCCAGATACACCCGCAGGGTCCGAACAACATCCAGGGAGTGCAAAGAGACCTCCTTAGGGTGAGACAGGCGCGGGCAAATCCAAGGAAGGACAATGTCCTTATTGATGTGGAAAGATGACACCACCTTTGGCAAAAAAGAAGGTGACGGGCGCAAGACCGCCTTATCCTTATGTAGGACCAGATAAGGAGACCTACAAGACAAAGCCGCCGGGCGGATGTGATAGCCATCAGGAAAGCCACTTTCTGCAAAGGCAACTGCAGTGAGATTTCCCTGATATTCACAAAAGGCGACTTCTGAAGCACTAAGAGGACCAAATCGAGGTCCCATGGTGCCAAAGGTGACCGTACCTGGGGGGGGGGCTCATGCCGAACCCCTTTAATCAAAATATGAATCAATGAATGCGTCACCAAAGGACGATGAAAAAAGATCGCTCGAGCAGAAACCTGCCCCTTGATAGTGCTCAACGCCAGTTTCTGGTCGAGGCCCTTCTGCAGAAAGGCCAGAACCCAAGACACTGAGAAGGAACGAGGGTTCCACCCCCCGGCTTCGCACCAGGCGATGTAAGCCTTCCAAGTCCGGTGGTAAATCATACGTGAAGTGGCCTTATCCGAAAATGCCACGTGAAGTGGCATTGTCCGACTGAATCCGGACAGGGCACCAGTGTAGTCTCGACGTCCAATGGGAAAGGCAGCACCAAATCGCCCGCAATTCCAGGACATCGATCGGGAGACGAGACTCCTCCGGAGACCACCGTCCCCGGGCTGAGAGCAGCCCCAGAACTCCACCCCAGCCTGTCAGGCTGGCGTCCATCGTGATCACTGACCAGTGAAGAGGGAGGAAGGACTTCCCTGACCGAAGAGTCGGGGACTGCAGCCACCAGAGCAGTGAGGCCTTTACTTGGTGGTCCATCCTGACCACCCAATCCAGGAAAGCTGGGGACCTGTCCCATCTTAGGAGAATCTCCCGTTGCAGAACCCGGGTGTGGTACTGAGCATAAGGGACAGCCTCAAAGGAGGCCACCGTTAGGCCCAGGACCCGCATGCAAAACCAGAGTGAGGCCCATTTCTGGGACAGCAGGGACCGAACCGTCGACTGAAGCGTCCGCTGCTTGGTTGGCGGAAGGAAAACCTTCGTCTGGGCTGCATCCAGGGGCCAGCAGTTTGGTGAAAACCCAAGGCGCCAATGCCAGGCCAAACGGGAGGGCCACAAACTGGTAGTGATCCTCCCCAACCACAAAGCACAGGAAGCGCTGGTGCTGGGCGCAGATGGGAACATGCAGGTACGCATCCTTGATGTCGAGGGAGGCCAGGAAATCACCTTGGTGCAGGGCCGCCACTACCGAGCGGACTGACTCCACCCGAAAGCGGCGAACCCAGACAAACTTGTTGAGGTCCTTCAAGTCCAGGATGGGACGAACCCCGTCCTTCGGAACCACGAAAAGGTTGGAATAAAACCCTTGGGAACGTTCCGCCCATGGAACGGGAACAATCACCCCTTGACCCAGCAGGTCCTGCACAGCCCCGAACAGAGCCCGCAGCCCTGGAGGCAAAAAACCTGTCTGGGGGGGGGCGGGAACGGAATTCTATGCTGTACCCCGAGGAGACCACCTCGAGCACCCAACGGTCCGAGATGTGAGAGGATCACCTGTCTGCGAACCCCAGGAGACACCCCCCCCCCACCCAAACACTGGGCGAGGGCAACTTCATGCGGAGGAGACCTTGTACTCTGGCTTGAGGCGATTACGCGGCCAGGAACGCTTCTGTCCACCCGCTTGGTGGACTGTAAACCCTTGCCCGAGGAACGGAAGGGACAAAAAGGCCGCCTATGGGCTGGAAAGGAGGGACCCTGTCGGCGACGGGAGTCCGAACTCCTCCTAGACTCCGGGAGAAAGGTGACCTTCCCTCCCGTGAGATCTTTGATCATCTCATCCAAGGGGTCACCGAAGAGCCACCCCCCCTGGAAAGGCAAGTCTGCCAGGGCCTCCACCGAGACCGCGGACGCCTTGGATATCAGGGGGGCCACGTCGAGGGCTGCATCGTACAGATACTGATCCCCATGGATCATGCGGCCTGCAAGATCCACACACTCAGGAGACGCCTGCGTCTTGCACAACTCGCTGTGTAGCAGCTTTGCCCACTCAGTGACTGTTTGCGACACCAGCGCAGAGGCCACAAAGGGCCGCATGGCAGACCCTGTTAGAACAAATCGGGATCTGACGCAAGCTTCAGCCTTCCTGTCAGCTGGGTCCGTAAAGGACGGCGTGCTTTCCACCGGGTCACCTTACTCAGGTGGGACACGGGGGGGGGGGGGGGGATCAACCACGGGAGGTGATGCCCACTTCTTCAATAATCTATCCTCAAAGGGAAAACGCACAGCGAAACGCTTCGGAATGGGGAGGGAGCTCTGGGGCCGAGCCCAGTCCCTATAAACCAACTTATCCAGAAAAGCCACATACGGAAAAACCTCGGCCGCCGGGCCCGGTCTATGTGACCCTAAGGGGACGGGCACCCTCCGAGAGGGTCCCGCTGCTTCTTCCAGTTGCAGGGGCTCACGCACTAAGGTGATCAGAGCGTCAACAAGAGCCTTCTCATGCGCAGCAGCGGACGCCTCAGACTTTTCCCCTTTATCAGGGGCGCCTGGGATCTCGCCGTCCGACAGCTCAAGCAACGGAGGAGCCCCCCTCGGGGTCCGAGTCCTCCCCAGCAGAAGGGGGGCAAGGGAAGCTTTTTGGCATCCCTGTGGCTCAACAGCGACTCTACCCGGGAGACATGTGGACATGGCGTCTACAAGGGAAGGGGCCCTTGAAATGCTGGCTGCAGGCACCGAGAGGTCCGGTGGGGAAGCACCCGCATCGGCTGCCATACCTACACCCACCCTGGCCGCCCCAGAAAAAAAGAGGCCTATTGCCAGGAGACCACTGCACCCCCCCACCCCACAGCTGCGCAAGGCTGGTCACAGGGGGCACCCCAGGGGGACTCACCACCCGACCAGAGAGAGGCCGCTTGCTGCTGCTCTCCGCCGCTGTCGCTGCCTTCACCGCTCCTGCTGCCCATACTGCCGCTGTGCCCAGAGCCACCGCTGCCAGGGAGAGATTCGCGCCGTGCTGGGGGGGTAAATCGGTGCCAGAAACAGCCAGGACCGCCCCCCAGCACACACAGGCCTTCCATGTGTAGAAACCACAGGAAAATGGCCGCCGATGCACACTAAAGGCCGAAACCTCAGGTAACAGCGTCGCGGCTACGCCAAAATGGCCGCCGAACGATCCCATGCATAGAAATGCGGCCGGCTACAAGAAAATGGGGACCGGGCACCGGCAAAATGGCTTCCGACGATCCCGACCGCCGAGCATGGGGCACGAGGGGGGGGGCAGGGGGTTGAGGCGGAGGGGACCACTAGGGCTCATACACCCATTACACCCTGGGAGCTCCGGGGAGGGTAAGGGAGGGTGCTACAGCTGGGTACCGGAGGGGTGGAAGGGCACGAGCGAGGAAGAGGGGGGGGACCACCCACTACGCTCACCCCGGAGGGGGGACGTACTTACCCCATCTAGTTGGGCGGTGCGGGGGATCCCACCCGAGACAGCTTACACTCTCCCGGCTAGGCCAGAAGGAGCTGTCGGCCCTGGGCGCACAGCGTGCGATGGCGGGGCATTTAACCCGCAGGGCCACCCCGTCTGGTCGGGGTTTGTCGCGGTCGACCCAGTGCGAAGCATCCGGTCTAACGCGTGATGGCCGGCTGGGGAGACTACCTGGATCTGAGACCCAGCCTGTTGCCCAGCACGGCTGCTTGATTGTAGTCTTCATCTGTAAGGCTGTCTCCAGACAGCTGAAGTGGCCCAGAGAGGTAACACCGATCCCAACAGGGAGCCTAGGTCTAACTCCTTGCACTAGGCAGAGAAAACGGAGCTAGCAGGAGCTGGGTGTGGGGTTATCTGCCAGTGGGGACTGCCCCCTGGGAGGGGCTGTATCTGTTACTGTTCTTTTTTGATGTTAGAACTGCCTGTTCTGCCTAGTAAACTCCTAAAGAGGGCAGTATAACCCCCTTAGTCCTAAGAGTCGCTGTGTCTGTCGACGAACGAAAGAGAAAAAAGTTTTTAGTAATTTTTCTCCTTCACTGATGTGTGCTGATGAGGCTGCACTGATAGGCACTGATGAGGTGGCACTTCTGGGCACTGATGAAGAGGCACTTCTGGGCACTGATTAGGTGGAACTGATGAGGAGGCACTAATATGCCGCACTTATGGGCACTGATGGGCAGCACTGGTGGGCACTGATGGGCAGCACTGGTGGGCATTGATTGGTGGCACTGGTGGGCGGCATTAATGGGCAGCAGTGATGGGCATTGATGGGCAGCACTGAGAGGCGGCACTAATAGCCAGCACTGACTGGCATCACTAATGGGCACTGATTGGTGGCACTTGTAGGCACTGGTGGGCACTTGTGGGCACTGATTGCTGACACTGGGGTGGGCACTGGTGGCGCTAATGGTAATCAGGGCACTGATGATCAGTGCCCTGATTACATCCCTAGATGTCCTCTGTGACCCTGTCCTCTGTGACCCTGTCAGTGTGAGGCAAGGAGCGCCGATTACCTTGTTTACATGTGACCAGCTGTGATTGGTCACAGCCGATCACATGGTTAAAGAGCCGCTACCAGGGCTCTTTACAGGGATCAGGTCGCACAGTCTCCTGGCAACATGGCGTGGCCGCAATCGGCGTGCTGCGCGCCCTTTCTGGGACAACGTCATAGGACGTCTTCCCAGAACGAAAGCCACACCGCCCCTTTGTCATTTGACAGTGGGTGGGCAGCAAGTGGTTAAAGCTCTGATTGCTGTATAAATGTCAGTGGTCCCAAAAGTGTGTCAAAAGTGTCCGCCGCAATATTGCAGTCCCGCTAAAAATCGTAGATCGCCACCATTACTAGTAAAATAAATAAATAAATAATAAAAACGCCATAAATCCATTCTTATGGTTTGTAGACGCTATAACTTTTGCGCAAACCTATCAATATACGCTTATTGCAATTTTTTTTATCAAAAATATGAGAAAGTATACATATCAGCCTAAACTGATGAATACATTTTTTTTATATTTTTTTTTGGATATGTATTACAGCAAAAAGTAAGGAATTGTCGCTCTTTGTTTACAGCGCAAAAAATAAACACAGAGGTGATCAAATACCACCAAAAGAAAGCTCTATTTGTGGGGAAAAAAAGGATGTCAGTTTTGTTTGGGTACAACGTTGGCAACATGGGTTTGTTTTGACTGTAGGAAAAAAAGGGGTGTTTATCTCGAAAGAAAACCACCATAAACTAGTGGAGACACAAATAAAAAACGCGACATTTGTTTCTCGCTGTTAAGGAATGAAAAACGACATTATGTATAGGTTTTTTTTTATATTTTTTTTACATAAGTAGTCAAATCCGACTATACATATGAAAGAGTATAAAAACTATTTTTTTTAACGTTATTCGCATATAACTATCCAAACGCGTTTTCAATATCGCAGATGTTTGGTATTCTTACCTAAATACCGCAAAAATAATAAATAAATAAATAAAATGATCATTACCACCGCTAGATGCTAAAAATCGCCCTGACGTTATAACGCC
>BLSH010233494.1:714560-738545 GCA_018402905.1 Glandirana rugosa | reverse complement strand
AGAGAGAAGAGAGAGGGGGGAGAGAGAAGAGAAGAGAGAGGTGGAGAGGAGAAGAGAGAAAGAGAGAGGAGAAGAGAGAGGGAGAGAGGAGAAGAGAGAAAGAGAGGGAGAGAGGAGAAGAGAGAGGGAGAGAGGAGAAGAGAGAGGGAGAGAGGAGAAGAGAGAGATAGGAGAGGAGAGAAGAGAGATAGGAGAGAGAGGAGAGAAAGAAAGAGATAGGAGGGAGAGAGAGAAGAGGAAGAGAGAGAAAGAGAGAGGAGAAGAGAGAAAGAGAGGAGAAGAAGAGAGAAAAAGAGAGAAGAGAGAGGGGGGAGAGAGAAGAGAAGAAGGAGATAGGAGGGAGAAGGGAGAGAAGAGAGAGGGGGGAAGAGAGAGGAGAGGAGAGAGGCACCCCCCACATGAGAGTAGTCACTCAGAGGCAGGAGAGATTGGATGGATCGCTGACTCCATGTTTTCTTGTACATTTGCTGATCTTCTTGAATCTTCCCGCCCACATCCCCTTCTCTTACAGAGCACTGCCTGTCGGGGAGTGTGGGCGGGTCAGACACAGGAGGAGAGGAGGAAGCAGCTGTTTGGTGTGCGGGCTGCAGGGGGAGGGGTCAGCAGTGCTCTGATGAGCTCAGCTGAGCGTCTCTCTTGCTGTGAATGGAGCTCTTAGTGAGCTCCGTTCACACGGTAAACTCTCCCACTCGCAGCCTGTATTCCCTGGGATCAATCAGCACGGACTCGGCGCTAAGAAGGGGGGATCTCTAATAAGACAAACTAGGCGGCCGCGAGGCCCCTGTGAGTGCGAGGCCTAAGGCGACCGCCTAATTTGCCTAATTAGAGAGCCGCCTCTGTACACGAGTCATAACTGCCTCCAGAAGTTCATGAATATTGGGGATGCATGGGTTACGGCTAGATCCCTTCGACCCCTTTTCCAACTGCAGCACCGCCCAAGCGTCAGTTGTTTTTGCCCTGTGTAGCAATGCCCCCGCCCTCCAGAGGCCTGATGGTGACCTCCAGAGTCAGGGGCAGCTGACATTCCTCCTCAGGGTGTAGGTTATTAGGCATGGTGGGCATACCTCCTAACTTTCTGAGATGGGAATGAGGGACACCTATAAGCAAAACTATGTAGGCATGGAACACACCCCTGTCACGCTCCCTTAAAGGAGAATTATACAAAAAAAAATTAGTTAAGCCCACAAGTGCTTTTTTTTACCACTACAATTCCTTTATATTGTCTTTTTAAATGTACAAATGCAGCAATTTAGAAAGGTTTAGCATTGTAAAACACTTTTTGATAGATAAACAGTGCATTTTATATATAGGTGTATACATTAGATCAAAATGGGGGACAAATGAAGAGCAATGAGGGACAGAGGGACATTGTTCCAAATCAGGGACAGTCCCTTGAAATCAGGGACAGTTGGGAGCTATGATGGTAGGTGTAGTGCAAGGTGGAATAATTGGGCGCCAGTCACTTTTGAAATGAACAAAAAAAAGAGATTTATTGTCTATTAACAGGAACTGGGGGAGAGAGGGTTTAGGGCCGGGGCACCCTTAGGCAAATGCGATTTGCAAACAGGCAGACTCCTCAGACAAAATTAGAAATAGGCTGACAGCGATACAGAAAAAGGGCCTTTAAGCTGAATGCAGTGATCTGTATTTTCATAGTAACACTTTACTTCAATAGTGTACTGTAGACCTGCACAGATCTCTGCTCACATCTCACAGTATCCCACTGTAGATCACTCAAGCTTCACCCACGCTATCCTGCTGAGTCCCTGACTTGACTCACAGCTTCCCGCTGTACTCATCTTCAAACGTCACCCACGCTGTCCCTGATTTGACTCACAGCTACCCACTGTACTTATCTTCAAGCGTCACCCACGCTGTCCCGCTGGGTCCCTGGCTGTACTCACAGCTACCCGCTATACTTATCTTCAAGCGTCACCCACTCCCAGATGAGACTACTGAAGCTTTCCCACCTTTTCACCGTCCCCTGCTAGTAAAAGGGCTGCCCTGGTACTGCTTCAAATCTCCATCCTCTCTACACCTGCCTCTGGTAACAGGAATGGTCGTCCCTTTGTGGCAATTGCTTCTCCTTTACTGCTGCCACACGATCCGCCTCTCCCTCAGGCAGAACCTCTACGCACACATGGTTAGGCTTCAGGCCTAACCCTCTGCTGCTGCTCCACATACGTCTCCCCAGGCTGAAGGCTGGGGTAGAAAGAACACCGATCACCTGACTCCTCCCAAATAAATAGACTATCCCATCATGCTTAGGGGATTGGCTGAGACAACATATCTATTCATAACCTGTGTTAACTGTAATCCATCTTTCTAATGTTAGAGGCAGCAATGCCACCTTGTGACAAAAGAGAGGAACTGCAACAGATCCATAGTGGAAGGACTCCCGTTGGATGCCCACCTTGCTGTGAGCTCTGGTTGCCTAATCCTGGTGTGCCATTCAGCTTCCTTCTACTTTCCTTTTCTCCTATCTCTATCCTTTATTGTCTCTTTTTACTCATTCATCCCCACCTCCCACTGCTTTCCCTAAATATTTTCTCCCCATTTCCAGACCACCCCAGTGATTCACCCTGTACACTCGTAAGTTTTTAACTTTTCAAGTGTATCTTCTCTCAGTGTATTATGTACTTCACCGATTTGTGATTGTTTTCTTTTTTTTTTTTTTTTCATGAATAAAACTTTTCTGTTAACAATGAATTGGCATCTCGCAATGACAGTGCATTCACATGCAGAGTGTGAAACGCGCCTTTCCTGCACTGTGTTCTGCTGTGAACAGGTCCTTGCACCTTGTTCTGCATAGAGCAACACAAATACTGTTTTTCTGTGTGTCCTATGAGCAGCATAACGCTGCATTAGACCTCATTCCCATGAACATAGTGTTCTTTATCCCTGTGCAGAGGGCTTTGTTTACCTGCATGGGAGGCACAGGTGTTTTGGGCAACCGACCTGTTAAAATCAATGACAGGTGGATGGCTGTACAGATCTCCACGCACATCCCTGAGTGTATATTCATGTTGGATTGATGCATAGATCAGAACACAGAGACTGCATTCTGATCCGTGCATCAGTCCCACATGGATGTACACTCAGGGAAGCTTGTATGGAACAGTGCGCTTGTGTGAAAGAGGCTTTAAAGTGCAACATATCTGCATTTTTGTAGAGACACATAGCACCGCATGCTGCAAAGATCTGATGATCTTAACACTTCAATAAAGTTAATGGATACATTCGCTTTTTAAAAAAAATAAAAATAAATGCCCATTTTTTTGCAGGTACAAAAATGTGCATTTATTATTTTTTGTTGTAGGAGCCTGGAAAGCATTGCAGCAGCAATCAGCATATCGCTGGTGCCATGCAGGTCTCCTGCACACCGTCAGTGTATCTGCTTGCCCATATATCCCATACCGGTAAGCCGATATTCACTGACAGGAAGACTCAATGAACTACCACAGCGCCATGGTAGTTCATTGAGAACTACAAGCCGACAGCTGCTAAGGATGTTGGGGCTTGTAGTTTATTCAGACACACAGAGCTATGTGTATGAATGAGGAGGCTATTTGGGCGGAGTCTTGGCGCCAAGCGGCCGCATATTTGCATGCATTAGCACCGACAGTGCTGTGCCAAGAGTGTGCGCTCCCAGCACAGTCTGCGGCGGCTCATGGAAAGTTCCCGATTGTCGTTTGCAGTCTTGTGGCGGACAATCACGGCAGTCACGTGGCCATAAGCCCCACCCTGCCTTCCGGCATAGCAAACCTCTTAAAGGGCTGGTGGCAGCCGACACCAAGAGGTTAAAGCAATGAGTTGCCAATGCAACTAAACATCCCGAATATTGGATGAGTCACAAACTTTGTAAAGCAACCTAAATTGGAACTCTAGTCAGAAAATTAAGTCCTGCTAGATCACTATATGCTGGTCCCTTTTGTAAGTATAGCTGTAAAACATTAAAAATAAGTGCCTATACTGTTTAACCACTTGCCGACCGTCAATCGGCAATTGACGGTGGCAAGATGGCTCTGTAACGCGGATCGCCGTCATACGACGGCGGCCGCGTGATCGAGCCTAGTGAGCGCGCGCGCCGCCGGAGGCGCGCCCGCGCGCTCACTGTGTCCGGGGAGGGCCGGGGAGCGGGTGCGGCGGCCTCGATTGCCGCCGGCCACCCGCGATGGCCCCCCCGGAGCGAATGAGCGGAGGTCCGTGTATGTAAACACGGACCTCCGCTCTGTGAGAAGGGGAAGGGAGTGATCACAGCCTTCATGTACATGAAGGCTGGGACCACTTCCCTTCCCCTGTTAGGGCAGTCCCCCCACAGTTAGAACACGCCCAGGGAACATAGTTAACCCTTAGAGCGCCCCCTGCAGGTTAACCCCTTCACTGCCAATGGTATTTACACAGTAATCAGTGCATTTTTATAGCACTGATCGCTGTATAAATGCCAATGGTCCCAAAAAAGTGTCAAAATGGTGCGACATGTCCGCTGCAATATCGCAGTACCGCTAAAAATCGCAGATCGCCGCCATTATTAGTAAAAAATAAAAAAAAAATAAAAACCCCAGAAATGAATTCTCATCATCCGTAAACGCGACCACTTTTGCGCAAACCAATCAATAAACGCCGATTGCAATTTTTTTTATCGCAAATATGAGGAAGAATATAAATCGGCCAAAAACGGTGAAAAAAAATGTTTTTTTATATTTTTTTTTTGGATTTGTATTTTAGCAAAAAGTAAGAAATTTGGGTTTTTTTGCAAAATTGTCGCTCTTCTTTTGATTATAGCGGCAATCAGAAATGACGCAGAGGGGATCAAATACCACCAAAAGAAAGCTCTATTTGTGGGAAAAAAAGGACGCAAATTTCGTTTGGGTACAACGTCGCACGACCGCGCAATTGCCAGTTAAAGCGACGCAGTGCCGAATCGCAAAAAGGGCTCCGGTCCTAAAGCTGGAAATCCTTCCGGTCCTTAAGTGGTTAAATACGTCTCTCCCTGCTCTGCACATGCTCAGTTGCTTTCTATTTTTCGGCACTGTGCCTAAAATCAGAGCACTACAGGCCGATCTGCTGACAGCCAAAAGATTTACTTCTACTGTGTCTCTGAGCCTCAGTATAATCGCAGCCTCCAGCAAGAAGAAGCAGGAACAATGCTGGAGGCAATTTACAACACACACTAATTTTGGTAGAATAATTATTAATGTGGAATGTATGTTCCTTGCCAAAGAATGGTATTTTCTATCAAGGTGTTATGGGTAACGTTCTGCTTTAATGTGTTTAACCACTTGCCGACCGTATACAGTACATATACGAAGGCAAGGTGGCTCTCCTGTGGTCGTCAGCACCTGGTGATCGGCTCCCAACATTACTGAAGAGAGCTCTGTGTAGGTAAACAAACATAGGGCTCTCTTTTGACAGCAGCAATATGCTGCTTTTTTACTTCCTGCAAAGCAGGACAGCACATTGTTTAGTAAAAACACCTCACACAGTAAAACATGTTGGCCACACAAACCCTCTGATCGCCCTAGTGGTAACCCCCTTCCCTGCCAGTGTCATTAGATTACTGTATTGGTGTCACTGGTTTAGGGTTGCCACATCATCCCTTTAATCCAGGACACACTTTAATTACACAGGTTCTGTGGCTAATTAAAGTGGTAATTAAACTCACTTGGGGACTTGTCTGTATTAAATTGGCCTCAGAACCTCTGTAATTCATATGTGTCCTGGATTAAATGGATGATGTGGCAACCTTACACTGGTTCCCAAAAAAGTGTCAGGTGTCCGATTTGCTGCATTTCACAGTCCCGCTATAAGTCGCTGATCGCCGCCATTACTAGTAAAAAATAAATAAAACCTCCATAAATATATCCCATCGTTTTTGGACGCTATAACTTTTGCACAAGCCAATCAATATACGCTTATTGGGATTTTTCTTATCAAAAATATATAACAGAATACACTTTGGTCTAAATTGATGAAGAAATTAGACATATTTTTACATTTTTCTATCGGATATGTTTTATAGCAGAAAGTAAAAAGTATTGTTTTTTTTTTTTTTTTAAATTGTTGACCTTTTTTTGTTTATAGGGAAAAAGATAAAAACCAAAGAGGTGATAAAATACCACCAAAAGAAAGCTCTAGTTGTGGGGATAAAAAAAGGACACAAATCTTTTTTGGGTAAACGTCGCACGGCCACGCAATTGTCAGTTAAAGTAAAGCAGTGGCGTATTGCAAAAAATGGCCTGGTCATGAAGGGAGTAAATCCTTCTGGAGCTGAAGTGGTTAAGAACTATTCAAAATTAATGACACAGCAATGCATGTAATGTGCATTACCGCATTGCATGGTGCAAATTGGATCTAAATGATTTGAGGAACAATCCCTGACTGAAATGTTTTTCCCTGGATTTTTTTTCATAGATTCAGTTCCTCCCTTCTAACCATAACTGGTACTTTCTGAAGTCATATTTACTGAGCAGATTTTTTTCTATTATTTTCCCGTGATAGAATCAGGTACTTACAGCCTCACAGGTTTCACAGACTTATATCTTTATGTTGAGCAGTCGGCTTACCTTTCTGAGGAAAAGTGGCCTGGAAGGGAGTGGATCTCCTGAACACACTGCCTAATCCATTGCCACGGAAACCAATTGCCACAGCTGTTCATAGGCTGAACCACATTATGCATCTTTGATGTAGGGGGCTCCTGGGGTGTCCCTACATAGAATGTCTTTATATAATTTTAGTGTTATTATAGAAAATTAGGATGAAAAAGCATGATCTGCTTTATTTGATATTCCTTCCACTATTCTTTTTATCCTAGATAAAGATGGAGAAAATATATTATTGGTTGTCTTGTTGTCTTTTAAATCATTGTTGCACAAATGGTGGCACAACCAAAGGAGTGTTTTTAACCACTTCAGCCCCGGAAGGATTTCCAGCTTTAGGACCAGAGCCCTTTTTGCGATTCGGCGCTGCGTCGCTTTAACTGACAATTGCGCGGTTGTGCGACGTTGTACCCAAATGAAATGTGCGTCCTTTTTTTCCCACAAATAGGGCTTTCTTTTGGTGGTATTTGCGTCATTTCTGATCGCCGCTATAAACAAAAGAGCGACAATTTTGCAAAAAAACCCAAATTTCTTACTTTTTGCTTAAATACAAATCCAAAAAAATATATAAAAAAACATTTTTTTTCACCGTTTTTGGCCGATTTATATTCTTCCTCATATTTGTGATTAAAAAAATCGCAATCGGCGTTTATTGATTGGTTTGCGCAAAAGTGGTCGCGTTTACGGGTGATGAGAATTCATTTTTGGGGTTTTTATTTTTTTTTAATTTTTTACTAATAATGGCAGCGATCTGCGATTTTTAGTGGTACTGCGATATTTCAGCGGACATGTCGGACCATTTTGACACTTTTTTGGGACCATTGGCATTTATACAGCGATCAGTGCTATAAAATGCACTGATTACTGTGTAAATGCCATTGGCAGTGAAGGGGTTAACCTGCAGGGGGCGCTCTAAGGGTTAACTATGTTCCCTGGGCGTGTTCTAACTGTGGGGGGACTGCCCTAACAGGAGAAGGGAAGTGGTCACAGCCTCCATGTACAGGAAGGCTGTGATCACAGCCCTTCCCCCTTCACAGAACAGAGGTCCGTGTTTACTTACACGGACCTCCGTTCTTTCACTCCGGGGGGGGCATCGCAGGTGGCCGGCGGAGATCGACTCCGCCGCACCCGCTCCCTGGCCCTCCCCGAACACAGTGAGCGCGCGCGCCTCCGGAGGCGCGCGCGCGCTCACTAGGCTCGATCTCGTGGCCGCCGTCGTATGACGGCGATTCACTCTACAGAGCCACTTTGTCGCCGTCATTTGCCGATCAGCCATCGGCAAGCGGTTAAGGGTCCTTTCTAGGGTTGCCACCTCATCCCTTTAAACCCGAACACATATGAAATACACAGGTTCTGCGGCTAATTTAATGCAGATAAGGCACCAAGTGAGTTTAATTACCACCTTAATCAGCTACAGAACCTGTGTAATTAATATGTGTTCAGTTTTAAAGGGATGAGGTGGCAACCCTAGGAGAGCGGGGCTTTGACAGGTCCATCCCTGCACAGTGAGCAGAGATGGACCTGTCAGAAATCAGGCACTCCGGGTGAGTCCAGTGTGTGAGCCATTGCACCTGGAGCAGCGGATTTTCTCTTTGGGGAGACGGACCTGTCACCTTGCCTGCTCGGGGAGATCAACGGATCGATGAGGGTTGCCACCTCATCCCTTTAAACCCGAACACATATTAATTACACAGGTTCTGTGACTGATTAAGGTGGTAATTAAACTCACTTGGTGCTTAATCTGAGTGAAATTAGCCTTAGAACCTGTGTAATTCATATGTGTTCAGGTTTAAAGGGATGAGGTGGCAACTCTACGCTCTCCTCTATGGGGGAGGTCTTCGTATTGGACTGCTGTACGCGGATGATATGCTACTTTTTCTAAATGACGCAGGTCTGTTACTACAGGAAGCCCTACAGGTTATGAATGTATTACCGGGGTTACTGGTCTTAAAGTAAACTGGTCTAAGTCGCTACTATTTCCAATAGATCAAACAGCCAGAACCACAAACCCCCTAGATACTCCTCTGCAGTGGGTAGATACCTTCAATTATTTGGGTGTAACAGTTTCTCAGGCTAATGACGTCCTCTCCTTAAATCTGCTGCCGGTTTTGCAGGAGGTGAGGGCCAAACTGAAAGGGTGGGAGAGCTTACCATTAGTAAAATTACCATTTTGCTGGGGCGCATTAACTTGATATAAATGAAAATGATTCCCAAACGTACCTACCTTTTCATCCATTCCCCACAATGGATTCCTAAATCATACTTTACGCAGTTGAACTGGATCTTTTCCTCATTCCTTTGGGGTTCCGCACTGCCCAGGTACAAACTGAGCAGCTTGATGCGCCCACGCGAGTAGGGTGGTTTGGCCTTCCCTGATTGCCACAAATATTTCCTGGCGGCTCAGTTGGTGACCGTGGCTTGGAGGTTGAGTCCGGATTAATTTAAAGCAGAACTCCGGGTTCAGCAAACAATCACCCATTAGTACTCAGCCCCCCCACACACACACACACACACACACACACACTAAACACTAAACAGTTATTACTTTTGTGAAATACCTTACCTTTGAAGAGATATGTCCAATTTAGTTTACAGGAAGTGGTTTCTCTGATTCAAAAGATGCACCATGTATTTTGCCAGGCAGGCTCTATTAGAACAGTGATTACATCATATCCTCTTCTTTATGTTTAAACTGTCCTCAAACTACATTTCCCATCATGCTTTGCACATTTCAATTAATGTGGGAGGTACACTAGGCCTGTAAATGTAAATGTGAACAAGCCCACTTCAACATAAATCACGCCCCTCATTCTGCAGCCAGGCCCATTACTTAGTAACCCACAACATGTCTGTTCTCTCCCCTCCAGCCACAGAGATAAACATATTGTCCTTACATGCTTTATGTAATCATTACTGAATTGTAGACACCCCCAAGAAGTCGGTGGAAGCGAGTGAACCCCAGGCCTTCCGACCCATCTCCCTTTTGAACGAGGATCTAAAGATCTTAGGGAAGATTTTGAGTACACGCATCAATGAATACATGTGCCACTTGATACACAGGGACCAGGTGGGGTTTGGCCCAGGAAGGCAGGCCAGTTACAATGTCCGTAAAGTTATCCATCTCATCCATCTTCTACATCATCGGAAGATCCCTGGTTTCCTTCTTTACCTGGACATCTACAAGGCTTTTGACACCTAGTCCTGGGAATACCTACAATTTGCACTCTCTCGCTGGGGCTTTGGTGCAGCCATGCTGACCTGGATCAAAGCCTTATACTCTACTCCTACAGCTTCGGTAAAATATGCTGAGTATTTCTCTGCGCCTTTCCCTGTCTACAGGGGTACGAGACAGGGCTGCCGCTTATCCCCAGCATTATTCCTCTTGGCACTGGAACCCTTGGCGCTGGCACTTCAGGCGGACCCAAACGTGACCGGAGTCCCTTATGCAGGCCATAACTTTAAATCGAGCCTTTTTGAGGCGATGCCCTGCTGACACTGACCAATCCCTTAACGGCTCTTCCCAACCTGCTATGCCTTCTGGCGCGTTTCTCAACTATATCGGGCCTTCACATCAACCTGGAAAAATCTGTAGCCTTGAACGTCTCTCTGGATTCTGACCTGGTCGCACGCTTGCAACCCCACTTCCCTTTTTGCTGGGTGTCTTCGTCCATTGACTACCTTGGAATCCGATTGACCCTACATATGCCTCTCTGTTTGCTGCCAATTATTATCCTTTACTTCGGTCACTGACCGCTCTTATGCAGTCCTGGCAGTTCCCACATTTGTCTTGGATAGGCCGTATAAATTCGATAAAAATGTCGATCTTACCTGAGCTTCTGTGCTATTCCTGTACTTTACCTGTACGTATCCCTCCACACTTCCTCCGCTTGCTCCAGAACAGGATCCTACACTTTATCTGGGCTAACAAACGCCCTAGGATCTCTAGGGCCACTCTTTTTAAATATAGACTACAGGGGGGCCCGGGTTGTACCCCATATCCCCAAATATTATCTGGCCGCCCAAATCTCCCAACTGACTTTGCTCCACACCTCCTCCGATGTTCCGCTATGGATGTTTTTGGAGCTTCCTAAATGTGCTCCTCTTTCTATGCAGGCCCTTTTATGGCTTTCGCAGAACGTCCTGGGACCTTGAGCCCATTAATGCAACATCATTTGAAGCTATGGGTACTCAAGCTCCCTTATGTCCCCCTTCCTGCTCTTGTTACCTATTACCATCAATGCCCTATTTCCCCCCAGCCTGGAACAGCCCCAGGCGTTCGATTGGTGGACCTCACATGGTTTCACCTACGTATGCCATTTCTTGACTACCTGGTCCCCTCCGACCTGGAGTGCTTTTCGTGAAGCCTTTGATGCCCCCCTGTCAGAGTTTTTTCACTTCCTTCAGCTTCAACACTGGATAGCCTCTCTCTGACAGACTTCTTCTTAACCGTTTCAGAGTACCATTTTTCAAAATATATGCCAGCACTCTCCAAGCTCTTCTGGTCTTATCTCTACTCTTTACACATCCTTAAATGGTCGGTCATCTTTAACCTCACTTTCACATGTGGCTCAGTGGGAGCGAGACCTGGATACTGAGATCGACCCAGCGGATTGGAGCAAGGCCTAGTCTTCGATTGCTAAGTGTTCGTTCAACACTGCCACCTTAGAGGCAGCGTACAAAGTGTTATTGCGGTGGTATTGGGTTCCGGCCCGTATCGCCCATGCTAACTCGACTTGTAGTGATCGCTGCTTCCAGGGGTGTGGCCATAGTGGGGATACTATACATGTTTGGTGGACCTGCCCTTTGACTAGTGGGCTTCTGGTCCCAAGTGTTTGGTCTATTATATTCTCTGTTCCATTTAAATACTCTGAAAGAGGCTGAATTTGCTTTATTGCATTACCCCATCCCGGCCTATTCGCTCATCAGCAGAAATTGGCTTCCTATTTGTTCATAGCAGCTAAGAGAACGATTGTGGAGGCTTGGAAAAATACCTGCAGTCGCCTTTCAGGGAGTAAGGGATCGCCTTATGGCCTTACGGCCATGAAACAAACAAATGTCCAGTATTCTCCACAACACGCACGCCAAGTTTCTCAGGGTTTGGGAACCACGGTTGGCATATGCCTTTCCTGGTCTCCCCCTGATCAGTGTGGGTCAAGTCTAATTGATCTTTCGGGCGACCCCAGGTCCCTACACCTCTTCTTTCTTTTCTACTTGTCCTTTCCACTTTACTTGTCTCTCTTTCCCCTATCTTGTTCTCTACTCTGGTTTTTCTCTTTTGATAGATTTGCTAGCTCTCTTTGGCTGCCTATCGGTGTCAGGACTGCTCACTCAGGAGGTGTTGATATGAAGGTCCTGGCAATTATGGTTTTGTTCCCCCCCCCTTTTTTTCTCTGTATAGCAAAAAGTACTTGAGTGCTAGCCAGGCCTTTGATGGACTACAACTCCCAGCCCATCTCTCTTCCAGGTCCCACCGACCTGCTTTTCCTCAGTGACTCTCCTTTACTGGAACTGGCTCCCAAGGCTCCCACAGACTGTCCACCATTCCTCTCCCAGCCTGCTCTAGCACTTTCTCTTGCAGTTCCCAGGGATCGTCACTCACCAAACCAGTGGATCATTTTAAAGTCTCTCACTTTGTAGCACCTCCGCTGTTCTCCTGTTCCCTGTTCGACTCCAGGAATCACCACCTTCCTGGCTGCACCCAAACCTCCAGGCCCCAAGGTCACCCTCCCCAGACTGGGGTGACCTCCCGTGTAGGGGTCTCCACAGTACCTCTGCTACATCCCCAGACTTCCACCCGACACTTCCCCAGATTGGACTGACTCAGAGTATTTAAGGAGGCCTGTCCCCTGCCAATCCTACTTGGGGATTGGTCAGGGCTCCCTAGGACACTCTAGATGGTTCCACCTATCTCCCAGCTCTCTGACCAGAAACCTTCCCCAGGTTTCTAGAAAGAAGTGGGAGGTTCTGGTAACCTTAGCTGTCAAGTCCACTCAATCCTCCCTGAGCCACTCCTCCTGGCCCAGATAAAAACATTCAGGCCTGCTCTTACACTCAGGCCTGACTAAATTTTTACCTTACCTAGCAAACCCTGCTAGAAAAATGCACCTATACTATAGGGACGCTACATAAGGTAAAAAATTGTTTAGGCTATGGAACCACTTTAGGCTCTCCCTCTTCAGTGTTTTGTGGCTGGTGCCGAAAGCTGGAACTCCACTTCACACATCAAAAAGAAGCCAGTCAAGTTACTCCACCCCAAACTCACGGCGTGTGGGCATTAAAGCCTATCCTTTTTGCTGTCGCACATATGGATTACGTGGCTACAACAGGGTAAAAGACTGACAACAGCACACAAATACTCCTGCGCAACGGTGTGATATTGGGTGGACAATCATTCAGGGAATAATGGTGTTGGCCTTGCTGCCCTCAAAGATAGGGGACATCCCAGTCGACACAAAATAGTAAAAAGAAAGAGGGCGCACCAGCCTATTGCATAATCCCCAGAAGATTTATTGATAGAATCAAAGATAAAAAACTACTCACAAACATGTGGGCAATTCACGCTTGTCATAGGCATCAAGTCGTGGCATTCAGTCCTGTTCAAACAGCAGTCTCCGCATGCTAGAGGAGAGGACAAAAAGGGGGGCTGCTGCTAGTTGATGCATTTCAAAGGCAAACCTTCTTCTTCAGAATTCTTAAAAGTAGAACGATGAGTGAGAGTAGAAAATTCTATGCTTGATGAACTAGATTGTGTCTGTTGACCTGCAGCATTACACCCAAGGGGGCTCCAGGTTGTCTTTTGCCCAGGGCCCCAATTTATCTGAAACTGGCCCTAATGGGACCAGATAAGAACTGTCTCTCCCCTACACAGGAGACAGATGGAGATGGAGTATATATGACATATGGCTGGATTCATACTGTTGCATTATAAAAATACTGCATTTAAGTGAGTTCAACACCAAATACAGAAAATGGGGGATTTACATCATTTTTACAATGCTACAGTGTGCATCCAACCTCACTGCCTATTTCAGCAGCTGCAAAACCTACTGAATTCACTTTTGTGCTAAAACACATATATTTTAAGCAGTACTAAAGAAAACTAAGGTTCGTAGGTAGTGTTTTTTTTTCGTAGAAGACACTTTGTATGTCTCTACTACCAATAAACCTAACTCCTTTAACTAGCAGGGCCGGATTTCCCATTAGGCACTGTAGACATGTGCCTACAAGCGCCCTTCATAGAGGGGCGCCCGCCAGCCGCTATGGGGGTTTGGGGGACTCACCAGAGGGGTGACACCATTATGCAAGGCTGCTGACAGGGGGGTAAGACTGGTCCTCCTGTAGGGGGCCCGAACAGTAGGGAAAACCAGTTGTGAGAAAGGCTAAGAGGGTGATTGGAGAGGGGGGAGCAATCACAGGAATGATGCCCTATGTCTGTATCTCTCCCTGCAGCAGCTGAAAGCTGGCAGAAGGGAGAAACCAGCAGTCAGCTGTGGCAGGGAGAGACACAGGGCATCATTCCTGTGATTGCTCCCCCCACCTAGGGTTGCCATCTCATCCCTTTAAACCTGAAAACATATTAATTACACAGGTTTTGTGGCTGATTAAGGTGGTAATTAAACTCACTTGGTGCACTATCTGCATTAAATTAGCCTCAGAACCTGTATAATTCTTATGTGTTCGGGTTCACAATCACAGTTTAGTTCTGATTTATTGCATACAGTACATTGATGTTCTTTAATAGCACAGATTTATTTGTTCTTTAATGTGCAATTTTTATCTTCTTGGAGATGCATTTTCCTTCAATAAATATTAGTGAAACAATATTTTTTAAACAATGCTTCCAATGGTTAGATAGTGTACATACAGACCATTTTTAAATTTTAATTTACAAAATAAACAATTCTGAAAGGTATATAGGAAAGTACAGTAATATACAAGCACTTAAAACATTACATCATACCATTACCAAATGTATTTCCAGTTATCGTCTCCATCAGAAAGGATTCATTTCTGTTTCCATAGTCTGAAACAGGAAAATTTGGAGGGATAAGTTCCAGAAACCATATGTGGGCGGGACCACTCATCCTGCATGTGGGGGTACCTCTCGCGCTTGTACACCCCCGTCAATACCCGGGACCAGACGGGGACCGCGTTCATGTGAGAATCAAACATTATGTCGGGTTTCTGACTTCGACATGAGCCGTTCACTGTGTACAGTAGAAAGTGTACAGAGTCCTTCTGTAAAGTGCAGTCCCGTGTCACTACACAAATTTCTCTTGCTGTATATTGCATTTAGGAGGGACACTGCTGAGCCCCTGCCCTCTCCCCCAGTCCAGTGTACCTCTGCCACCTCACTTACAGTGACAGAATAGGGTCCCTCTGTGCACCCAGCACGGACCTTATGTGTGCACTTAATCAACTCATTTCACTCTCCCATACCATGCCAAGCAGTGGGTCTTTGTACCGTGGGTTCAGTCCCGAAACCGACTGCTGGGAGGGAGCCAGATCACCAACACCCCTCCGGAGGGCCATGCCAGGTACTATGCATCATGACCAGCTATAATGTACCTTGCACTAGTTCTTTGTTATCCATAGCAACTGCATTCCTCCCCCTTGTCTTGCCGAGCAGACCTTTCGTAGTGGCTTTGCTTCATACCCCACAGGTGCTTTACTGACCCTGTTCTTTCATAAGCCAGGAGCCATCATGCACTCCTTTAAATGACTAGGATTAAAACAGTTGATGTAACTTTACTGAGCATTTGTGGCAAAGTCCAACAAATACACTCCAGTGTGACATATCCCTATCTAACTGAACTAAGCTGCCCCGGCATGTAGGCAGGTTGCCTACAGCATGTTAGTTAGAAAGTTGGCTGGCCCAGACTGGGGAAAGGTTAATGTTCTGTACTTCTATTATGGGCTTTTTAGACCCTGCCTATCTGCCCTTTATTATATAAATCAGGGGGAAGGCCAGGTTGGTAGACTTTTCTGTCCTTGTTTCTCATGATGCTGTAGCTGTTCTGGAGCACTGAGTGGGGCTGCTGCATCCAGCAGTCCATCAGAAAACACTGGGAGGCCAGAGCACTGTAATCATGACAGGCAAAATGTGCCCAGACGCATAGCTATGCACAGATGAAGAATACTTGTTATCCGGATGTGTGCTTGCACATCGGCACACACGCCCGCCACTAGATTGGCGCCTTGTGGGCTATTTAAACATCACTGCTGTACTGCTTCTGTTGCTGTCCTGATCCATCTGACTGTATGTGAACTCTGCCTGAACCGACCCCTGGCTTGTCCTTTGATCACGTCTCTGCCCGACCCTTCTGCATGTCTGCTTACTGTTGCCAACCCTGACCTGAACCTGACTACTCTCCTGCCTGCTGCTGTGTTCTTGATATTCCTGCTAGCTACCGACCCGGCTTGCCTGACCCTGCTCTGTGTCTTGCCTGTGACCTGCCAGCTTGTCAAGTGCCTACTGTACTGAAAACTGCTAGCCTGCCAAGTGCCTGCTGACTGTCTACCAGTAACCTGTGAGCCTGCTGTTCTTGCTGTTCTGCGTTATGGTCCAGCTTGCATCTGAGTGCACAAAGACTTCTCTTCTGCAGCTGTCATCGCAAGAAACACCAGGTACTCTTATCACTCCAGGCTCTCGTGCCTCCTGTTACATTACCAGGGGTACCGAGCCGGAGGTGTAAGAGAACGCCTTCCTCTCCACATCAGGCTCCATCACCAGGTATGTGACAACTACCAAGTCTTGGAGGATGCTATTATTGGACTATCACCTTGCTCAGGTATGCCTGGGCAGTCTAGTTGAGTCCTTCTAAGTCCTTCACTACTGCCAGTTTTGGGAGATGGAGGCTGAAAATCTGTCAAGGTAATGCAGCCCAAGACCACTGATTCCCTACTGTCCCTGTGAAATGATGTTAGTCCTCTTCTGGATCCAGAGAGGACCATGCTGCTGGACATCCAATAGGAAGTGTCCATACCATACAGGCACTGAAGTGGCACCCGAAGAAAGAACAAAGAATAGAAGAGAAAAAGATTCAGGACTGTGGCATGCACAGGACAAAGGGCATTTAGCTAGGGTAAAAGGGGAGGGGGGGTCCAAGACTTCTTTACCTGTGTTTCTGTGGATAGGGCAGCCCATTGAAATTATTGGGCTGCTCTACCCACAGAACGTGGGTCGCACAAGTGTGAACCTAGCCTTACTGTGAAGAAACCTTATTATATGCAGAGGTTAAACCTATTTTCCTCCAGATGCAAAGAATGCCACTTTATCCTTTGTAATAACCTTAACCACTTGCTGACCAGTTATACTGAGACAAGGTAGCTCGGCTGCGCGAATTGCTGTACCTGTCCAGCGATTCGTGCACTAGTTTCTGTGGGCACATGCGTGCTGATTGGCCAGTGGGAGAGCCAATCAGTGGGTCTGGCGGACTCGATGTCCGCCGCCCACCCGCGATTGTTCACTGCAAAGACAGAACGGGGATCTGCCAAAGTAAACAAGGGAGATCTCCGTTCTGACAGGGGATGACACAGAGATCTTGTCTTTCTGCTAAGCAGGAAGACGGATCTGTGTGTTGTCCCAGGAAGTCCTTCCCCATACAGTTAGAAAACACACCTAGGGAACACAGTTAACCCCTTGATTGACCCTGGGCTATTTCCAGCAGCGTCTTTTAGAGTGAGTGTGACGCTTACAAGGAACCGTGTCCCACTTCTCTTCAGCCAGTGGCTAGGTCTGTTCCTACCCGCCCCGAAACATAGATTACATAGCATTTTCAGCAAGTGATGCTGATCATGTCCTTAACTCCACTAACCCTCCACTTCTTTGCCCGACACTGTGACACATAACTGTATACTGATTTCACCTCTAAGGACACACAGGGAATCCACCATACTTTTGTTTGACAATGCCTTGTACTTGTGACTTTAGGCCAGGTCCCTTAGTGAACCCTGTACTGTAGCAGGCGCCAATATGGGGACCGTGCTACCAAATGGGGAGCCTAAAGTACCCCAGTCCCCTCACTACCAGGGTTCTCCATGCCACCCGCTTCCACTGCTAGCTGGCCGCTACTCATTTAGCTCCCTTGTCTAGCATTTCCTGCTATTGTTAAATCTATGATCTACTATAATTTCACCAGAAATTCAAAATGAAATCAGGGATCCCCTAATGACCGCACTCACTTGAAACCACTCCCACAAAATCATACTATCACCAACAGATTTCAAATCAAATTTCAAAAAGAGGCACCCAGATATGCACGCATACTTGCAAGGAACAGTGGCGTTGCTAGCCGGGTGCAGGGGCAGGCCGCACCCAGTTGACACCTGCCAGAGGGGTGACACCGGGGCCGCCGCTAGACACTGTACTTATATTGCTTGCACTGGAGCAGTTCGAGCAGGGCACCCAGCCGTGCGGGGGAGACTGCCTATAACACTCCTCAGTCAGGCTAAGCTGTCACTCAGGGATCTCCAATATCTCCAGAGGCGGAGTTGGGGGTGTGGCTGCCTCCTCCACTCCTCCCACAGTCTCCTTCACTCTGGCTGTTCCTGTGGCTGAAGGAGATAGAGGCGAGGACACAGCAGCCCCGCCCGGGTCTTCATCTGCACAGGCATGCTGTAAGTTACTGCACACTGTGTTACTACATAGGGTCCTAACATGCCCTATACCACCTCAACCTGCCCTGTGCCACCCCAGCTTGCCCTATACTACCTCAACTTGCCCTGTGCCACCCAAACTTGCCCTATATCACCTCAACCTGCTCTGTGCCACCCTAACTTGCCCTAAACCACCTCAACCTGTCCAGTCACCCTAACTTGCCCTATAACACCCTAACCTGCCCTTTGCCACCGTAACTTATCCTATACCACCCTAACTTGCCCTGTGCCTCCCCAACTTGCCCTATACCACCTCAACCTGCCCTGTGCCACCCTAACTTGCCCTATACCATCCCAACCTGCCACTATACCACCCTAGCCTGCCCTATACCACCCCAACCTGCCACTATACCACCCTAACCTGCCCTATACCACCCAACCTGCCACTATACCTCCCTATACAACCCTAACCTGCCACTAGCACCCTATACTCTCATTTACAGGGGTCGGTTTGGGGTGAACCCCGTGACCGTGCACTACCTGCAGGGTGCTGGGCAGCCTAGACAGGAGGGGAGGGGTGACACTATGTTTTACCGCACCAGATAACACCAACCCTAGTGACGACACTGACAATAAATACCTTGAAGATATCACGTGCCACCTAAAGGCATGGCCAATAAAGTGGGTGTCACTTCATGTTGTATGGCTTGTAGTGTGGGAGTAAATTAGGACCCCACATTGGTGTCATTGGCAGTACGTATTAGTAACCCCTATAACTGGTGCCATTGGTAGCAATAATAATCCCCAACGCTGATATAAGTGGCTGCAGTCACCCTACATATTTCTTTCAGAAAACATTTACTTCAATCAGCAGATACTTATGGATTATATCTGTGTTAGTGCAATGGTGTTTATGAAGAGCAGTGCAGTACTGATATTCAGGGCCGTCTTTAAGGCAGGGCAAAAGGGGCAGCTGCCCTGGGCCCTGTCATTGTCGTGGGGCCCAAAGCAGCTGCCTCATACTTGCCAACTATCCTGGTTTAAATTCCCTTGTCCCTTGAAGTTTTAGACCTGTGCTGTGTCCCGATATCTAAGTGCTGCTACTAAAGCTGCCCAACTCTGCCCTATTGTTGTGTACAGATGATTCACCTGCAGACCTTATGTTTACGTGTAAATAACCGGCATTGATATGTAAATAGCGGCAGCATTCATATGTAAATAGAGGCGGCCAGCTGTGCTGATATGTAAACAAAGGTGGCATTCATATGTATATCATGCCCCCCCCAGGTCATATTCACCATCACCTATACTGGATGCTGCCCACTGGGGAGGCAAAGGCATGCTTGAAATTCCACATGTCAGCAGATGCATGAGGGTGTCATTAATAATTGATGCCACTGCTGTGTATCTGCTAAAGGGCAGCACATTTCTGTGGTGTCAGGAAATCGACTTTGCGCTCCCCAGTCCATGGTGTACAGGCAGTGAGGAGATGATGATGACCTCTAGCAACCATTCAGTGAGCAGTATTGATGTACAGTAATCTCTAGCAACCAAACAAGCAGAAAACATGTGCTGTAACCTCTAGCAACTAATCAGTGAACCATAATGTGTGCTGTAACCTCTAGCAGCCTCTAGCAGCCAGTCAGTAAGTGGTAATGATATGCTGTAACCTCTGGCAACCAA
Source organism: Glandirana rugosa (assembly GCA_018402905.1). Classification (NCBI taxonomy): domain Eukaryota; kingdom Metazoa; phylum Chordata; class Amphibia; order Anura; family Ranidae; genus Glandirana; species Glandirana rugosa. The sequence continues at coordinate 718,665 of BLSH010233494.1, read as the reverse complement.
TCAAAATCACTGCTGATCTGATTCAGTAAACTGATTTTGAGTCTAGTTGCTATTTATTGTATGTCTCAGAGCAGGTGGAGAGTGAAATTGCATGGGGGGCCCAAGAAAATATTTGCCCAGGGCCCTGCTGATATTACTGGACAGGTCTTTACAAATTAGCCTGCCTATGCTTCCTTCATTTTGTCTTATGCAGGGGAAGGTAACTTATCCTACCCTGCTGTCAAACCTGTTTATGCAATAAGATAAAGAGCAAAATATTATAACGCACAACAACTATCCAAAACTAAAATTTGATTGAGTGCCTTGGATAACTCCATTGTGCAAGTCAGTGTTGCTCATTGTACTATTTTATTGCATAAAGAAGACAAGGCCATACTCTAATCAACAAATGCTACAGATTCTAGGACAAATAACAAAAAAATGTAGTGATGCCCCCGACCTCCAAAGGCCTAATGGTGACCTCCAGAGTCAGGGACAGCTGACATTCCTCCTCAGGGTGCAGGTTACTAGGCATGGTGGGTGTAGTGCAATGTGGAATGATTGAGCGCCAGTCATTTTTGAAATGAACAAAAATTGATTTATTGTCTCTAAACAAGAACTGAGGGAGAGAGGGTTAGTGCCAGGACATCCTTCGGCAAATGGAATATGCAAAAAGGCAGACTCTGCAGACAAAAATAGAAATAGGCTGACAACGATACAGAAAAAGGGCCTTTAAGCTGAATGCAGCAATCTGTATTTTCGTAGCAACTGCTGTCTCCTATAGCAACACTTCACTTTCAATATCCCACTGTGGATCTGCACACGTAACTCACAGTATCTCTCTGTAGATCTCTGCTTATATCTCACAGTATCCCACTATAGATGACTCAAGCTTCACCCATGCCATCCCGCTGGGTCCCTGACTTCTCCTTTCCTCTCTCCAGCACACTACTTGCTGACCATTACACTTGTTCCCTGGTCCGAAAAGAAATTTATCAGACCTCCATGACACCTCCTCTTCACCACATCTAGCACATTGTGAGGCCTGCTGCAGCCGGCAAGGCCTCAGAACCACCTTTTGTGGGTAAGAATCGCAGGTTTCCTTCCCTGAAACCGTGGATCCTCTGTTGTGTAGCCAAGTACATTGGTGCTAGCTGAGCCTTGGATGAACTACTACTCCAGCCCATCCTTCTTCCAGACCCATCCAGCTTGTCCTGCGGTCTAATGGCTCTCCTTCCCCTTGGTAGGCTCCTCTCGATTTCTACAGACTGCTCTCTCTCCTCTCAGACTGTCTCAGCCTTCTCATCCAACTCCCAGGAGCCACCACTCACCGACTTTATGGTGGATTCTTTAAAGAGTCATTTACCGGCTCCTTCCTTTTCTGAGTGGACAGTAAGTGATTGATACCAATTGGTTCACTCATAACTGAAACATAGTAAACTGTTTTTACTATACTTCCATTTCTGAATGAATGGGCGGCATGGTACACAACTGTTCGTTTATTCGGTTGGACTGTTATAAAGGGACCCGCGCTGGGAGTAAAGAGCCCCAGGATCAGTGGAAAGAGGGAAGGGCCCTGGCCAGGGGTCAGGGGGGGCTCTTCATAATTTCTTGCACTGGGGCCCTGAAGGTTCAAGTTACGCCTCTGATTGAGGACCAGAGGTTTCAGAAGAGAAACATGAAAGGAGTTAGAGATCATGAGGCTTTTAGGGATCTGAAGTTTAAAACAAACGGGATTTAGCTTAGAAGTTTTAGTGTATGGGCCAATAAATCTAGGGGCAAATTTCAGAGAAGGAACCCGGAGCTTGATGTTCCCGGTGGAAAGCCAGACTTTGTCTCCAGGCCATAAAGAAGGTGGCTTATGCCTGCGATGGTCGGCAAAATATTTAAATTTATCAGCAGCTGCCCAGAGGGAAACATGAGCATCACCCCAAATGGAATTGAATGATTGTTGAACTGTAGCCAAAGCTAGAATGCCCGAAGAACAGGTCATAGGAAGAGGAAGCTGAGGGTGTCTTCTATAAACTGTCAAAAAGGGTGTCTTCTGAGAACTGACGTTAACATGATTATTGTGAGACAATTCTTCCCACGGGAGTAGAGAGGACCAGTCATTGTGATGAGCAGAGACTAAGGTGCGGAGAAAGACCTCTAACTCCTGATTAACCCTCTCAGTTTGGCCATTGGATTTAGGGTGGTAAGAAGAAGAGAAATCCAAGGCAATATTGAGGGATTTGCAAAAAGCTCTCCAAAAGCGAGATGTAAATTGGACACCCCTGTCAGAAACAATTTAGGAAGGAACCCCATGGAGGCGGAAGAATTCTCAAACAAAAACCAGCAAGGAACAAAATGAGCCATCTTGGAGAACTGATCGATTACCACACAAATGACTGTATTATTCTCAGACGGTGGAAGATCAGTGATAAAGTCCATGGCAATGTGAGACCAGGGTTCCTTAGGAATGGGCAAGGGCATGAGAAAACCAGCAGGAGCTTGTGTGGAGAGTGGGCCACCAGTAGTGGTGACTGATGAGCAGAAAGGATCAGAGGAACCCAGCATGGCCTGCCACCCTGGAATCATGTCCCCAACGAAGCATCTTAGCTCTTAGTCAAGAGAACAGGCCAAGGATAGGTACACGGAAACAAACTGAAGCACACGGCAGGAACACACACACACGCACACACACACACACACACACACACACACACACACGGAGCCTAGACACACTATTGCTCTGGCAAGGCTTGGCTTGCACTACACAGAGTTAAATATTCTTTCCTGTGGGCGAAGCCATGCTGGTAGGAGATTACTTAACCACTTCCTTACTGGGCACTTAAACCCCCCTCCTGCCCAGACCAATTTTTGGCTTTCAGCGCTGTCGCATTTTGAATGAGAATTGTGTGTTCATGTGACGTTGTACCCAAACTAAATTTATATATTTTTTTTCCCCACAAATAGAGTTTTTTTTGGTGGTATTTGATCCCCTCTGCGTCAATTCTGATCGCCGCTATAAACAAACAAAGAGAGATGATTTTGAAAAAACCCAATATTTTTTCCTTTTTGCTATAATAAATATCCAAAAAAAAAATTAAAAAATAAAAATGATTCAACTGTTTTGGCCGATTTATATTCTTCTACATATTTTTGGTAAATAAAAATTGCAATCGGCGTATATTGATTGGTTTGCGCAAACGTTATCGCGTCTACAAACTATGGGAATTGATTTATGGCGTTTTTATTATTTATTTTTTTTTTACTAGTAATGGCGGTGATCTGCGATTTTTATCGGGACTACGATATTGGGACGGTTATGTCGGACTTTTTTGACACTTTTTTGGGACCAATGACATTTATACAGCAGTGTATGGGGGGTTTTTCTGCGCTATGCCCTGAGTGAGGATGGGGGGCAGTAAGCGGCCACCTGTATCGACCAAACTAAATCGTAAGAGTAAGTATATTGTGTGTGGTGGCGCTAAACTGAATGAATGAAAGATATCATATGATGGCAAGTAGTGATATTAAACCAGACATATGATGCAATAAATAGTGATCATACAAGTGAAAACAATTTGTATAGATTAAATAAATGGGCATAAGATAATAAAATAATATGCTTACACACATAAAAGTGAGGTTATCAATAAAAACAATAATAAGGTATTAAAGTGACAAAGTGTCCATAAAGTGTAACAGGGATCCAATGTGCTATATCCAAAAATCTTGAGGTGAAATCGGTGACTCTTTGTGATGGTTATTGAATGTGATAAGAAAGGCTCCAACTTTGGCCAGTATGGAGGCTTACCAGAAATCAGATGGAAAAACGCCTTTGAGATCTATAAGGACCCTCCGGCCCGTGGCGTCGATAGGAAAAGTGGATCTCCTCCCTGGGTCGCGTCAGCAAAAAGGTAGACTAAAGACCATTCGGAGGTATGACCGGTTTCAACCTCGGAAAGAATAGTGTAAGTTATTGGTAGTGTTTCTCAGTGGCTAAAGTGGAGTTCTAAAAACCTATATCGTGTAACCTAGGGACAATGTGAAATACCTGTGAAACAGTGAAATTATGGAATAATAACAAAAATAACTATTGGAGTGAAAATACACACATTCGTATAATAAAATAATAGAATAC
>BLSH010233494.1:683562-706992 GCA_018402905.1 Glandirana rugosa | reverse complement strand
GGCTCCTTCCCTTATAGCAGTGGGCCACTCCTGGCTTCTTACCTTATAGTAGTGGGTCCACAGCAAGCTACCACAGTTGTTGTTGCTGCTGGCCTTGCATGATTGACATTGTTGTCTTGTTTTTCTTCTAGATATAAAGATCAGTTCTTATCAAAAGCAGACACTGGCAGGCAGGTCAAAGAAATGTTCCTGCTGAAAATGCAAGAAATATCTGTACAGGCAGCTACACCTGACAAACCACCATCTGCCAAAAAGCCACACACTGACCAACAGTCAAGTACCACGTCCCCTACTACTACCAGCAGTGTGGACAGCGTTTTTCAAGAAATTGCTTGTTCATCTACATTTGAGAACAGTGCTCCACAGCTGCTACCATACAACTTGAAGCATATCTTGGAGAGGTCACTGTGCCTCGTTCGGACAAATCTCTTGGGTATTGGGCAGTCAATAAACTGCCATTTCCCACTCTGGCCCAAATGGCACAAAAATATCTTTCAGCTCCTTGCAGTAGTGTGGAAAGTGAGAGATTGTTCAGTGCAGCCCTACATATTCTGACTGGCTCCAGAAACCACCTTCTAACTGAAAATGCAGAGGTTCTTCTGTTTCTTAAAAAAAACTTGACACTCGCATTTGAATTGGAAAAGTAACACCTGTCCTGTACTGCACAAAGCATCATGGACAGTTGGCACGCTTCAGCTCATCCTCAAAGCAACTGCTTCAACATTTTGTGAGCTGCAGAAGAAGCAGCTACTTTCAGCTGGTATTGTGCATGAGGTCATACTGCAGTCCTTGGTCCTTCCCATCCTTGAATGAACAAATCTGTTTCTTTCACAAGTTTCTTAAGAATTTGAACTAGAGGCTAGCGCATAAAAAAAGGTTTTATATCTGGAAAAAAAAGTTTACAAATTTTTTTTACAAAATAATGTACGTTTTGAGGTACTGTTCTAGAACTTCTAGTTCATCCTCCTCATGCCTTACATTATTTAACTAAGCTACTGGATTGCATTGTGCCACTTGGGTTGTGAAGTTGAACTGTTCTATGATGTTACACGTCGTCAATGATGACATTTTTTTTCTGTGAAATCTGAGATTTCATATTTTTTCAAGGCATAAAAATTCATGCACAGTTGGACAACGCATCTCAAAGCAGCTACTCCAGGTGTTTGTGAGCTGTTTCTCTGCCTGTTAACTCCCCTCCATAGTTAGCCTATGTGTCCATTGCGCAGTCAGTCTGAGTCACACTGTATGCGGTTTCCGCCAGAGTTTATTGTCAGGAAAGTTTACTGGCAGAAAAAAAAACAAGGTTTATCTTTGCTGCCTGTAAACTGCCCTGCCACTCGACTCCTGGCTGAAACCGCATATAGAGTGCAATGGACAGCAGTCAGTCACATAGGCTAACATGGAGGCATTGGAGGGGGGGAGTCAACAGGCAGAGTCAAGTTTAAATGCCTGGAGGAGCAAGCAGCTGCTTTGAGCTGCATTGTGCATGGCCTTACTATAATGCTATGCTTGAGGTACTGTTTTTGCTCCTCATGCCTAACATTATTTAACCAACTGTATTGTATTGCAGGCTGCAGCACTTGGGTTATGAACTTGTTGTGAATTAAGTAATTAGGTTCAACCACTTCACCCCCGGAAGGATTTCCCAATGTAGGACCGGAGCATTTTTTTCAATTTGGCACTGCGCTGCTTTAACTGGTAATTGCACGTTCATGCAATGCTGCATCCAAATTAAATTTGCATCCTTTTTTCCCCACAAATAGAACTTTCTTTTGGGGGTATTTGTTCACCTTTGCCCTTTTTATTTTTTGCGATATAAATGAAAAAAGAACGAAAATTTTGAAAAAATTGATATTTTCTACTTTTTGCTATTAGAAAAATACAATAAACTAAATTTTAGTCATATATTTTTGCCAAAATGCATTCAGCCACATGTCTCAGCTAAAAAAAAAAGTAAATTAGCGTATATTTATTGGTTTGCGCAAAAGTTATAGCGTCTCCAAACTAGGATACATTTTCTGGAATTTACACAGCTTTTATTTTATGACTGCCTATCTTATTTCCTGAGGTGCTATAATGGAAGGGCAGTACAACCCCCCCCCCCAATTACCCCATTTTGGAAAGTAGAGAACCCAAGGAATTAGCTGAGAGGCATGTTGAGCCAATTGAATATTTTATTTTTTTGTCACAAGTGATTGAAAAATTTAAAAAAAATAAAATTACACAAAGTTGTCACTGAAATTAAATATTGCTGACACATGCCATGGGTATATGTGGAATTACACCCCAAAATACATTCTGCTGCTTCTCCTGAGTACGGAGATACCCCATATGTGAGACTTTTTGGGAGCCTATCCGCGTACGGGACCCCGAAAACCAATCACCGCCTTCAGGATTTCTAAGGGCAAAAATTTATGCCTTCACCCCACACTACCTATCATAGTTGCGGAGGCCATGAAATGCCTAGATGGCAAAAAAAAAAAACAAATGACCCCATTTTGGAAAGTAGACACCCCAAGCTATTTGCTCAGAGGCATGTTGAGTCCATGGAATATTTTATTTTTTTGTCGCAAGTGATTGAACAATGACAAAAAAAAAAAAAAAAATACACAAAGTTGTCCCTGAAATGATATATTGCTCACACATGGCATGGGTATATGTGGAATTACACTCAAAAATATGTTCTGCTGCTTCTCCTGAGTGCGGGGTACCCCATGTGTGAGACTTTTTGGGAACCTATCCACGTACGGGACCCCGAAAACCAATCACCGCCTTCAGGATTTCTAAGGGCAAAAATGTATGCCTTCACCCCACACTACCTATCACAGTTGTGAAGGCCATGAAATGCCCAGATAGCAAAAAACCCAAATGACCCCATTTTGGAAAGTAGACACCCCACGCTGTTTGCTGAGAGGCATGTTGAGTCCAATATTTTATATTTTGCCACAAGTTTCGGGGAAATTACAATTTTTTTTTTCACAAAGTTATCACTAAATGATATGTTGCTTCAACATGGGTATATGTGAAATTACATGCTAAAAACCAATCACCGCCTTCAGGCTTTTTAAGGGCATAAAATGGTGATTTTACTCCTCACTCCCTATCACAGTTTCGGAGGCCATGGAATGCCCAGATAGCACAACCCCCCCCCCCCCCCCCTGACCCCATTTTGGAAAGTAGACACTCCAAGCTATTTGCTGAGAGGCACATTGAGTATTTTGCAGATCTCACTTCTTGTCACAAAGTTTTGAAATTTGAAATAAGAAAAAAAAAAAATTTCCGTTTATTTCTTCATTTTCCAAAACAAATGGGAGCTGCAAAATATGCACCATGCCTCTTAGCAAATACCTTGGGGTGTTTACTTTCCAAAATTGGGTCATTTGGGGGGCTTTTGTGCTACCTTGACATTTTAGGGCCTCCAAAACCATGATAGGTACTGAGGAGTAAAATTACCATTTTATGCCCTTAGAAAGCCTGAAGGTGGTGATTGGTTTGTGGGGTTCTGTACGCAGCCAGGCTCCCAAAAAGTTTCTCACATGGGGTATCCCCGTACTCAGGAGAAGCAGCAGAATGTATTTTGGGAATTTCACATATACCCATGGCATGTTTGAGCAATATATAATTTAGTGACAACTTTGTGAACAACATGCCTCTCAGCAAATAGCTTGGGGTGTCTACTTTCCAAAATTGGGTCATTTGGGGAAGGGATGGGGGTTGTACTATCTGGGCATTCCATGACCTCTGCAACTGTGATAGGTAGTGTGGGGTGAATGCATACATTTTCGCCCTTAGAAATGCTGAAGGGGGTGATTGGTTTTTGGGGTCCCGTACATGGATAGACTCACAAAAAGTCTCACACATGGGGTATCCCCGTACTCAGGAGAAGCAGAAGAATGTATTTTGGCATGTGTGAGCATTATTTAATTTCAGTGACAACTTTGTGTAATTTTTTTTTTATGTCATTTTTCAATCACTTGCAACAAAAAATAAATTATTCCAGGGAATCAACATGCCTCTCAGCAAATAGCTTGGGGTGTCTACTTTCCAAAATGGGTCATTTGGGGGGAGGGGTTTTGAACTGTCCTGGCATTTTATGCCCAACATTAGAAGCCTATGCCACGCATCATCCACTAAGTCTTTTCTGACACTTTTTGTTTACATGGAAAAATACTTTTTTTTTGCTAGAAAATTACTTTGAACCCTCAAACATTATATATATTTTTTTAAAACAGAGGCCCTACAGATCAAAATGGTGGGTGTTGCAATTTGATTTTTTCACATAGTATTTGCGCAGCGATTTTTCAAACGCAATTGTGGAAGAAAAACACTTTTTTGAATTATAATGCACAAAAACACACTATATTGGCCAAATATTTGGTGAAATATAAAAGATATCATGCCGAGTACATAGACACCAAACATGACATGTTTTAAAAATAACGCATACCCGTGCAACGGCGACAAACTATATACATCTTTAAAAGCCTTTAAAAGCTTTTACAGGTTACCACTTTAGATCTGCACAGGAGGTCTACTGCTAGAATTACTACCCTTGATATGACGTTTGCGGTGATACCTCCCATGCATGGTGCAATTGCTGTTTACATATGACATGAGACCGACGCTTGTGTTCACCTTTGCGCGCGTGCTCGGGGGAACAGGGGTGGATTTATTTATTTATTTTAATTCTTAATTTTGCTTTTTATTTTATTTTTACACTGTCCCTTTCATCTTTTTTTTTTCTTCTATTATTTTTATTGTTATCACGGGAAATTTAAAAATCCTCTATGATAAAAATGGGTAGTGTTGCATATTTTTTTCTTTTTATTTGGGGTCTCTAGACCTCTCCTCAGCTCTTAAAGCATCTGACCACACCAAAATCGGTGTGATAAGATGCTTTCCCAATTTTCCAATGGCGCTGTTTATATCCGTCAAAACTGAATCCGTCATGAAATGCTCTTAGCCTCCGGTATCTTAGGCCATAGAGATGATTGGAGCCATTCTAGTCTTCAATCAGCTTTATGGTCAGCTGTCAGAATCACCGGCTGCATTCTTGGGTTCCCCGGTGGGACAGGAGAGCCCGAGAAAACCATGTAAGATGGCCGGGGGGGGGGAGGGTTGTTCCCTCCCACTGCTTGTAAAAGCAGTCTAGCAGATAATCAGCCACTAGGATTGCTTTTACATGAAAGCCAACCGCCGGCTGAAAAGAACAATACCTAGATGATACCTATACCTGCAGGCATCATTCCAGTATACCCACTCTAAGGCCAGAGATCAGCAACATACTAATCTGTCGCTGGTCCTTTGTCGGCATATGTTGTAATGTTTTTTTTTTCATGCAGCCTGTGGGTTAAATGAAAAAAAAGAAACAATCGGTGGGTATGCCAACCATTAGAAAACCTCCCTTCATCCACCCACTTCTAATGGTGGGCATAGCCCCTTTTTTAAAAAAAAATATACCGGAGCATAGGGGCAATCTGCCCCAATTTCCACCCACTGCCCCTATGCTTCGGTATATTTGCTCCTTTTTTTAACTGTGGTGGTGAAATCACCTCCAACAGCCCTGGAGTCACTGCTTTATATGCTTTATATATGGTGGGAGCAAACGCTATTGCTGTCACCCTAAAAAAATCAGCGCTGCAGCAGGCGTACCTGAAAATCAAATAAAGATTAATAAAACACAGTAACATAAAAAAAAATATTCCTGCTAAGAATAAAAAATTTAACGTTACATGAAAACATTATAAAAACATTACATACCTGCAAAAAAAAAGAATGTGATAATAAACAGCAACAAATATTATTTTATATTTTTTTTGGTTTTTATAACTTTACTTTTTTTTTTATAACCGTAAACAGCAAAGGTTAGGGTCTCCAAAAATGCGGTGACATCTTTGGAGACCCTGTGAACGTGTGCCCTATTCCTGTGTAGTGCTGTTCCCTACGCTAATACTCAACTAGTGTATGGTAGCGCTCAACAGTCACCGATGCAGAGACCAGGCTGGTCAAAACAGGATCGGCAATATCGGGTGTCACACCTGCATCCGCGTCGTCGGCAGACACGACATCTTTTTTGGGGTATCGTTGGGTAGGGGTACCAGGGATGGCATGTGGAAAATGTCGTCCATGCAGCCGGCTCACTGCATTTGGATTGGGAACATGGGGTGCAGAACCACCTGGATACAGAAGGGCTCTGATGACCTCTTCCTGGAATTGAAGGAGAGGTCCAGTCTGTCCTGACGCTTTGTATAGCACAAAAGCATTCAGCAAAGCCAATTGGAATAAGTAAACAGACACTTTTTTGTACCAGTGCCTGGGCAATTAAGTACGGCGCCAATAACTGGTCGCTGAGGTCCACCCATTCCATATTTTGGTTATATATGTGGACACAGAGGGGTTTCTCCACAACACTAGTTGCCGTTCTAATTTGGACAGCCATATCTGCATGAATGGAGGAAAGAACGAAAACGTCCTTTGTATCCCTCCACTTAATCGCAAGTAAATACCACATCTCAAGCAGGCTCTCTCTCCCCCCGACTAAGTTGGGATTCTACCAGCCATTGGGGAAAGCCCCGGCGATTAGGTCGCACGGTGCCACATGCCAATTTGGTGATCAAACAAGTGACTAAAAAGTGTCAGGCAGTCGCTTGTGTAGTAATTGTCCATGTACAAATGGTACTCCTTTCCGGATAAGGGTGACACCAAGCTCCACACAATTTTGCCAGCACTCCCCATGTAGTCTGGGCATCCTTCCTCCTACTTGACTATCTTTGCCCTCATAAACCATAAAACTATATGTATAGCCTGTGGCCCTGCTTACACATCTTGACCCCGTATCTGGAACGCTTGCTGGGGATGTACTGTTTGAAAGCAAGACGTCCAGCAAATTTAATTAGGGACTCGTCCACACACACAACTTGGTTAGGAATAAAATGTGATGCGAACTGTTGGTTGAAGTGGTTTATGAGGGGCCGAATTTTGTAGAGCCGGTCAAATTCAGGGTCCCCATATGGACGACTGAGTTCATTGTCACTGAAGTGCATGAACCACAGGATTTGCTCTTATCGTGTCCTGGCCATGGAAGCAGAGAAGACATACATATGACGAATTGAGTCAGTGGACTAATATAACCGCAATTCAGGTTCTTTATGTATGCCCATGTTGAGGGTAAGGCCCAGAAAGGGCTTAAATTCAGAAACCGTAATTGGTTTCCAATCTCTGGCAAGTGCTGCATCAGTGGTGGGTTGCCAATCAGGGTTTGCAAGCTCATCAGGAAGGGCAATATGGGCTCTGCGGACCTGTGTTCGTCTGTCTTTGTGGCTGTGGGACATTACTTGTGCTAGCGACACCAGCTTGAACTGCACTTATGGGACTCGCCACATCACCAAGTGTTACTGCAGTGCTGGTTCGTCCACGACCCAGGATGTACTAGGCTGCTGGTGCTTGCCAGGTCACCATTAGGAGTAGCTGCGTTAGAACTGTCTCTCTGCTCCATACGAGAGCCCTGCGGTTCATGCACCTCAGCTACAGCCATAGGCGTGCACACAGGGTGTGCCGAGTCTGCCTGGGCACATCCTAATCACCCCATGCACATTAGCATTATCGCTCTGTGTGCCAGCAGGAAGATGGGAAAAATCTCCGTCTTACTCTGCCATAAGAGAAGTGCTTACTCACTTCTCTTTCACTGTGCCAGCAGGGAGATTGATCTTACTGCCAGCACCATATACTGTATATGTAGACACATGTGCTTGAGCTTAAGGGTGCACACCCTAATGCAATTAGCTGCTCACGCCTATGGTGACAGCAAAACGGGATCTGGTATGCCTGACCTTAGCAGGGACCACTCCGTCGTCAGAGCTATCTGTCATGGAGGCGCTGTTGTGTACGAGCTCGTATGATGAGTCTGAATCTGACAGTGAGGCTTCCCCATCACTCTCATCTGTCATACTCAACAAGGCCTCTTCACTAGTGTACCTCGGATTTGACATGGCTTCTAAATTTATAGGTACACTAGTGTGACTCACAGGCAAAAACGTGCACCTGGTTGTCAGAGCCTGTGTCAAGTTGCTACCAAAATCACTGCCAGATTTCACAGGGGTCGGGAGTGATCTCTGCGAATGCTGCAGATATGTGTTCTGTGTTTGGTAAGTGTTAGTGATCTATTGATCCTGCACTTGAGTGGGCTGGGCTGGGCGGAGGGGCTAAATGCAGGTGCTAGCAGGTATCTGGGCTGATCCAGCAAACGCCACATTTTTTAGAACACTAATCTAGTGGGGACGCTAATATATATATGATCAGATCAGATATTGATCTGATCAGATACTGCAATAGTATCTAACACCTTTCTAATGTGTGTGTATGCATGTCAGAGTACCTAACTAACTGGCCCTGCCTGGTGTTTACGCTGACCCTAACGCACACAAAAACCTAACTGGGGTCACCGTCGGGCGATCGGGGATTAAAACCTATAAAAGGTATATATATTATATATACGGTGGGTAATCTGATGGGGAAAACAAGCTAGCTAGCGTCACCCGTGACACTTATACAGTGATCACAGGTGACAGGGGGTAATCAAGGGGTTAAAAACTTTATTAGGGGGGTAAGGGGTATTTACACATACCTAGGCCTAATACTACCTACCCTAACACTGAATAGTGTCACAAGGGTCACAAGTACAGCGATCAGTGAACGATCTAATCGCTGCACTCAGTGACACAGTGACAGGGAGTGAAGGGGTTAACGGGGGGGGGGGGGGATGATTAAAGGGTTAAGTGTGCCTAACTGTCCTGGTGTCAGTGTAGTGTTGTGTGACTCACGTTTCAGATGTCTCTCTCTCCTCTCTGCAACGGAAAAGGACGCAGAGAGGGGAGATGACATCACTTTCCCTGTCTGTGTTTACATTCCACAGACAGGGGAAAGCATGCCATTCGCTGGGACCGATCAACAGGAATAGACCAAAAAACACTGGTCTATTCCTGTGGATTGAATGGCCCTGTAGCGAATTGGACCACCGTGACCACGCTGTGCCTGTGATCGCCGCCCATTTATGCCAATCTGCGGAATACGTCCACTTGGCCGCAGTAAAAAGCAGTGCGCGGCTGGGAACTGGTTAAAACATGATGTCATGATGACATTTCTGTTCTCTGAAATTTTAGCTTTTTTCAAGGCAAGGCATCATGCACAGTTGAACAATACAGCTGCTCCAGGTGTTTCAGCTGTTTGAGCTATTTCTTTGTGTTAACTCCCCTCCATGTTAGCCTATGTGTCCAACTGTCTATGGCCAAGCATGCATTGCACACTGTAGATGTTTTCAGGAGTTTAGTGGCAGGGAAGTTGACAGGCAGAAACATTTCCAAAGGTTTCATTTAGATTTTTTCTTCTGCCTGCCACTAAACTCCTGAAACACCTGTAGTGTGCAATGCCTGGCCAATGGACACATAGCATAAGCATTGGTTAACATGAAGGGAAGTTAACAGGCAGAGAAATGGCTCAAACTGCTCAAACACCATCAGCTGCTTTGAGCTGCATTGTGCATGAGGCCTTACTAGCACTGCATTGCTACTGCTGCTAAGTGATAACACATCCTCCTTTCCATCCTGGAACAAATAATTCATTTGTTCTGTGACTGTCTGTGAAATGTGTATCTTTCACAAATGTGTAAGAAGTTGCACTAGAAACAAGCACACATGACATGTTGTTGTTGTTGTTTTTTTTAATGCTGTCTTTTTGAGTTTTTGACAGAATGTCAGAGTCAGAATGATACTGTTCTAGTGTTCTTGCTCTTCCTCATGCCTAAACCACAGAACTGTACTGCACTTGCTTGGTTGTGAACTTGTTGTGAAGTTTACATGTCATTGACATTATTTAACATGTTCTGTGCAATTTGAGCTTTCAGAACTTTTTGACAAGCAAATCAAAGCTTTTTATTTGTTTCATAAGTCTTTTGGAGTTCCAATTCTTCATTTCATAAAGAAAACCAGCAGAAATCTTCATTCCCTTTAAAAAATGGTCACATGACCAAAATAAAGGTATTGGTAATCGGTATCGGTGACTACCTAAGGTAAAGTATCAGTACTCACTAATTATAAAAAACCATGATCCACATGGATGAGACTTTAAATGAGGTCTAGATCCAGTAGGATCCGCCCCCTCAGGTCCCTCAGTGACGCGTTACCGGGCCCGGGGCCCCCGGTGCCACATCGGGTGGCATGGGCAGCCGCTCCAGATACCGTGGGTGTCAGGGTAGGTGCCCTTATTGTTGACTACTCAATATTTTTTGTTTTATGGTTGACCTCAAACTTGATGGTTATACATTTTTTTGCTCCTACAGATACATTTTGATGCATGTTTCTTTGGCTCCTGACGAGTGACACAGGTCACGAAATGCGTAGAGCCCTCTATTGGATGTTTACACTGCATCTACTGATATGCTGTACTTTACTGGTTTAACCATGTTGGAGGTATATGAATAATTACTTCATCTGTATAACCTACTCATGTGCAATATTATGTGTTTGTATTGCCTGTACTGATGTATTGTTTCAATTAAAGTGATTTTTTACTCAATTACTACAGCCTTCCAGCTTCACTCAAAGTCCCACCTCTCCTTTTCTACGAAGTATCAGTACTCGTACTCGGTGGCAAAAAAGTGGTAACGGTGCAACCCTACAAAAAATATTACAATGACCGCCATTTTATTCTCTAGAGTCTTTGCTAAATAAATATATATAATGTTTGGGGGTTCTAAGTAATTTTCTAAATGATTTTAACTTGTAAATAACAAGTGTAAAAAAGGGTTCCGGGGCTGAAGTGGTTAAGTTCTGGGATCAGGAATAGGTTATGCAGAGTTCAGGTAAGTAGTAAGTAACACAGAGTTCAAAGGTCAGTAGTAGGTAACACAGAGTTTAGAGGTTAGTAATATGTAATGTAATGCAGAGTTTATTGGTCAGTAGTGTGTAATGCAGAGTTTATTGGTCAGTAGTATGTAATGCAAAGTTTATTGGTCAGTAGTATGTAATGCAGAGTTTATTGGTCAGTAGTAGGTAATGCAGAATTTATTGGTCAGTAGTATGTAATGCAGAGTTTAAAGGGCAGGAGTAGGTAACTCAGAGGTCAGTAGGATGTAATGCTGGAGTGCTGCAATCAGTAGTGGGTTATGCAGAGTTCAGGGGTCAATAGTAGGTAACACAGAGTTAAAGGATCGGTCGTAAATAATGTTGAGGTCAGTAGTAAGTAGCACATACATTAGTTCAGAGGTCACTAATAAGTAATTCAGAGTTCAGGGATCAGCAGTAAGTAATGTAGATTTCAGAGGTCAATAGTATCATAGAGTGCAGAGGTCAGTAGTAAGTAACACAGAGTTCAGTACATTGTAGTACACAATGTAAATAGCAAATATTCTGTCCTTTTACTGAAGACAAATGGAATGGGCATTTTCATAATTGAACCTATGAACTGCTATGGACCAAATTCTATTATTGCTCATTTCCTTGTCAAATTTAACTTCAATTTTGGAATTGAATTTTATATTGTCATTATATGTCAACCACCTTTCTGGGTGGGACTAAATTGTACAATTGTATATATGTTCTGTCCTTCTCATTTAGCAATATGCTGTGAACAAGCCCACGTGCCAAAATGCGTTAGCTTGCTTTTTATCACTGTTATGCCATAAATAAAGTCTTTCAAAGGATTTCGGAGCTGCCAGCTTTCTCTACTAATTTTGTATTGTATCCAGTGGATGGAGGACACTTTGGAGCCTGAGCACCCGTGTAAGGATTCCATCACTTTATCCAAGGTGGGGTCCCTTGTTAGAGCACTGCTGTTTGCATCTTGTGTCTGTGTAAATCTAGAGGAGATTGTACAGTCAGATTGCATAGTGTATGGTGAGCTTACATGACTTCCAGGACACACTTGTCCTGTTTCTAATACTTAGGGTCCTTTCACACATACGGACCATTCTTCAGTTCCGTCACATCAAAACGGATGAAGTATTCATCCATTTTTCATCCGTTTTTTCATCTGTGGTCATCAGTTTTTTTTTACATCCACTACCAATGCAAAAACAGATGAAAAACTGACCGTCAGTTTACATCCGTTTTTCGTCCGATCTGTTTTTTTGACTGATGAAAAATAGGACTTTCATCCGTTCAAAAAAACAGATGTTGACAGAAGCGGATGAAAACGGATGCAAATGAATGATCATCTGTTGTCATCCGTTTTCCATAGAGTTGCATTGATGTCCGTTTTTCATCTGTCAACGGATGGATGAAAAACGGACAAACGGTCCGTATGGGTGAAAGGGGCCTTAAGCTCTGCTCCACAGGCTGTGAGTGCTCAGCTCCTGCACACTCTGCCTAATGAGTGATCTATACAATCTATGTAAGATAGAAAAAAAATTGATGGCTGTATATTTAGTAATAACAGTGATCACTGATTGCATTGTATACACCTGAGGAGGTGGATGGAAGCGATCTCATGGAGGAGAGGGAGGACAGGAGCAGGTTTGTGTTAATGAGGTCAGCTGGTGAACTCATTCCTTGTACTGGTTCTCCTGTACTGAATACCAAATTCCGGATGGCTAATGGAGGAGTTTTCAACAGGACACAGGGATGGAGGTAAAGCCTAGTCTAGAAGAAACAGAACACTTTTTCTTTTCTGCATTTATGGTATATTGGTACATAGGAAAGCTGGAATTTAGAGGAAAAAAACCTCTCCTGCTCTTTAAACATGAGGAGTGCAGCAAGATAGATTGTTAACTTCAGGGTTAGAAGAAATCAGTTCTCTGCAAAGTACCTTAATTCTGGTTTCATTTTGTAACTAAATTGCAGGTTTACTTTTCAAATAGCAATATCAGCCCTTGCCATTTTCTCTTTCTTGGTAGATGAGTTGTATGGAATCTTATAGTAAGTAAATTGATGTTTTTGCTTTTCTAAGATAATAACTTTAATGTAGCAGCAAAATGTCCATTTTAATTTGCTTATATGGGCCTAAAATAAATTATAATTCTATGTTAGAAGCTTTGTAATTTGTAATTTTTTTTCAATTGGTTAGGTTGTTATATAATTCAACCACAAATCCTACTTTTCAGAAGATGTGAATAGATTGTACTCTTTCTGTCTTACTTTATTTGCAATTAGTCTTGGAGAATACGGTGTGCCAGTGAACAATTTCAAAATGCCAATTTCCAGTTTAGTGGTATTTCACATTGGAGTTGCCTGTCTCCATAGAAACACAGATGAAGCATGCAGCAGTATTTTGCAATCTCGCTTTTCTCATTAACAATTTACATGGTACAGTAAATGGAAAAAAATCTGAAAGAGAATAAAGTTCTGGATAAAATAATGAAAAATAGTAGGTGCGCACAAAATGTCAGCATGATTAACATTCCCGTTACAATATACATTACAGAATGGAATGACTGAGAGGGGCACCGTGTCTTGCAAATCTAGGTAGCAATTTTCTGGAAGCGCATGCCATTTTTTTCACCAAATAAACACTGTACTTATTTTATGAACTTTATTGTAGTTTTAAAGTGTTACTAAATTCAGGACCCTGCATTCACTATATCTGGTCTCCCACAGTACACAGAACATAGAAATTCAGTTATTTTAGTAAATATAAACTGCCAAATACCTTTTCTCATCAGCAGTTATAGCTGTCTTGTGACTTCGTATCAGAGTCTGGCCAAGCACTGGTTAAAGCCTGTAGGAGGAGTTTTCATTCTTCTTTGACTGTCCTATGAGGCTGCAGGACCCATGACCCTCTGTCTGGACAGTGCTGATTGGCCCTGTGCTGGTCACATGCACTGTCCCAAAAAAATCTCTTGCAATACACACCAAAATGAGCATGTGCAGAGTGCCCCCAAGGTTCTGTACTATCAGCAGATGGATTGGGGACAGTGGAAAAAAGGGAAAAAAGGGAGGATCAGAGAAGAGAGGATCAAACAGCCTTTTTACACAATGGATTAACCCCTTGAGTTCTACAGTGAGTATAACAAACATTCTTTACTACATATAGAGACTGATTTTTTTCTGTTGTCGGTTTAGTAACACTTTAAAGCGGAGTTCCACCCAGTTGAAAAAAAAAAAGTTTAGCTGCTGACTTTTAATAATCAGACACTAACCTGTCCCACGCTCCAGCGATGAGGCCGCCAGAAGGCTCGCCCCGCCCTTCAGTGGCGCCGGCATCACACGTATGGGTGCCCCACTTTGACTTCAAAGCCGGGCGTGTACTGTGCATGTCGCGCTTCACTTTGTGAATGGCCGGCGTATCTTCTGGGACCTGTGACGTGTCCCAGAAGATCGCCGGGTGTGAGGGGGGAAGGTAAAATTCCTTCCTGTTTTGCGGCACCAGGACAGGAAGTGCAGCTGGGACCCTGTCAAAACAGGGTCCCAGCTGCCTCCCCAAAAAAATGACATGTCAATTGTGGCATATTGGTGAGTCACCACCCCTAAAATTGGAAGTTCCACTTTTGGGTGGAACTCCTCTTTAAGTTATGGCTGCCATACAGCTAGTACAGCTAGTAATGCTCATTAAAATATTTACCATGCTAAAACATAGCATTATGAACTCCTAATTATTATGCCACTTAATTCTACTTAAAGTGGACCTGAACTCAAAAAGTAAAGATTTTCCATCTTATAGGGAACATCTAAATATGTTAAGTGTGCCTAAGCAGCACTCTGTACCCTTGAGTACTTACTGAAAAATGCAAGTGCGCTTCCCATGCCTTGTCTTTCATAGCTGTGCATCTGCAGCTTGAGGTCATCTATTCTCAGCCACCACAGTCTGTGACTTCTAATCTAACAAGATTTGGAATATTTGGTAATATTACTACTGTGCTGCTCATTGTTCTCCTTGCTGGAGAGGAAGCTGTACCTGAGGATATGCAGTGCAAGGGTATCCCTGCTTCTGGTCAATTTATTCTGTGGATCTAAACTATCTTCAACTCTCCTGCTTGCTGAGTATCCCAAACCTTGCAAGAAGATGCCCCTGTACTGTGCTAGAGCACGTCTTGTGAGGTTTGAAGTATCCAGTGCTTCCCATGATTTCGACAGAAAGATGGTGACATCTACTGTAGTACAGGGGGTACTGGGAGGGGGGGGGGGGTATGTAAGTATATATACTAGTTTTATTCTCTACTTTTTTTACTTTCATGCTGATATTTAGTGCATAAAAGAAGGGTTCCTGATCTATTAATCAAACCTTGCTCTTCACTGCAAGGCCAGCTTTATCATTAAAGTCCTGGTCAGCAGGCATTAGCCAAACAGGTTGGCCCCTACTTTAAAGACTACTGTAACAGTCAGTTGTAATGGTAACCAAATGTAACTTTAAAAAAAAAATGTACAACTCAGTACAGGTTCAGTATAATCCAAAAATGCTCACCTGAAAGCCTGGGAGCTGCATAAGAGCATCCTAGCTGCTTCTGGAGCCTACTAAAAAGAGCCTTGGTAGAACCTTATTTCCTTTTCATTGACAGCAATAGTTCCATTCAACAATAGTAAGGAATACAAGGTGACAGATTTTACATGAATTTCAAATGCAGATATTACAATTTGTAGTATTTCTCATTAGTTTGCACTACAAACAATTCCAGAACCCAGACAGCAGCAAATAAGCTTGCAGGAATTGTAACCATCTCCTACTCTGCTCAATACTAAAAACTTTTTAGTAAAAAGAAAAGTTTTTTGGTGTACATACTTTGATTTTGCTGTCTTCTCCTTTTTTAAATACTCATATTGTTACCATGATTGATCCAACTACAAATGAGCCCCGTATGTATGCATGCAAAAATGGCCTCTAAAACTACCCATTGATTGTATCTTTAAGGCTGGCCAAGAATTATACAATTCTCTTGTACAACTTTCCTTTAGATTTAATAAAACCATATAATATGAGGTCAAACCTAAACACCTTCAGTTTGTATGTGTCAGCAGCATGTGTGCTCCTCCTCTATCATAGCTGCTGGTTTCAGCATCCTGGTTTTGGCTGTGGCATTGTCCTTGTCTGTCTGTCCACCTGCAAGGTGATTGATATGTCCAGACTCTGGGAGGAGACCAAACCTGATTTAAGGCAGCTAAGCCTGCAGTGTCATGCTTGTGATATTGTGTTTGTTACACGTGTTGAAGCTGCCTGTTTGTCAGTCCTGTTCTACTGTTTGGATTCCCTTGCTGACAGCCTCAGATTGGATATCAACTAGTCTCTTAAAGTGGTTGTAAAGGTTCGTTTTTTTTTTAATAAAAATAACAAACATGTTATACTTACCTGCTCTGTGCAAGGGTTTTGCACAGAGCAGCCAGAATCCTCCTCTTCTGGGGTGCCCCGTTGGCGCACCTGGCTCCTCCCCTTTATCAGGTGCCCATACAGAAAGCCACTTTCCATGGGGCACCTGAGTCCATTGACCCAGACAGCGGGACTCAGCCCCCCCCCCGCTCCTGTGTCACTGGATTTGATTGACAGCAGTGGGAGCTAATGGCTGCTATCAATCTGTCCAACGACAAGAGAGACAGTGGCTGGAGTCGCTGGGCTCGTGCACATCACTGGATCAGATTGGGCTCAGGTAAGAAAAAGGGGGGTCTGGGGACCGCTGCAGCAAAGAAGGTTTTCTACCTTAATGCATACAATGCATTAAGGTGAAAAACCATGAAACATTACAATCACTTTAACTCTACCTGCCTTGTACCTGGAAGAACACAAAAGCCAGCTATAGTGTCAGGACCACCTGCATTGGGGTAAGCGTGGCATTATGCAATCAAGCAGGCCCTTGCAGTACGTAGTTGAAGGTAAGTCTAAAGGAAATGGAATAAGAAAATTGTATAATGTATGGACAGTGTTCTGCAGAACAAACAACATTGTCACCCTGTTAAAGGGTGAAACATAACGGCTCTACTGGAAAGATCGACAGATAATACAATTGTTTCAGAGGGAACTTTTCCTGTATTTCTACTTAAAAGGTAACTCCACTTTTGTGGGGGAAAAAAATAGCAAATAAAAAAAAATAATATAGCGAATACAATTGTGACAAAATTCATATTGTAATTGAATGTTAACCATTTCCGGACCGCTCACCGCACATATACTGCGGCAGGGCGGCCCGGCTGCACGGTACAATGTACCTGTACGTTGTTCGCACAAACTGGTCTGGGGTGACCCACTCTCAATGTGACTGGACACAGCAGGAGCCAATCAGCAGGCCCGGCAGCCGCGATGGGCGCTGGCCTCCCGCGAACCTTTGGGGGAATGACAGAATGCTGGTCTGCCAATGTAAACAAAGCAGACCGTTGTTCTGTCGGACAGGAACAGAGAGATCTGTGATTCTTGCTAATCAGGAACACAGATCTCTCTATTCCTGCAATTAGTCCATCCCCCACACAGTTAGAAAGCACACTTAGAGAACACATTTAACTCTTCGCCCCTGGTGTTAACCTCTTCCCTGCCAGTGTCATTTATACAGTGTCAGTGCATTTTTTAGCACTGATCACTGTATTGGTGTCACTGGTCCCCAAAAAGTGTCACTTAGTGTCCAATCTGTACGTCGCAATGGCGCAATCCCACTAAAAATCACTGATCCCTGCCATTACTAGTAAAAAAATAAAAATAAATAAAAAGTCCCTAAATCAATCCTATAGTGTGTAGACGCTATAACTTTTGCGCAAACCAATCAATATATGCTAATTGGGTTATTTTTTTTTTTTTACCAAAAATATGTAGCAGAATACATACTGGCCTAAACTGATGAAGAAATTAGATTTTTTTACATTTTTTTATTGGGTATGTTTTTTATAGTGGGAAAGTTTTTTTTCAAAATTGTTGCTCTTTTTTGTTTATAGCGCAAAAAATAGAGGTGATCAAATACCACCACAAGAAAGCTGTGCTGTATCGAAAAAAAATGGCCTGGTCATTAAGTGGGCAAAACTTTCCAGGCTTGAAGTGGTTAAAAATGACCTTTCCATTTCAATCTACAGCTCTGTAATTTTCTGTAAAGTGCAATGCAATATGGCTACCTGGAGGTGTTCTGTACTCAGAATGTGTTCAGAACGCCCCCCAGAAACATAATTTCCTGCTTGTGTGATTGGCTTACCATTTTTCCCAGATGTCTGCCTAAGATACAAGTCAGATTTCAGGCATCCCCTGCAACAAAAATGTAATTTTTGGTGAGATACTCCCAATAGGAAATCACGTCTAAAGGGATGCAGACCCAGCAGCTCATTAGAGCCCTGCAGGTGCACAGCTGATTGATAATTATGAAACCACTCCCAATAGACTTACACGGCACAGAGGAACAAACTGATTTCTTCAGAATAACAAAAGGTAGGAATCTGCAACAAAGTTTGTTAATATCTGTGCAATGTACATAGATCACCCAGAGGGGAATGTTTTTTTTTCTCAACAAAAGTGGAGTTACGCTGGAGTTAAGACTTGATGTGCATACAGAGAGAACACAGCCTGTCTGCTTAGGGCTTCAGTACTCCAAGGCATTGATTTACCAAAGGCAAGTACATGGTTCACTTTGCAGGGGAAGTTGCACTTTATAAGAGAATTTTCCCCAGGGCTTAGTGAATGTGGTGATATTTCCCTTTGCAAAGGACACCCAATAAAGTGCAAGAAAAATAATAATAATAAAAAAAAAAAACTGAATTTTTGCTTGTAAAAGATTGGAAAATGGAAGTCAGCAGAGCTCCCCCACATTCACTAACCCCTGAGGAAACTTCCCTTGCAAAGTGAACCATCTATTTACCTTTAGGAAATCAGCCCCTATGTGTAGCTTTCTTTTGACGTGGTCTAGTAACTCTTTTTTTCTTGTGTGTTTGAATGAAATAGAGGAATTTGAGGTATAACCACTGCAAGCCCTTCAGTATCCCTCATGTAAAAAGCTTATATGTCAAAGAAGTTTTGTAGAGCCGCCAATCACATTCAAACCTGCGTCTCCGCATGTTTAGTCCTGTTTGGTGATACATCCAGCAGAAAAGAGAATAATCTTCTCTTCACATGACAGGTTCTTACATAAATAAATATATATGTCAATGCTTAATATAAAGTAAATATAAATTAGGTTCACTATTATTTTTGGGACATAACGCATTAAAAAATGCATTGCAATGAGTAAACATGAAGCAGTAATTTTCAGTGACAATTTTTTTTTACTTTTATTGCCTGACTATTATTTCTCAATATAAACCAATATTTTTACCAAATGTAATTCAGATGTTATACTGCAAATTAATTAGCATATTAATAGAAGCAATTTATGTATGCAAATAGTCCTGAACAATTTGAAAGCAAATACATATCAAAAGGATAGGGGAGTGTGCATATTTCTGGTAGTTTTGTGTATTCTGTTTTTATCAAATGCAATCTAATTCCAACGTGTGAACAAATGTTGTTCCTTTCACACAAATTAACAAGATGGAGAATATTCTAAATGCAACTGTTATTCATAAATTGAACCACAACAGTCTATTTCAAAATATATATTTTTTTATAGGCTATTCATCTCTTTTGTCAGGTAATGTCAAATTTCATAAGACTTGAAGTTATCACTGCAGAAAAACTGCAAAATGATGTGAAAAAGACCTATTTGCATCTTCATGAAATATACATTACTGTCAAACACAGAATCCATACAATTAGTCTTTGAGAATATATTGTAATATGTCAGATTTTTAGAGAAAGGTGCAGAATGCAAATGTCTTGAGAGGGTAAAAACGAATTAAATGCATAAATTAAAATGTGCAACACCTTTGTTGAATAGAGGGAATTGACTAAAATGTTCAGCACTTTAAAGGCAGTAGCCAAAAAATGGTTATGTTAGTCACCCTATAGATATAATGTCTTGGTAGAGTTTTAATTCAGCCCCTGGTAATGCAAGATCTGTGAGTCCATGGTGTAATATGTGCAGTCATTACTAAAGCCAAGCCCAGCAATAGTCCTTATGGACCCAAGCATGGCCGGGTAGGTAAGCGTGGGGGACAGGGATCTTGTTTGTGCCCAGGAACAAGTTAGCATTGCTTCAGGCTCCAGTGGTTGAACCAGTTAAAGTAACTACAATCTAGACTTACCACTGATCTTTGCAAACTGGGATATGCATTATGCCATTAAAGTGCTACTAAACCCACAACAGTAAAATGAGTCTGTATATGCAGTAAAGCATGCCTGTTATAATCACTGTGGAACCTAAGGGGTTAATCCTCTGCATTGTGCAAAAAGGCTGTTTGATCCTGCCTTCTCTGATCCTCCCCTTCTTTTACGGTCCCCAATCCACCTGCTGTTAACACATGGCCTTGGGGCACTCTGCACATGCTCAGTTTGGTGTGTATTGCTAGAGAGTTTTGAGGGTGCATGTGATCAGCACTGTCCAGATAGAGAGTCAGGGGTCATGCAGCTTCATAGGACTGTCAGAGGAGAATGGAAATTCCTCCTACAAGCTTTAACCAGTGCTCGGCTGGACACTGATAGAAGTCATAAGACTGTTATATACTGCTGATGAGAAAAAGGTATTTAACAGTTTATATTTACTAAAATAATTGCATTTCCATATCATGTGTACTGTGGGAGACCAGATATAGTGAATGCAAGGTCCTGGGTTTAGTACCACTTTAAGTTTCAATATAGTCTATGGAGACAGTGTTGCACCTTGGATAAAAATTAAAATGATAATGGAGCGTATAGACAAGAATAGTAACCATTCAAAGATCACTATGCCAACATACTCTGCAACATCTAGTTAGCTGTTAAAGCAGTTAGCTATCACACAGGAATAACATGGGACTGGTGGCTGATGAAAATATGGAAATGTGTTGACTGAATTCTATTAGTGACTTAACTATTATAGATGATAAAGGACAGTGATTACAGTAATTAGTTGGTAAATGTAAGCTGATAGGGAGGTGATCAAAGTCACTGATTTATAGTATGGCAACACAAAAAATGTATAAATCCATTAGGTTCAGCGTTTCTAGTGTGAATATGTTTAAATATTTGGTGTATATAAGGTGACAGGGGGTGAAATCACATATTAGGAAGGTAAAAATAAATTTTGAATATAAGAAGTTAAACGTACATTTTTGTCTTTTTGTTCCGTTTTTTTTTTTATTTATTTTAAATGGTAACAAAGTATGTAATCAATTATTGAAACATTTTCACGACATTGCTTTGTATATGGAGCGAACACATAGGTAGATAGTGTATATAAAAATTGCAGGCATATAGCTAAGTTAGTTATACAGTAGTTCAGATAATTTTTGTATAATTTTTATATTCAATTGCCTGTGATATTTAATTTATTATATACACAGTACAGGTTGTATTACCATTAGCTTTTTAGATAATGAGAATGCAGTACATAAAATACTACACTAGATGTCACCAAACAGAAAATAACAATAGGATATGCCAATATCTCTAGTAAGCATGATTAAGAAGAATCTTGTAGAGTAAATCTGTATATTTTAAGTGCAACACAAGAATGTTCCTAGACAGTTGTATCTTACAACGCATTTATTTATTTATTAGGTGTTAAAATATAGCTGGATTTAGTAGAGCAGTATGAAACTGCAAGCAGCTTAGAAGGAACCCAGAAAAAAATGAAAATACAAGCGCTGCTCTTTTTGGCCTATACTAGTCACAGCGCTATCATTTTTTTTTAATCAATGTTTATTGATTTTAATGCAATACAAGAAAAGAAACAAAATAAGAAAATAACAAGGGAGAGAAAAAATAAATGACAAAAGTGTACTGGGCATTCACATGAAAAGGTGTGCTTTGCAGGGCAGTGCATATAGAAACACAATGTATGTCAAACAAAATGTTTGGCAGGAACGTGGTTATGTAGATGGTCGAGGAAAAACAACTTATTGCATGATGTATGTTGTGTGGAGTCCAACCAACTCTGAGTTAACAACTTAGGCAAGATTTTCAAAACCATTAATCCAGCTCTATCATTCTTATCTCTTCATCGGTACCCACCGAGTCAGTGAGAATATATGCTTGCATCAGGGCTTCTAATATTACACTTTCTGCATACTTGTTTCAGTGACTTGCTACAAAGCTGTGCTCCCCCAGCTCTGCTGATTCTCTGCCGCTCAGATCTCTTTTTGGTCACCTCCTGCTATATTGATCCCATGCTACGTACCATGTGTGACATATGCCAGTTTCTCCTCCAGTCCCCCAACTTTTCTGAATCTCCGTCGCTCAGGCCTCTCTCTCTGGATCATGCTCACCTTTCACTATAGCGTTCTCACAATGTGCACCATTGGTGCTGTCTGCTAGTTCATTTGCTCTGGTCTGGTCCCTGGTCACCTTCGTATTGTTCCATGCTGCACACCAAATGTAGTCAAAGAAGGGGTAAAAAAGGGACAACTTCACTTAAAGAAATATACATGGCTCACTCATCCCGATGTTGGGTGAGGTTTCTGGAGTCAAAATCAATAGAATACATAGAGCAACAAACAAAACAAAAATGTTTATGTGTATCAAAAAAAAAAAAATTCACTGACCCATAATAAAACCAGCCGTGAATGTTTTTTTTTTTAATGGGTTGGTGAAGGGTTTTTTTTTTTATACATATAAACTTTTTTGTAAACAACAAAACTTTAATTATATTTATGCTACAGTGAGTTTCCTTTTGAAATCCCGTTTTTGTTGTATATATTCTGTAAACCAGATGTTACAACTGCAGCAGACACTCCCTGCATATATACACATGAACCAGAAGCAGAGGTGGCTCTCTAATTAGGCAAATTAGGCGGTCGCCTAAGGCCTCGCACTCATAGGGGCCTCGCAGCCGCCTAGTTTGCCTAATAAAAGAGCTGCCTTTGGATACCCTCATATATCAGTCCCAGTACAGTCAGTGGAGCCTCATTCTCCTCCTCTCTGCTGCTCTATAACACCAAGCCCCACCAGGGCTGTGCCGACACCCTACAAGCCTCCACTCCTGTCATTAAACTTCCTCGGAATAGCCAGCAGAGACGCACACAGAGGCCAATGACAACTCCCCCGCCCGGCGCGCCCGCTTCCGGCACTCGTGGAAATCCCGTCCATCCCTTGATCTTGTGTAAGGGCACAGCACCTCAGCAGGATCTGAGTCTATCTTCTTTCCAGGGTGGGGGTTCCGTGGCATAGGTGGAGCCAGTCCCAGCGCGCTCTCTGTGTGCAGATGCGCAACTGCTGAGCCTGTCTGAGCTGAGGTTGAGGTGAATGACTGAGCTGTGAGGGGACAGAGCCTCACTGTGTGTGCTGTACATGGGGGGGCTACATTGGACTGGGGCGTAAATGTGCCTGGGGGGTGTACCTGGGACTGGGGTGTAAATGTGCCTGGGTGGTGTACATGGGACTGGGGTGTACACTGCCCTGGGGGGTGTACAGGAGACTGGGGTGCAAATGTGCTTTGGGGGGTGTACATGAGACTGGGGTGTACAGGGCCCTGGG
>BLSH010233494.1:664020-677733 GCA_018402905.1 Glandirana rugosa | reverse complement strand
ATTTTGCGCCTTGGTTTTTCCACACGCTTCTTGCGACCCTGTTGGCTATTTTGAATGAAACGCTTGATTGTTCGATGATCACGCTTCAGAAGCTTGGCAATTTTAAGAGTGCTGCATCCCTCTGCAAGATATCTCACTATTTTTGACTTTTCGGAGCCTGTCAAGTCCTTCTTTTGACCCATTTTGCCAAAGGAAAGGAAGTTGCCTAATAATTATGCACACCTGATATAGGGTGTTGATGTCATTAAACCACACCCCTTCTCATTACTGAGATGCACATCACCTAATATGCTTAATTGGTAGTAGGCTTTCGAGCCTATACAGCTTGGAGTAAGACAACATGCATAAAGAGGATGATGTGGTCAAAATACTCATTTGCCTAATAATTCTGTACACAGTGTATATATATTAGTATATATTATATACCTGCACAGAGCAGGTAAATATAAACCTGTTTGTTATTTTGAAAAAGACTTTACAATTGTTTTCTTGAAAAGGTATGTAGCCAGGAGTCCAGCAATGCTCCTCTGGCATAGAGACAATTGTGCCCTTGGAATATTAGAGGATTCCCTCTAGTGTTAACTTGCTGAATAAGACTGGATCTGTGTGGATTTGTAGTTTGACAGAAGGAAAAGCCAGCAGACTCTGATATAGAAGGACTCAATTTCCCATTGGGATGTGCTACAGTGAAGGTTCCTGGGAGAAACAGTGCCTTGTGGGAGAACTTATTTAAGTAAGAGGAGGAGCTTGGAGCAGTCTCTTTGGACAACGTGATCGATCAGTAGCGGACCCAGTGTGCCTTTACAGCGGGATTGCGACCTGTGGCCTACATACAGTGATCCAGCAGGCTGAATTCTCTGCAAGTGTCTCAGCAAGCTGAGGTGCCACAGTGTTCTGGTGGGTAATCTGCAGAGCCAGCTTATCCTCATCTGAGTCAGTTCCAGAGCAGCAGTGGTCACTGGAGTTGAGCAAACACCTGGATGTTCGGGTTCGGTGGGTTCGACCGAACTTCGGGAAAAAGTCCGTTCTGTACCGAATTTGACCCGAACTTTACCCCAAACCCCATTCAAGTCAATGGGGACCAGAACTTTTCGGCACAAAAATGACTGTAAAAAAGTCCTGGAAGGTGCTAGAGGGCTGCAAAATGATTTTAGAACAATAATCTGCCCCTACAGCAACAGCAGGAACCTGCCCCTATAGGAGTAGGTGATGATTTTAGAACAATAATCTGTCCCTTACAGCAACAGCAGTAACCTGACCCTATAGAACTAGAAGATGATTTTAGAACAATAATCTGTCCCTCTAAGCAGTAGACTCTACCTAGTCCAGTCAGATCATTTTGTAATGCAGGATGAGATCTGCAATCTGTCCCTAAAAGCAGTAGTAGTAGTAATCTATACCTATCTATCTATCTGCAATCTGTCCCTCACAGCACTGGCAGCATCCTCTCCCTACACTACCCAGAGAGCATGTGACATGCAGCACTAAGTGACTCCAGCTTATAAAGAGGCTGGATCACATGATGCACTGGCCAATCACAGCCATGCCATTAATAGGCATGGCTGTGATGGCTTCTAAGGGCAAACCAGTGAAACGCTTGTTGATTGGCTGCCCTGCAGCTATTTAACATGCGTGATCAAATACCTGAACCCAGAACTCAAACCCAAACTTTTTTCAAATGTCTGGGTTTGGGTCCGGGTCACGGACACCCCAAAGTACGGTACGAACCCGAACTTTACAGTTCGGGTTTGCTCAACTCTAGTGGTCACAGCAGCGGCCCCATTGATCGATCGGGGAGAGCTGCAGGGAGTGAAGTGGAGGCAGTTTTTTCCAGAAGCAAAGAGCAAGTGTGTACCAGCGGTTTCAGTGTCGTTGTCATCATCTGAACAGCCGGACCGTTTGTCTGCAGTCATCCACTTGGTTTGGTGAGCGGGCCTAGGCCCACCTATAAGAGTACTTATACCATCTTTGCAGATTTTCTTTAAAGGAGTATCCTAACCGCATCCTAGATTACAGTTACTAAATATACTGGATTGCTGTTATTTACCAGCTTACTCCACAAGTCAGTGATCACTGGGCAGGTTGTTTGATTCAGCAAAGTTTAACCTCTTTTGTGCCTCATCCCAAGGATTGGAGGGACACATTGTTCTTAGGTACTGTGACAAACAGCCCCTGTCAGTTGTTGATGGAGTATATCTTCCACATAGAATCTTGAGATTCTTAAGGTAAATGGGTGGCAGGGAGAGGTCTGTAGGAAGCAAGGGGTTAAGTATTGGTCACACCTTGCTCCCCAGCTGGGGTATAATTTTGCCTGACCTGGGTGTTATCAGTGGTGATGCTAAGAGAGAAGGAGCAGGCTGTGAGTGAATATGCCTGCAGGACTGAAGCAGACCCAGTGAGGTCTATCTGTTAGCCAGGAGGCTTATTCATTTCATGGACTTTTGGTTTTGGGACTGTTTTTTCTACCCCTGTGAGGGAGACCTTTCTGTTATCCTTATTTGCTGAATGAATAAACATGGGCAGGAAGTTCTTAACCTGACATACGTCTGGATTTCATGTTTGAGAACCTCTCCAGTTGAAGCTCATCGCCCACAGTACCTAACTTCCAATTATAAATAGCCCACAGAAGATCTACTGAACTTTACAAGACAAGATTGCTACAACCACAGCTACTCACTCCCCCCCCCCCATTTCACCATACTCAGGGCTATTTACTGTGTATTATTACATCCCCTAAGAACTCTCTGAATTAGAGCAGGAGGATCTAGATAAATAATTTCTATGGTTTATTTGCATTCTATTAAGTGGTACTGTTTATTTGCATTCTATTCAGTGGTACTGTTTGCATTCTATCAAGTGGTACTGTTTTATCTGCATTCCATTGAGTAGTATCAATTCACCTTGGGTTCACCCAGTTCTTCAGGGAAATCGTTACTTTAAATTGATTCACTGCAAATACTACATAGCTATATCTCCTACAAGTGAAACAACTGGTATTTGATTAAACTCAATTGGAGGAATTCTATTGTTGCATCTATTACAATTACTGGTGAGTAGCAGGGAGTGGTGCATACTGTTTTAGTGACTGCCCCTTCTATTCATCAAATTTATGAAGGTTAATTTGTGTGTGAAACTTTTTGAGGCTTTGATTTAACAAACTCTATTAATGGTTGTTCTTTGAATTATGACCTTTACTATTCAAAAGTTACTCTTTCGTATAAAGCACGAGTTGAGTAACTTTAAACGCAAACTTTGGTGTGGTCTCCATTACAACAAGGGTGTTAATCTATATGGAATCTTGCAATATGAGTGAGCCCAGAATGTCAGGGGTGGTGGAGGACTCTCCGAATGGGGAAGGCCAAGGGGGAATTGAATCTTTAAGCATTCCTCAAGGGAGCAGCGCTACAGGTATTTGGTACAGTAAGGCCAGGTTCACATATATGCAAATTGGATGTGGGTTTCTCCGCATCCAATCAGCATGACAGGCAAGTGTAACAATGGAGCCAGTTCACACAGGTCCGGGGCAGCCGCGATCTGGATTGTAGAAGGGTCCTGTGCATCTTTGGGTCCAGTGCAAATTCAGGCAAAAATTCAGACCTGAGTCGCACATGAACCGGTGTACAGAAACGCACTGGACCCCATGCTGTGATCCGCAGCTGCACATATGTGAACCCGGCCACAGTGCTCCTTTTAACAAAGCACCCATTTCTTGTAAAAAAATGATTCAGTCCCCTGCATACATGGCTAAGCTTTTTTCCAAATTTCCTACCCTCACACTCTGAATATGGGAAACGGTGCAGAGTGCTATCTCAATTGCCTTCAACATTTAGGGTCCTTTCACACATGCGGAGCCCATTTTGATGGGCTCTGCTGCTCATCGGGGATCCATCTGTTGATCTCCGCTGAGCCGATGGATGACAGGACAGTCTCTGCACTTCATGCAGAGACTGACCTGTCAGAGCTCCATTCTCCTCTATGGAGAATCGGATGAGCACGGACCGTCTGTCCGTGTTCATTCGATCCGCCAGGCGGATGGAAAATAGGGCTTCCATCCGTTTGTTTCTGGCGGATCGGGTGTCAGCGGACATGTCATCCGCCGCTCCATAGAGCACAATGGAGCGCCCGTTTGGGTCTGCCTGAAAAACTGACAGGCGGACCCAAACGGACCGTATGTGTGAAAGAGCCCTAAAGCAAACATGATCTGAGGAACATCCCAGCCTTGACCCCTTTTAAACCTAGATGGAAGCTGAAGCCTGCCCATCTATTGTAATAGCTGCTTAGGGGCCCCATAGAGAAAACCAATCAATTTTATAAAATAGCGTTCAAAGCCCATTTTTTTCAGGACAAGCCATGCCAATCTACCGAGCCAAACACTTTCCAACGTTATATCCAATCTTTACGATGACTCTTGTACCCAAAGCTAATTATTCTTTTAAAAGTTTAATATGCTGTGAATAGACCAGCTCTCTGCTAATCTGTTTATAGCACCCACACGGCATAAGGGCTCATGCACACAGGACATTTTTTTAACGTTTTTACAGCTGCTGTTTTCAGCTGCAGACTTTTTTTCTACAGTTAATAAACCCTCCATCATGTTATCCTATGTGTTTATGCACACATAGGCTGTTATCAGCTGTTTTTAGCAGTGACGTTTTTGAGCTTTAAAAAAACCCCAAGACCTGTGGGTTCTGAGTGACATTTTTCAGCTGTAAAAACTCTGACGCCCAAAAACGCTCACTAACGCCACTCACCAACGTTTTTGGACGTTTTGTATCCATTGAAAAAAGAATAAAAAAACGCTCATTGATGCCAGGGCTAAAAAACGCTCATTAACGCTCACGAACGCTCATTAACGCCCATTAACTCCAGCGCAAAAACGCTAAAAAAAGCTGAAAAAAAATCACTGATAAGCTACTGACGTTTTGGGACGTTTTTTTTAACGTCCTGTGTGCATGAAGCCTAAACTTCAGGCTGGTTTTATCTCCTGTGTTGGAGAACTTGTCAGAAGTTATCATGCTGTTAACAGAAGAGCAAAGCAGCAGAAAGACACTGGACTCAGGGCTTTGGAGAGAGATAAGAAAACACTGCAGATATATGTGCTTAGGTCAAATTTCATGAATCAGGTTTCATCCATAAAGAATGTTACCACAACATTTTTAATTCCTGATATTTGCCTGCTGCACCATGTGCTTGTGTTGAAAACTATCCTCTTGCTTCCTATGTGTGAAATACCTGGTGATCCTGTTAGTCCCCGCTTTCCTATTTAAAATTGACCACACTAGACATAAGAGTACATCCATCTTAGCGTGGTCAGTTTTCTGGTTGAGCTAGGAGAACAGTCTGCCTGTCCTCCAATGGTCAGACTTGTACTGACCCCCCTCCCCCACCTACACAGCTGTTCACTGGGAAGATCGGTGTACTACTGTTTCTCCACTCCTCACTCACTAAATCACTTATGCAACTGAGAACTGAAATTATGTTATTACTTATAACAAAGGTAAAAAAGGTATGTATAATTTTTATATAAATATATATATACAGTATATACACAAACGTTTTGCCTTATATTACTCATTTAAGCTCAATGGTTTGTTTTACAAGGTAAGGATTCACATATACTTTAAGATTGATAACATGGAAGACAAAGAGAGACTTTTGAAAGCCTTTTCTGAAGTCAAGGCAAGAAACATTAAGAGAATCTTAGAAGAATCTTAGAAATGTTGTAGAGTAGAAGTGATTAGAAAAAAAAACGTTTTCATTATTATCTGAGGCCTGCCTTTACCGTTTTATGCCACCTTGGTCTTTAGGCATTCAAAGACTGAGAAATTTGTTTAAGTGGTTTGCGAGGTTAGCAGTGTGAAGTTTGAGGCCTACATGTTGACCTGTTCTCAAAAAGTGAAGATTTTCTATGTTATAAGTAATCTCTTATAAGATTAATTGTGGCCGAGCGTCAGCCTGCCTTTGAATTTCTTCAGAATAACTGAAATGCTCTTCCTGACATGTAACTATGTTTAGGCACTCCTGTCCCTCTAGCCTCATAGCTGCATATCTGCAGGTGACCATACTATCGAGACATACTAGGTCTAAGGTGGTATGTCATTGCAGAAAACAGAATTTGAGGCAGAACAGTTGGTGATGGCACTGTTGTGCTCATTATTGTTCTAAGGTGCGCTGGAGCAGAAACAGGACCTAATGATCTACAGTGAAGAATCTTGCTGATCTCTTTTCATTCATTTTGTGGATCTGTTCTTACTCTACCTCTCTTGTGTCTTCCTGATCATTCCTTCACCAGTCATTATATCACCAGTCATCAAGGCTGTAGATCTGACATGGGAAATCAAGGTTCTGCACCCCTACCAAAATAGCTACCTCCACACAAACACCTTGGAAGAAGACCAGTATATTAGGCCTTGGTGAAAAGTACAGCTGTTGGAAGTGTACAGTCAATACTGATGACTGGTTTATTAGCACAACATTCACAGTGTGGGTTCCGTTTAGCAAACAGACAGGTCAGTACTTCTGAAATTCCCTTATTTAGGGGAGTTGTGGATCATGAATGGGGAGAGGAGACAGGTATGAGCATAGCATTATGGAGGTTATTCTTGTTAATGAGTGAATTTGAGTTTTATCTTTAGTTACTGGTAAAAGATGACATATATTTTGTAATGGTTTGTCCATTTTATGTTCTAATTCTTTGGACGTTATTGAATCAGTTATTCTTCAAATAAGGTTATTATTTGTGTATAGGTAGTGAAGTCACACTTAGAGTTTTCTAGAAGAGTGCCAATAATTAATTCAGTGTCAGCATTTGTATGGACTACTTGCAATGGGAAATTGTTTTAATGGGAATCTGCTGAGTATCTTCTCCTCTAGTTTTTTTTTGTTTTGGAACAAAATGGAGGAACTTGGAATAGGAGGAGATAGAACACTATACTTCTTGTAAACATTTTTCAACTTTATCATTATAAATGCTTTTTTGATGGAGGATTATATAAGTTGTTAAGTTGTTTAAAGAATTTTATGCATAATTAGTCATATGGAAAATAACAAATGGGATTTAGCCTCCCCCAAGTGGAACGACCAGAGCTCTCCTCATAGGTTATGTTAGGATCCAGTTTACCCAAACAAATCTGATCTAGTGTAACACGAAGCCCATGGCATGGGTAACCCAGGCAGATAAATGCATCTGAAGAACAACCACTGATAACATTTGTAGGAAGAAAAAATAATATAATAGCTCAAGTTTTCCAGAAAGTGTTGTCAACTTGAGCAATTATGTAAAAGTCAGTAGAGAGTATGACTTTAACATAGAAGCAATTGATTTCTTAAAAGATAAAGTACATGCAATGTCCAAAGTTGTCTATTTAATTTAGGATAGAGTAGAGAAGAGTTAAAACCCCTGTTTATTTTTGCTGTCTGTGTATCACATTTTGTATTATTCCTCACTTTTTTCCTCTGTTACAATGGGCATCAGCAGAGGCATAACTAGAACCTTCAGGGCCCCGGTGCAAGAAACCTTGGAGGGCCCCCTGACCCCCTTCTTCATTTGGTCCCATGGCCTGCCCACGGATTCCGAGGCCCTTTACTCCTGTTGTGGGACCCTTTCACGTGTTCTGCAGTGGGTCCCCTTCCTACCATCTTGGGCCCACCCCACGGTGACAGAACACAACAGACATGTCACCAGCACACCAGGAAATTACATATAAGGGCCAACGCAATGGCAGAACTACCAGGGTTGCAAAAGGTCACACTTGTGACCGGGCCCTGGCATTCTGCATCTATGGGCGTCCCCAGCCTCCTCTTGATGTCATGTCCCTGCTATTGGTAGCGCTGGTCTGGCGTCTCTGTCTCCATGGCAGCGGTGTTAGTCTATTAGGACCCAGTGCTGATTACATTATGGGGCTGATGGGTGCATGGGGGGGAGGGCTGCCACTATTGGTTGTAGACAGCTGAGCCCCCTGCTGGTCACCTAGCAGCAGTATAGCTTTCTCAGTTTTAATGCTGATTGGGATGTGATCCAGGTGATGCTCCCAGTTGGATCTACTAAACACAGTATTTATAAGAATCAAGAGTACAATCACATATATATCAACCATATGTTCTGCAGCCATGTGGGCTGCTTTCCTGGTAAAATGAGAGCTCTGATCACTAAAACCACTGTCATTTTTAATATTTGATCTGACTGGGAGCATCACCTGGATCTCATCCCAATCAGCATGTAAGAGAAGGTTATGCAGTGCTACTGATGCTAAGCGACCTGCGGGATGCTCAGCTGTCTACAACCAATTGTACTTGCCCTCCTGCGCATGTGCCCATCAGCCCCATAAAGTAGCCAGCACTGGGTCTTAATGTGCTGCCACTGCTGCCATGGAGACAGAGACCAGCGCTGTCAAAGCAGGGACAGGACAGCAACCCTGGTTGTTCAGCCAAGGATTCCCCCATCCACCTGGAGTGTAGATGGGGAATTGGATCATATATTTTTTTTCAGTGTAAGGCCCCTTTCACATGGAGGTTCTGTTCAGGTCCGCCTGGGAGTTTTTCAGGTAGACCTGAACTGACACTCCATTTTCCTCTATGAAATGACGGATGTCAGCGGGGACATGTCAGCCGACATCCGCCGCTCTCCCATCCTGCCCGCTAAATCAAGATGGATGGAAACCCTATTTTTCCATCCGTCTGGGGATCGGAGGGGATGATCATCAGATTTCCCATAGAGGAGAGTGGGGATCTGACAGATCTGTCTCTGCACAGTAAGCGGAGATGGATCTGTCATCCGCCTGCTCAGTGGGGATCAGCGGATTGATCCCCGCTGTGCAAAGCAGAGTCCACAAAAGGACAAGCCTGTGTGAAAGGGGCCCGATGATCGAAAAAAAAAAAAGCGATCAATATATGGGCTGCATATGTGCTAACTGGCACTTGGAAGAACACAGGGGGGAGGGAGACAGGTAGGTAAGAGAAGGGAGGGAAATAGGGACAGTTCATTGATCAAAGTGTAAATGCAGAGCTCACTCAATCGAGAGCCAAGGCTGGAAGTTGGTGGCCCAGGTATCGTTCATGCGGCTTGGAATGTGCAGCTGCTCTTCTTCATATGTCCCGCGCACATCCCCCCTCTCTCCTGCATAGCTGTACGCCGGGATAGGAGAGTGGGCGGGCCAGGCAGATACAGGGGGACAGGGACAGGAGGAGGAGCAGCTGTGCGCATCACTCCTCTCCCGTCCATTGCTGGGGGGGGTGAACTCGCTGGGCTGTGTGTGTGAGACGAGTGTCAGAGACACTCCGCTCAGCTGCAGCCACCGGCCCCTAAATGTACAGACTGATCCTCCTGTCCTATGGACGGGAGTGATCGGTCTGTTTTCTCAAACTGTAGCTGGCAACACTGCTTGGGCCCCCCCACTCCAGGGCCCAGTAGCAAGTGCGACCTCAGCGACCCCCTGTAGGTCCGCCCCTGGGCATCAGTATAAATAGAGGGATTAATCTTCCCAATGGGTGCACAGGCAGCAGTAAAAACTTGACAGACGGTCTAACCCTCCCTGACTCTATCCAACACAAAAAAAAATATGCTTGAACAATTGAAAGGCTTGTGGTAAGTTGTAAAAGGAGATATTGATAGGTCTTAACATTGAATCTAAGCTTATGTTTGGTATGAATTGTCTTGCTTTGGCTTTATGTAGTTTTCAAAGCAGTAGTCATTCCTATTAACAGAGGTAGAAGCAGGCATGCAAGGGAGCTCAAGGTATTCAGCAGGTTGAACAGTGTATGGGTCATAGAGGATTACTATAATTGCATGGTTAATTTTCTTTGTCTGGATCAATGGTCAATCTATTTATCCAAATTACTGTGAAATTCTGGGACAGAAAAATAACCCTCCTAAACCTGTGGATGATTAATTGAGCTTTTATTGACTAGGTGAAGATATAGGGAAAACAAGGCCTGGAAAGATCATCTGATTACAGTATGTATTTCCTTTCCTCCAGGTCTTAATTATATAGGGCTGGTTGCTGAAAAACTAATTGGAAAATATGTCCTCATAGGTTGAAACTATTCCCCATGACTAAGCTCCAGGTGGGGGGGGGGGGGCAAGAGAAATGCATTGGGGGCCAGGTCTAGTTGGAGTCCAGGCTGAGGTTGCCACTCTACTCACCATTCCAACATACCCTGTCAGCACTCTAGCAATGGCTGTGGAAGCATTGATTACATACCCCTTCACCACCAAGCCTGAGTGGCACACACA
This sequence comes from Glandirana rugosa, assembly GCA_018402905.1. Taxonomy (NCBI): domain Eukaryota; kingdom Metazoa; phylum Chordata; class Amphibia; order Anura; family Ranidae; genus Glandirana; species Glandirana rugosa. The sequence goes on along the minus strand of BLSH010233494.1, from coordinate 667,502 downwards.
TTTCCTAGGTCACAGGTTGAAACTATTGCCAGGGAGGAGGAAAAGTTCACATGTAGTTGAATCCCTATGGCAGAGTTATACAAGATATTTGTAATAAGAAGTATTTTAATCTTCATGTGCATATATATAACTTAATAAGATGATAATCATGTCATATCAGTGGGGATATCAGTTGTAAATACTCTGCACCATTTTGGGAGAAGACCCTCACATTTGATGGGACCATAGGCAAGAAAAAGAAAATGTGACTCTGGATGCAGGAAGCATATTGGGGTTAATTTACTAAAACCGGAGAGTGTAAAATCTGGTGCAGCTCTGCATACAAACCAATCAGCTTCCAGTTTTTATTTTCAAATCTTAAAAGAAAAAGCTGAAGTTAGAAGCTGATTGGCTACAGCTGCACCTGATTTTGCACTCTCCAGTTTTAGTAAATCATCCCCAGTGTGTTGAATATAGTCCATTCAGATCAAATTATATGATTATTAGGTCTGAAAATGTGGGTAAACTTTAGATTTCCAGAGTTGTCAAAGACTATTTTAAACTATTTAAAATCTCATGTTAGGCCAGCCAAACTCTGAGTGAATTTTGCTTGATTCCCCCATCAACACAGACAGTGTTGATGCTGGAAACCCTCCTGCTGGGCCGGGAGAACACAGTGATTATTGCTGCGCAGCTATAGCAGTCGCTAGCGATAATTGCAGGCAGTAACGGCTGGTGTTTTTTTTGGGGGGGTGGCACTACCCAACCCCCCCCCGCTGTCTGCTGGTCAGACCGGCACTTACCCTATCTAGGTGGCGGGCTGCAGGTAGCAGCTCTGGTGTCCTGTCCTCCTCTAGCACAACAGACCCCATCTAGGTGGAGGGTGGCGGGCTGCGGGCAGCGGCTCTGATGTCCTCTCCTCCAGCACGTCAGGTTCTGCCGTGCATCTCCTCTCTCCTCCTCCTAGGTGCCAAATAGGATCGCCTGACCTTTTGGCCAATCAGAAAAAGGGTCTCCCTAACCACATCCTGATTGGCGGGGAGGAGATTTGGTGTGAAAATAGCAAATATATCCGCAGTGCTCTGTGTCCCAAACCCACCCATTTTTGAAGCCTATTAGAGCCTCTGCCTCATGTGCTTCAAAAAAACACCCCCCCATTGGAATCCATAGTCCGGCACCCTGATGTAGATGTAGGACGCCTAATGGACGGGCCGCCACTGATCGCAGGTAAAACCAGCATGCTAGTTGTACCCAAGTTGATCAGTCAATTAACTTGGTACATTCAGGAACCAGCTAAAATTCGAACCGAGTATGATCTGCCTTAGCGATGCATTTGGTGCAATACCAAAATAGCACATGATCAAAACTGTCCCTTTGTATGCAAAACCAGCTGTTTAAATTTAAAGGACCACTGTATGGGATTAATACCTGTAATGATTGTATTCTGTGTATGAATTCCTTTTTTTTTTTTACATTACTATATTTTTATCCATATCAGCTTTTATACTAAGCAAAAGTGACAGTTACAGGGTTGATATTGAAATGCAGTAACAAGAGTTGTCTTTACTAAACAAGATTTACATGTATATAGATTTTGCACACTGTAACAAGAATTACATTTATGCGTCAAATGATTTTTGTAAGCAATATTTTCTTTTTTTTTCTGTTGGTTTTCACAGCTGCACAATAAGCTTAGGCCCAAGGGCTCTGAGCAATGTAAAGCATCATGTAAAGCCTCTGCAGTAGTTTCCACTACCGTGTAAGTACAATTCAAACATTAATAAAATAATTTGATTTCAGTTCAAGATTTGTATGTATTAGATAATTACCTCATTTGTGAATCAGCAAGTATAACTAAAGACATTTTTGTTTAGTTTTGGATAGAGTGGAGTGGGATTAGAGCACCTGTCTGTGCACCCATTAGGAGGATTCACTGTTAGGCCCCTTTCACACTGGGGCTGGCGGGCGGTAGCGGTAAATCCCCGCTAGTCTCAGCGGGGATTTAGCGCTGTTATAGAGGCGCTACGGCGCCGCTATGCAGGCGGGTGCGGGGCACTTTTAACCCCCCCACAACGGGTTAAACAGGGGTTAAAAGTGCCGGCGCTCGGCGCTCCCGGAGCGGTGTACAGCCGCTACGGGATCGCTGCCCATTGAATTTAATGGCAGGAGCGGTGGAGGAGCGGTGAATACACCGCTCCCCACATTCCTGAAAAATCATGCTTGCATGATTTTCTGAAGCGCTGCGCTAGCGCAACGCCTCAGTCTGAAAGCATCCATAGAGATGCATGAAAATAATATTTAGAGCGTTATTACAGCGGTAATTTTAGCGCTTTACCGCTGTAATAACGCTCCAGTGTGAAAGGGGTTATGATCAAACGTGAAAGTAAAAGAACATTTCTGGTTGTCCCCAGGACTGTAATAGTAATAATAAAACTTTCAATGGGGGCAATAGTTCTGGTGACCTGGGAGGTCCCAAGAGATTTTTCCTAATTTGCAGGTATTTCCTTTCACCTCCCATTTTGGCTATAGGACAGGAAGTGAGGGTAAATCTTCCCATTGAGACACAGAAAAAAAAATTAAAAATAAATAAAAGGGGTTATAACCCTTCCTTACTCTATCCAAAATGGCAAAAACGTTTTGCCTATATTTTTAAAAGAAAAAAAGGATTACTTTTTTTTTTTTTGCAATAAAAGTGTTATTGAGATATCAAAGCGTTTAACCACTTGCCGACCGCCAACCGCAGGTTGACGGCGACAAGGTGGCTCGATATCGCAAACTGCCGTCATACACTCGTGCGCTCACTGTGTTGGGGGGGGGGCCAGGGAGCGGGTGCGGCGGACTCGATCTCCGCCGGCTACCTGCGATGCCCCCCCCCGCAGTGAAAGAACGGAGGTCCGTGTAAGTAAACACGGATCTCCGTTCTGTGTGAGGGGGAAGGGCTGTGATCATAGCCTTCCTGTAAATGGAAGCTGTGATCACTCCCCTTCCCCTGCCAGTCAAACACTGTCACAGTTAGAACATGCCCAGGGAACACAGTTACCCCTTACAGCGCCCCCCCCAGGTTAACCCCTTCACTGCCAATGGCATTTACACAGTAATCAATGCATTTTCATAGCACTGATCGCTGTATAAATGCCAATGGTCCCAAAAAAGTGTCAAAATGGTCCGACATGTCTGCCCCAATATCGCAGTACCGCTAAAAATCGCAGATCGCCGCCATTACTAATAAAAAAAAAAAATTAAAACCCCAGAAATTAATTCTCATCATCCGTAAACGCGGCCACTTTTGCGCAAACCAATCAATAAACGCCAATTGCAATTTTTTTTTATCACAAATATGAGGAAGAATACAAATCGGCCAAATCCGTTGAAAAAAATGTTTTTTTATATTTTTTTTGGATTTGTATTTTAGCAAAAAGTAAGAAATGTGCAAAATTAAAAAAAAAAAATAATCATTACCGCCGCTAGACGCTAAAAATCGCCATGACGCTATAACCCCGTCT
>BLSH010233494.1:648410-658674 GCA_018402905.1 Glandirana rugosa | reverse complement strand
GGTACTCGGGTACTCTGATGGACAGGTGACAGGTACTCGGGTACTCTGATGGACAGGGGACAAGTACTCAGTTACTCTGATGGACAGGTGACAAGTGCTCAGGTACTTTGATGGAATGGTGACAGGTACTTGGGTACTTTGATGGGCAGGTGACAGGTACTCGGGTACTTTGATGGACAGGTGACGGGTACTCGGGTACTCTGATGGACAGGTGACAGGTACTCGGGTACTCTGATGGACAGGGGACAAGTACTCAGTTACTCTGATGGACAGGTGACAAGTGCTCAGGTACTTTGATGGAATGGTGACAGGTACTTGGGTACTTTGATGGGCAGGTGACAGGTACTCGGGTACTTTGATGGACAGGTGACAGGTACTCGGGTACTTTGATGGACAGGTGACAGGTACTCTGATGGACTGTGACAGGTACTCTGATGGGGTGGTGACAGGTCCTCTTTATTGGGGGGGAGGGTGATCAGTGTGCTTGGAGTACAGTAGGCGGTAACGAGCTGTTACCGCAATCTCCCTGTCACACACGATCTGTGTGTGACAGGGAGAACCGCGGTAACGGCTCGTTACCGCGGTTTGTTTACATCACATGACCGGCTGTGATTGACACAGCCGGTCACGTGGTAAAGAGCCAAATCTATTGGTCCTTTACACGGATCGGAGCTGGGCTTTGTCCGAGGGACAAGTCTCAGCTCCGATCGCCGCACTGCGCGCCCCCGGGGGCGCGCACGAGCGGCGTGCACGTGAGGCTCGTTTGTGACCGGCTGTGATTGGACACAGACAGTTACGGGGTAAAGAGCCAATTTTATTGGCTCTTTACCCCGATCTGGGGGGGGGCACAACCCCCCGTCAGACGAGCGATCCGCGATCGCCGCTGTGCGGGCCCCTGGGGGCCCGCAGTAGTAGCGGCGAGAAGCGGAGGACGTCATATGATGTCCTCCCGGATCGAGGAACAGTCCCTGCCGACGTCATTTTACTATGCGTCGGTAGGGAACTGGTTAAAGCATATCTATAGTCAAAATGTAAAATCATATCATAATTTCTACATTGAATTTCAATTATCTTTAGCCTACTCCTATTTATCTGTTTGTAAACTTACTTTTGTGAAGATCCCCGCACATTTACTTCCTTGAATTCTGTGACATATACTGTATTTATTATGCCCTGTGAGTAGGCACTGCTGAGTCACACAATTCAGAGAGCCTGCCTTCTGAACTACAATTCAGGAGGCGGAGTTGGGAATCACTGCTTGCAGGCAGCAAGGCACCATGGGATATTTAGTTCCTAGAAATTGCAAGTAAACAGCAGAGGAGAAGCTGCAAAGCATGCAGGGAATCCAGAAAGTTGTGGAAAGAGATGGCCAGCAGACATGCAGAAATAACGACATGAAAAAACATTTTTCAAGTAAGCTTTTATAGAATTGTTAAAACATATTATTGTTTGTATTGTTATTATGATGCTGATGTAATAAAATGAAGGTGTATGCTGTGACCATAGATTCCCTTTAATTCAATCTCTATATGTACAATGTGGAGAGAAGACACATACAGTAATGTATATTTCCAGTTTTAAAATAATTCATATACTGTTTACCATAAAGCATTCCAAGCAGTGAAAGGCAAAAAAATGAAATAAAACCACAGCTCAATATCATATATTTAGAGAATTGATATGATGCAATACTGTTCCAGCCCGATATGGCAAACAGGCAGAACTCACATGAAAGGAGATTTTTTTTTCAAATAAAATAAAAAATGTAGGTAGGAGGCTTGAGGGCACATGATACCCCAAAGACACATGAATCTTGGGGAATAGCGTCATGAAAAATCTTGATCCAGCGGTATTGGGTGCTCCAGTAGCAGCCTAAAAAATAGTGCTGAAAGACAGACAGTACATCTGAGACCCTAAGCCTGCATTCACATAGGGGCGACCAGACTTTGGCGCGACTTCAACGCGACTTCCAGTGCGACTTCCAGCGCGACTTCAAGGACCTCAGCCGACTTTACAACACGACTTTTGCCAGGCGACTTTGCCTTGACCAATGAGAGAAGGGAGGGAGGGGGCTGCCTAAAAATAAATCCTATTCTTTTAACTGTAAAGTCGCTTCCATGTAGATGGGGATCCGACTTGGAGGCGACTTCTATTGAATCCTATGGGCACAAGTCAGATAGAAGTCGTCTAGAAGTAGTACAGGAACCTTTTCAGAAGTCACCTTGAAGTCGGAGCGACTTCAGTCGTGTATATTAAGACGGCTCCCATTCATTTCAATGGGGTTTCAAATGTCAAGCGACTTGGGGCGACTTGAGGCAACTCAAATCGGATCGCAAGTCGCCCCTGTGTGAACGGGCACTTGGGCTCTTTTCACACCGAAGCCGCCCGAGCGTTAGCGGTAAAACACCGCTAATTACCATCGTTTTACCACTCGTTATATCGGTGCTATGGCGCCGCTATTCGGGCGGTGGCGATGCGCTTTTAACCCCCTATAAGGGGTTAAACAGGGGTTAACAGTGCCGGTTTGCATCGCTCCCGAATCGGTGTTCAGGCGCTGCCCCATTGTTTTCAATGGGCAGGGGTGGTATAGGAGTGGTGTATACACCGCTCCCACACCGCTGTAAAGATGCGGCTTGCAGGACTTTTTTTACCATCCCGCAAGCGCACCGCCCCAGTGTGAAAGCACTCTGACTTTAGCATTGGGGTGTATTGGGGGGCATTTTCAGGCGCCTTTTAGGCGCTATTTTTTGCGCAAAAGCGCCTGAAAAACACCTTGGTGTGAAAGGGGTCTAAGAGAGCAGTCCCAGTTGCTGCTACTTCTGATATCTCACCCTCGTGAAGTACTTCCACACCTAGTGCTATAGGCAAAAGGTCTGACTCACAATGTCAAGGGAAAGCTTCTGCCCCACTCCCCTGCAACACTCTTCAGTGAAAGTATTCCTTCTCCAGCCCAGCTTCCGCAAATACATTTCTTTCAGGCAGGTTTCCTTCAGGTCCTTAGCCCATAAGATTGGTTGAGGCCTAGTAGCAGTAACATCTGTGGAACGCACACATGCTTCCTACCAGGGGAGAAGCCCCAGGGGAGACAGAGAAACTGATCAGATCCTCCCAAATGTTTATCTTCTCCCTAAGCACACCACCTGGGTCAGCCTCTCAGGTATTGGCTTGGGTCAGATATCTATACCTCAGTGATTGATCCTCCCATTTTATTACTGGAATCTTCTTCCAGAAGTCACCAGGTTTAGGGAACCTGATCAGACCTAAAAAAATGTATCTAACCAGCCAAGGCAGGGGTGCTACTTTTGCATGTGCAAATACGCTATATTACCGTAAGTATTGGGACGCTTGCCTTTACATACACATGAACTTTAATGGGTTGGCCCACACTTTGCAGTTATACCAGCCTCAACTCTTCTGGGAAGGATGTCCAGAAGGTTTAGGGGTGTGTCTATGGGAATGTTTGACCGTTCTTCCAGAATGGCATTTGTGAGGTCAGGCACTGATGTAGACAAGAAGACCTGGCTTGCAGTCACTGCTGTAATTCATCCCAAAGGTGTTGGGTTGAGGTCAGGACTCTGTGCAGGCCAGTCAAGTTCCTCCACCCCAAAATCGCTCATCCATGTCTTTATGGACCTTGCTATGTGCACTGGCCCAAATCATTTGGTGGGGTGCGGATTATGGTGTGGGGTTGTTTTTCAGGGGTTGGGCTTGGCCTCTTAGTTACAGTCAAGGGAACTATTAAGGCGTCAGCATACCAAGACATTTTGGACAATTCCATGCTCTCAACTTTGTGGGAACAGTTTGGGGATGGCCCTTTCCTGTACCAACATGACTGCGCACCAGTGCACAAAGCAAGGTCCATAAAGACATGGATGAGCGAGTTTGGGATGGAGGAACTTGAATGGCCTGACCTCAACCTGACAGAACACCGTTGGGGTGAATTAGAGCGGAGACTGCTAGCCAGGTCTTCTCATCCAACATCAGTGCCTGACCTCACGAATGTGCTTCTGGAAGAATGGTCAAACATTCCCATTCCCTAAACCTTGTGGACAGTCTTCCCAGAAGAGTTGAAACTGTTATAGCTGCAAAGGGTAGGCCAACTCAATATTGAACCCTACAGACTAAGACTGGGATGCAATTAAAGTGTTACAAAACCCAGAAGAGTCAAATCAGTATGTATATGCAGGAAAGCATGCTTGTTATATTCACTGTGGGTTAATCCTCCGCATTGTGTAAAAAGGCTGTTTGATCCTGGCTTCTCTGATCCTCCGCTCCTTCCATTGCCCCCTGATAATTTCCTTATAATACAGAGCCAGGGGACAGGCTGCACATGCTCAGTTTGTGTATTGCTAGAGAGGTTTTTTTTTTTTGGAGAGTGCATGTGATCAGCACAGGGCCAATCAGCACTGTACAGACAGGGAGTCAGGGGTCTTGCAGTCTCATAGGGCAGTCAGATAACTCCTCCTACAAGCTTTAACCAGTGTTTGGCTGGACACTGCTGGAAGTCACAAGACTGCTATATACTGCTGATGAGAAAGGGTATTTATCAGTTTATAGTTACTAAAATAATTGCATTTTCATGTTCTGTTTACTGTGGGAGACCCGATATAGCGAATGCAGGGTCCTGGGTTTAGTAACACTTTAAAGTTCATGTGCGTGTAAAGGCAGGCATCCCAATACTTTTGGTAATCTTGTGTATGTATCCATGTACACAGTCAACATGCCCACAGATACTTGTAGTATACAATGAAAATTGTCTCAGACACTTAAAGGAAACCTGTCACAAGAAAAAGACTAACTAATGAAAATACTGAATACCTGGCACTCATACTAGCCCTCTTCTATACTTGAGGTCACTGATCTGGAACTTCTGAACAGGCTGTACATTGGTTCTTGGTCAGTAACTCAATAGATCAGCATAACCGGCAGGCAACTACATTTTCTAAAAGAGGAGTGCAATAGAAGCCACTTTATTTCACTCATAACAGGATTACTTTAAATCTGGGTAGAAGAAGATGCAAAGAAATTTAGTTGACGTAAATACTTGTAGCTGTCTGGACACATATCTAACTGCCAGAATCAATAGACGTTTTTCACATATTATGTGGTGAATGACATTTATAGATTATAACGTATCAGCTTATCTAGAAACTTTTTAATAAAGCTTACTGTCAATCATTTTTTAATCCACTACCATATGTCAGGATTGTTTGTATAGGTAGGGGAAAATCGTTCATTAACCTCTTGGTGCCATAAATGCCTTTCATACTCCTGAAAAAAACTGTACTGAGAGAATTGGTGACCTCCAAAAAAATTCTAGTTACCTGGCTGCCCTTGGCTTCAATACTTTGGGCCAATGACCTGAAAAAAATGCTAATTGGGAAAATCAGAGCCCTAATCTGCATACTCTTTCAGTGACTCAGTATGCAATGAAGCCACTGAATCAACTTGATAGCCAGGAAAGTAGTATTTTCGGAAAGGGTGGTAAGCAATGGTAACCTTTTTTTATTTAAAAAATGTTTATTTTAGATTTTCAGAGAAAATATATTGTACATGCCTACCAATGCAAAGTCGACTAGTTCTTGAACTGATAAAGCACACACAGGCATTCCAAATGAACCCCCACTTCCTCATTTTAAGGTCCTACAGGGATGAAGACAAAGGTTCAGTAATTAAGCATTGTTAGTGTTACTAAACCCAGGGGCCTGCAGTCACTATATCTGGTCTCCTACAGTACACAGAACATGGAAACATTGTAGGAGGAGTTTTCATACTGCACTGAGCTGTCCTATCAGGATCTAGGACCCCTGACCCTCATCTGGACAGTGCTCATTGGCCCTGTGCTGATCGCATGCACTCTCCCAAGAAAAAAATATGTGTATACAAGATTAAGCAGCCTTTTTACACAATGCAGAGCATTAACCCCTTAAGTTGCACAGTGAGTATAACAAGCATGCTTTACTGCATATACAGACTGATTTTACTGTTGTGGGTTTAGTAAGGCTTTCAGCTATCCTAGCAAAAGAGCATAAAAACTAGCAGAAGCTCCTAGTTAAAGTCCAGGCCACCTATCCATTTCTATCAAAGGCCTCACATTTTAGCAAATTTTCACCTCCAGGACCCTCAGATTGGAGTATTGAATACAGATTCATAACCACCTTCTTTTGAACACGTAGAGGAGAGTTTCAGATGTGGACTGTGACTATATAGCATCTTCTACAAAGCTAATACACCTTTTCACCTCTGCTGTTCTGTCCCTGATCTTCTGCATGTCAGTATGGAGCAGGTTCTTGTCGACCTTAGAAAGCATGAGCTCAGGTCCAGGGAGTAGGTGAGATAGGAGACAGATCTGATTCAGGTTTCAGTTATGGTAGAGGGATTGCTCAGCCAAGAGCTCAGTGAACAGCTCTGGTTTGGAGTAGAGGGAGGCAGTCCGTTGCAGTGATTGTGTACCATCCTGGATAGGCTTTGTGGCCTTATGTATTAAGACAAGGGGTTGTTTTTTTGCAGATCCACTGCGCAGAGGTTCCCATTAAAGGGCACTCACTCCGTGGTCCTGCAGTAGAACCTAGGAGAGATTTATCACAAGGCAAGATTGAATAGGTTGTACTGTACTTACTGAAGCTCAAGGAAGATGTGACTGTCTACATTGCACCTGGACACGTCCCCAGCAATGGTAACCTTAGTAGTTCCCTTTAATTTATTGGTATGTGTAGCATCTTTGTCTTAAACTGGGCAGCTAGTAAATTTAGTTGTGCTAGGTGGTAACTAGCCTGGCTAATTTGTAGTCTTTGTACAACTTGATTTTCTCCTAAGCTTGAGTTTAATTGTGGTCTCTTTCTGTTGTCAATAGGTGGCACTGTTGCCTTTGCCATTAGGATGATAGATTACAGTGAATTCAGGTTATAAATTAATATGTTTTCTCAGCCAATCAGCAGGAGTTTCTTTGACAGGCTGGGCATGTTGGGATAATCTATTTATTCGTAAGGAGTCAGGTGATCAGGGTTCTTCCCACCCGAGCTGCGGCCCGGGTGGGTGTGTGTGGATTTCCAGCTGAGGTGGAAGCATGAAGCCTGGCGCCTAATCATGTGTGAGAAGCTCAGCCCAAGGGGAGCCTGATCATTGCCAGAGGCAAAGTAGAAGCAGTTGCCAGAGGGACAACCACTCTTGTCGCTGTAGGCAAGTGTAGAAGGGATGGAGTTCTGAAGGAGTACTAGAGCAGATGCTTCATCAGCTGGGGACAGTGAAGTAAGTGGGAAAGCTTCAGAGGAGAACTTATCCAGAAGTACAGCGGGTAGCTGTGAGTAAAGTTTGAAAGAGTACAGCGGGTAGCTGTAAATAAAGCTTGAAGAGGAGTACAGTGGGCAGCTGTTAGTTGGGCTTGAGGGATCCAGCAGGTAGCTGAGAGTCCAAGAAGTCCAGTGGGATACTGCAAGCTAAGCTTGAAGAATACAGCGGATAGCTGTGAGTAAAGCTTGAGAAGTCCAGCAGGTAGCTGGGAGTTCAGATTGAAGATCTACAGTGGGATACTGTGAGTGAAGTTGTTGCTATAGGAGACAGCAGTTGCTACAAGATACAGATTGCTGCATTCAGCTTGAAGGCCCATTTTCTGTATTGTTGTCTGCCTTGTTCCATTTTTTCTGCAGAGTCTGCCTATTTGCTATTGCATCTGTCTAAGGGTGTCCTGTGCCCTAACCCTCTCCCCCCTGTTCCTGTTAAGAGAAATAAAAACTCTCATTGTTCATTTTTAATAGTGACTGGCGACCATCTTTCCATCTTGCACTACACCACCATGCCTAGTAACCAGCACCCTGAGGAGGGATGTCAGCTCTCCCTGACTATGGGGGTCACCACCAGGCCTCTGAAGGTCGGGGAGACTGCTACATATGCATCAATGATCACCACAGTTCTTCAAACTGCTAATTATCTAGGTTCTGAGCTTACTTAATGGTTTCAATACTTTCTGAGTTACTGACCTCTTACATGTACACAGATCAGGAAAGTCAGATAAAAATGTGATGTCCTTAGAAGGATTCAAAATAATAAAGTAAGAGGAGTGATAGTCCTAACCAGAACTCTCTGCTTTCCAGAAGATAACAGACTAATATATAGAATTCTTTTTCAAACACACACACCGCTTTTTTTTTTTAGCAGTTTAAAAATTTGCTAAACCAGTAAGTTTACTGTATATTGAAAAATTACTATGGTCCCTTTTTCAGTTATGTGTCCCACAACAGACGTGTTTTAATGCATTGAGGGACACATGAAAGCTTAAATTAGAAGAAAAACCTAACACTATCTATTCTTAAAATGTTCCATCCCCTCTCTTACCTATCCTGCTTAACCTGCATAAAAAGATGTGCACACTTACCTATTTTCAATCTGGTTTCATGATCCCACACCTTTGGCTTCCCTGTGTCAGTGAGCAGGAGAGAGGAGGGGGTGTGCTAACAATGGCTGGGAGTTAGGATCACGTGACCAGACAGAAGCATATTTTTAAATAGGTAAGTACACAGATCTTTTTTATACAAGTTAGACAAGATAGATATGTGGAAGGTGGAGGGAACAGGCTTTTCTTCTACTTTAAATCAAGCTTCGAAAAAAAATAAAAAAAATATATCACCTAGCATAACTTAAATATTCAAATGCAGGGGTGTGGCTTGACTTCCGGGATGTAAGCAGTTTATCTCCGGAGCTCTGCACCACACAGCGATCCTTTATCATCCTGCACGGCCTGTGACCCGTTCTTCTAGCCCAGAGATGCACCATTTGATAGCCAGTGACTTACTGAACCCGGCTATGGCAAAGATTGGACCGAGCATGCCGCCGACACCGGCGCAGAGATTGTCAAGATTTGCCCATAAGGCTGGGCAAGATGGCGCCCGGGACACGAGGGAGACGCAGCAACCCTCTGGAGCCAGTGCCCAGCCATGGGCAGAGGAAGAAACTGACTGACTGGCTGGATGCTACAGTCCCGCTGGCGGGTCCGGCTCCCTCAACATCGACGAAGCCAGTGTCAGATGCACCCAGAGCACAGGTAGGAGATCTGACCCTGTCTGAAATTATGGCGGCCATTAGGACTTCCCATGCATCACTATCCACCCAGATAGATACCATCCGCATAGACTTTGCACTCTTAAAGGACAATGTCCATAAGGTCAGGCACCGTGTGACTAATGTGGAACAGTGGATTATCGCTGTAAAGGATGATTTGAACCCCCTCATGGTGTTGGTTAGAAATATGGCAGCGGACCACAGATCAAAGCCAGCGAAGCTGGGAGACATTGAAGATCGTCTCCGCAGGAATAACCTCAGATTCCTTGGTTTTCCTGAGAGGTCTGAAGGCAGGCAACCAGGAGAATTCCTACTGAAGTGGCAGAAACAAACCTTTAGGGAAGAGGGCTTCTCACACTTGTTTTACAAAACAAATTGCTCTTTATTGAAGATTACAATACACGCATAAAAAACGAACTACAGTCATTGACAAAGCATATGGTATAGATCTCAGTAGTTGGAAAACAGTACCCCAGTACGGGCAGGCATTTACATATTCAACATAGATCCCCATATTCTAATTATCCAGAACCTCCTCCCACCCCCCTATAGGTTTGCCTCCCAGGACTGCCATATTTTGTCATATTTTCTAGGACAGTTCCTACAAATGTAGGTCAATTTGTATAAAGGCAGGGCCTCGTTAACAGATTTCGTCCAGGAGGCCACCGTGGGCGGGGACGGAGAGACCCACTTGAGTAGAATTTCCTTTTTGGCATAGTAACAGATATGCAATTAATAACTTAGTGTACCTTGGTCTATGCTCATCCTCTTGAATACCCAGAAGGGCTAGTTCGGGAAAGCGGGGCAACGTCAACTGTGAGCATGAGTCAACCACATCAAACACCGCACTCCAGAACTCCCGCAGTCTCGGGCAGGACCAAAACATATGCATGTACGTGCCTTCATCTAACCCGCATCTGGTGCATGCCGAAGACCGTTGTGGATAGACCCTGTGCAACCTCTGTGGAGTGTAATATACTCTGTGAAGAAACTTCGTCTGTATTAGTCTGTCTTTGGAGGCTATCATAATCCTAGAGCTATCTTCAAAACATTCTTCCCAGGTTTCCCTGTCCAGCGAAGGGATGTCCCGGTGCCAGTACTCCCAGAGTTTGTCAATTTTAGGGGACTGTAAACTAAGGAGAGCCACGTAAAGTGTCGACAAGGGTTTGGGCAGATCCTCCTGCGCCAGGAGTTCCTCAATCCGGTCCGC
>BLSH010233494.1:602358-622273 GCA_018402905.1 Glandirana rugosa | reverse complement strand
ACAGCTATATCAGCAAGAGGAGGGAGTTGCTGAGCAGGAAGAGTTCAATAGGCGGAGTCAGGCAGCACTGCACTGTGGGAACTGCAATCCTGAGGAGAGAGACTCTACTGTAATCAAGAGGTTTTGAAGCCCTTTAGGAATGGAGCCCTTTAGGAACTGACCATACAGCCATACGGTACTCTTATTGCTGCCTGCAGGCTTGACTGGGACTATTCTCATGTGCACCAACAGTACAACTGGGCCTCAATGCTAGATACCCGAATAGTTAGGACTAAAGATTTTTCCACAGAGCTCTTCACCTATTGCTTATGACTCTAGACTAGTTATAGTATTACTATTACTATTGCAGATAGTGTTTATATGCACTGTTTACTGTTGATCTTGCTGATTTATGAGTTAATTCCAGTCTAGTGGTACAGGACTCTAACCTCAGTCACTTTGGCCTAGATATGACATTGTTTGGCAGTCTGGGTCTGAATCTTTCCTTTGTGTGCTCATTTATGCTCAAACCACCATTTACTCTACCGCATACCCATACATTGAGTTCATTTACCACTAAACAGCCTTGTGTCTATTTCCTGATGCTAATTCACAGTCAAATTAGAGCTATCCACAATTGTGTTCCTATAAGTGCATGTAGTAACTTTCACTTTACCAGGTGTTCCAGAGAGGATGAGGTAGTTCTAGGAGTCGAGGCACAGAGCAGAGAGCCCAAATTGCCAAGCAGCTCCTTCGGGGGTAGTGCTACTGTAGTGCACTACATAAGGAGCCGCAAGTTGAATGGGATTCCCCACGCTGCACAGCCAGGCACACCGAATTTCCGCAGTCACTCCAGAGGCAAAGAAGAGTCCATGACTTTGTTTTTTTGTTTATTGAGGGATGTAACTTGGATAGGGATGGGAGATTATGGGATGGCTTTTCAACATTCAACTTCAAAGAAACTTCAGAGACAACTCTTCCTATATGCAGTCTCTATATACAACTCCTCTTCTTACTTCAGCACACGCTTGCAGAACCCAGTTCTGTCACCCTAGTAATTTTTGTATAAGGACCCGCAGCCCCTATACTTGAAGAATAGATAGGGTGACACAGCTCACACTTTCCCAGCACTTCCTCTCTGTGGTCACTGATCCCAGCACCACCTCTTCAGACCCTGCCAGCCCACCTGGCTGCAGCTGCCCATTTCACTAGCCCTCCAGGCTAATCCTCCACAGTCCTACAGACTGACACTCACCAGCTGTGCTGACCTGCTCACGTTGTCCTCTCTCCTTGCTCCTGTGCCTCCTGGAAGGGTTTCCTCTGTGTGTTGTAGGGAGAATCTTCCAGCGCCCGAGCCCCAGGCCTGAGGCCCCCCTCCAGACTAGGGGGCACCCTCAAGGGCCACTGAAAGCCTCCTCAGCACTCAGTGGCGGCTGGTGAAATTTTAGGATGGGGGGGCGCCAGCCCCGTCTTTTCTTTTTGACCCATCCCACTTCTCATAAGCCCCACCCCTTATAGTTTCTACCCCTTGTGTCCGGAGTATACAGCCCAGCATCACCAGATAGGGTATACAGCATCGCCAGATAGGAGTATACAGCATCACCAGATAGGAGTATACAGAGCCACCAGATAGGGGTATACACTCACAGAGTCACCATATTGCAGTATACAGAGCCCCATATCGCAGTCTACAGAGCACCATATCGCAGTATACAGAGCACCATGTCACAGTATACAGAGCAGCATGTCGCAGTATACAGAGAACCATGTCGCAGTACACAGAGCACCATATCGCAGTATACAGAGCACCATGTCGCAGTATACAGAGCACCATGTTGCAGTATACAGAGCACCATGTCTCAGTATACAGAGCACCATGTCGCAGTATACAGAGCACCATATTGCAGTATACAGAGCACCATATCGCAGTATACAGAGCACCATATCGCAGTATACAGAGCACCATGTCGCACTATACAGAGTCACCATATAGCAGTATACAGAGTCACCATATAGCAATATACAGAGCCACCATGTTGCAGTATACAGAGTCACCATATAGCAGTATACAGAGCACCATGTCACAGTATACAGAGCACCATGTCGCAGTATGCAGAGCACCATGTCGCAGTACACAGAGCACCATATCGCAGTATACAGAGCACCATGTCACTATATACAGAGCACAATGTCGCAGTATACAGAGCACCATATTGCAGTATACAGAGCACCATGTCGCAGTATACAGAGCACCATGTTGCAGTATACAGAGCACCACATCGCAGTATACAGAGCACCATGTCGCAGTATACAGAGTCACCGTGTCGCAGTATAGAGAGTCACCATATAGCAGTATACAGAGCCACCATGTCGCAGTATAGAGAGTCACCATATAGTAGTATACAGAGCACCATGTCGCAGTATACAGGGTCCCAGATAGGAGTATGCAGTCACCAGAAAGGGGTATACAGGGTCACAGATAGGGGTATACAGAGCCCCAGATAGGGGCTCGCGGCGGCACCTCCCCCCCGAAGTCGTGACAAGTCCCGCACTTACCCAATCTAATAGGCAGGCAGGCAGGACTTGCGGAGAGCATGCTGACAGTGGAGTGGTCTGCGGAGAGCTGAGCCTGCATGAGTAATCACACAGCCAGCACATCCGCCATAGTTCTGCCCCCGCCCACAGCATCCAATGACAGAGTCATTGGCTCTGATGGCTCAGGGGGCAGCCAATCAGACTATGTGTGTGCGCCTGTTCAGCGCACACACATAGACTTTAATGACTGACCAATTGGCTCACTACTTGCTGTCAGCTGACAGCAAGGAGCCAAGTAAAAAAAAAAAAGAAAAAAAGTCAATATACTGGCGCCTCCTTCAGGGGGGCTGGGCTGACTATTTTTTTTTTCCTTCATGTCAGCAGCGGGGAGGTGGCGCCCAAGCGCCCCTTATACAACAGCCGTCGCTGTCAGCACTTCATCTCCATATTCCACCCGACTGCCCTTGCTGGCATGGCCCATGTCTATTTATGAGGTGGCCTGCCCCTTCCAGACCCTTTTCCTTGGGATTGGTTGAGGACCTCATAAATATGCATTGCAGCCCCTCCTTACTCCCACCCTGCAGCCATGGAAGTTTCTACCAACTTCCAGACCAGGGGGAAGTGTCAGAGAGAGCTGCCAGATGAGTCATCCAGCCCCTGAGTCACTAAACCCTGACCCATATTCCCAGCTCAGGCTTGGCCCTGAGCCACACATAATTTTTCTTACACTAACAACTAAACCTATTTACACCTAGCACACTAGCAAGAGGGTGCTACACTGCATACAGTACATTTCAGCCTAGCCTTGCTAACTAAAACTGTTCTGCTGCTGGTCAATTTTTACACTGATGTATCATCTGCAGTCTCTTAACTCTTAATGAGTGTTTTATAGAAATTAGCCAGCGGCAGGACAGTTTTGCATCACCGAAAACAGTGAGTCTTAGCAAACCACTGGCTAATTTCGCAGCTAGTGTTGCAGCTACTAGGAAACTGAACTAAATTTAAAAAAATGCTAAAGGGATCTATTGTTACATATTAAATTTGTACAGAGTCTAATGTATTTATTACTAAAAAAATATATTTTGAAAGCAAGTAAACATGAAAATAATTAAAATAATGAAAAAATATGAAAATAATTAATAAATAAATAACTCGGACTCGAACCCCTAGTCATTTTTATGTAATGGCATCTTCATAACTGTAAAAATATTTGATGCACCTGTTTTATTTATGGACCATCCTCTGCCAGCTGCGTTTTCATAGCTTGCATTAACATGCAGAAATACTGTGTATTTTAATAAAAACAATGGTTATTAATGTCAAGATTTTATGTCTTTTCTTGGACAATTTTGCTGAGGTATGGCAAAGCAATCTATTTTTTCCTTCCACTGCAGCAGTCCTATTTTTTACTGTTTGATTTTCTAGAATAACCCAGTTTTGAAGCGGCTTCTATCAGGAAGGGTCTATTTATAGAACTCACAAGTGGGACCATAATTATCAGCGTGAGGCAGTATGGGATTACAAAGTACTCAACTGATGTGAAGTTGTAGTCGACTGAAGTTTCAGTGTCCTAGACTACCATCTTTGGAATTCCCTTGATAAGGTATTGCTATATGGAAACAGTTAAATGAATGCAGCCTCTATTATACTGGAGTGTGGACTGATTTAACCAATATTTTTTTTTAACAGAAATGCTTAATTGTATTGATGCTAAATGGTGAGGTCTGGCTTTTTGTGCCATGCTTTTTGTGTCTGACAATTAAGTTAATTACTATTGAACATTTTCAGTAACATTTAACTAGCAGTTGCCCTCGTCCTGTCAAGGTGCATTTTTTTGAGCATGTTATATGCCTCGTGTGACAAGAACAGGGTTATTTTCATCATTTAATGCCGAACTCCAGGTGAGAAGCTAAATACAAAGTTGAAATGTCTAAATTAGAACTGTTTACCAGCTGAAAGATTTGCATTTCTGTCTATCTAGTGCTGAGATTTACCCTCCCAGGCAGCTGTGCCAGGGTAGTTCATGCACCAAATCCCTACAAAAGAGGGTTCAAATGAACAATCCTCCAAATTTTACCTTGGGGATAGTAAGGCTCGATTCACATCAATGCATTTTGCTTTTCAGCGTTTCTTCGCTGTTTTTGCTGTGCTTTCCGTGTTTTTTTTTTACCGCATTTTTTTTTATAATATAATTTTTTTTTTTTGGAAAATCTTGTTGCTAGGCAGATGCAAAACGTGGCAAAAACGTGGTAAAAAAGCAGCACTTGCATTTTTCATGCTTGCCCATTGAAGTCTATTACATGCAAAACGCTGCCTTTTGCATGAAAAAAAGTCCCCGACCCTTTCCAAAAACACAGAGGCACAAAAAAGCATTGATGTGAACAACTTCCATAGGAACCCATGTTAAAATAATTCCCTGCATTTCCGCAAACTGCAAAATGCATCAAAAAACTCACTAGTATGAATGGAGCCTTAGGGTTCCTGTTGTACACTCTATCATTATTATACAGGATCTATATAGCACCAACAGTGTGTGCAGCGCTTTACAACATGGGGGCAGACAGTACAGTTACAATACAAATCAATACAGGAGGGATCAGACGGCCCGGCATGTTAGAGCTTACAATCTAGAAGGGAGGGTCGAGTGGAACATCACCTCAAAATGAAGTTAGGAGCTCACTGGATTCCTGGTAGACCAACAGATATTTTTCTGTACTTGTTGTGACAAAAAGGTTTTTTTCGCTGACAGACATCTAGTGAAGTTAACACATTCACTGCCACTGATGTAAGTGTGCTCACTGGTTAAGTCCACTGTTGGCCTTCTAATGGAAGTGAGAGACACACGTTCATTTCCACAACCACTGGAACATGCCTTCTCTTGTGCTACTCCACCCGCCATGTGGCCCGGGCTCCACTGTCCCACTGTGGGCCAAGGATGGACTTGGTGGGTGTAGAGTGGGAGCTGATCATTGAAAACCATTCACTGATCTTCCCTCCAGTAAATGAACTCAGAAGCAATATAAATTACATTTTCGAGGGTATAGCTGTCATTCCCTTGCTGCTATGACTGAGTAAGCTCAATTGTGCTCAGTTAGCTGTAGTGGAGAGCAAGGGAAACATCAGGCGCCTAATAGACCCCTGATGTCTCACTAAAGAGGACCTTTCACCAGCTATATGCTATCAGGTAGGAGGCTTGAGATCACAATAAATTAAAGTAAAAAAAAAACATGCACGTACAGTGGAACCTCAGATTACGAGCATAATCCATTCCAGAAGAATGCCTGTAATCCAAATCACTTGTACATCAAAGCAAGTTTCCCCATAGGAAACAATGGAAACTCAGATAATTTGTTCCACAGTGACTGCTTGTCTATGCAGTACTGTATGTAGCTAGAGGTCCGGGGGTGCTGGTGTATGCAATACTGTATGTGGCCAGAGGTACGGGGGCGCTGGTGAGGCTCGGAGACACTGTGAAACATTCAGAAACTGTTGACACTTTCGGTATTTCTGAGTATGTCTGAATGCTTCTAAGTGTCTCCGAGCGTCCCCAGTGCCCCTGCACCTCTGGCCACACGTGGTATTGCATGCACAGAGGCTTAATC
Source organism: Glandirana rugosa (assembly GCA_018402905.1). Lineage (NCBI taxonomy): Eukaryota > Metazoa > Chordata > Amphibia > Anura > Ranidae > Glandirana > Glandirana rugosa. Next base: position 616,157 of record BLSH010233494.1, on the reverse strand, counting down.
CTGCTCGTTTAGCGAGACAACGCTAGCAAACCGAGTCAGGATTTTTTAAAATAGACTGCTCGTATTGCGAAACGTTTGTTAACCACGTTATTTGCAATCCAAGATTCCACTGTACATGCATATACAAATGTAAAAGTGCATATTAGGTGTGGCAAAATACAAAAATGTGATTTGTGCTACTCATATTAAGTATTGCTGCACACGTTGGAGCGGGTGCAATAATTGTTAGGCAATTATTCACAGTTAACTCTAAACTGATGACCTGTGAAGGTTTTTACAGTGTTGCTTACGGACAGTATTCAGTACAAAAGGCTTGACATGTTTGGTGTCCATTTTTTTATTGCAATTTTTTATATTTTACCAAATTTTGGGGAATACATTGTTTTTGTGTACATTAAAATGATTTTTGTGTATTTTTAAACTGAAAATATGAGTTTAATAAACATGTTCACTTGTTTTATGTGACCCAAAATCTTGCAACTACCATCATTTTATTTTCCAGGCTTTCTGATTACAGAAAATATATAATGTTTGGAGGTTTTAACTAATCTTCAGGCCTAAAATGATTATTTAGAACACATGCAAAAAAACCCCCAAAAACTGCTCTGGGCGAAAGAGTTAAAATAGGAGTCTGATAAAGAAATATAATGCATCTGAAAGTAATAGTAAAGGTACATTTTTTGAAAAAAAAATTAACATGCCTATACTGACCTCCTCTGTGCGGATCAGCCGCGAACCTCCTCTTTTCAGGTCCCCCTGCTGGCGCTCCTGGCCCCTCCCTTCTGTCTTGTGCCCCCCATGGAAAGCTGCTTCCCATGGGGCACTCATGCATGCTTGCACCTGCTACTGGGTCCATTGTCCAAGACAGCGGGACTCAGCCCCGCCCCCTCGCTCCCTCATCACTGGCTTTGATTGATCACATTGGGAGCCAATGGCTCCTGTTGCCCCAGCAAAGCCAGCGAGACCCGGAAGTGATGGGAGAGAAGAGCTGTAGAGATGCACAGCGCTGGATCGAATGAGGGCTCAGGTAAGTAAAAGGGGGTGTGAGGGGGTTTCTGACACCTAAACATTTTTACCTTAATGCAAGGAATGTATCAAGGTAAAAAAGTTTAGGCTCTACAATCACTTTATATAACATAGCTATATGAGGAGAAGCCATCTTCCAACTAAAGTCTGGTTACCATGTGTTGTTCCGCACTGCCTTATTGGTCAAGTCTAAAAGTTGGTACCTAATGGTGATTGCACAGACTTTCAGCTGGTTTGCTGAGTCCCCTAGTAGCTTGAGTGATCGATCTATGGAGCTAAATAGTTCGTATTCTTGCCTAGCAGGTATGGGTCCTACGGTAGGTTCAAACCTGGGACTTTATCTGCATGCAGTTTGTATGCTATGCAATTATTTTTACTCCAAGTAATCCAGAAACATACTGGTGGGCTAATTGGCTTCTTCCCCAAATTGCCTATTTTGGATTTCATAGGTTCAGTTAATTCGATCACTAGTTATCAGGGAACTAATGGGACATGAGACACGAGGAAACAAAGCTCTACTTTTCTACCAGAATGGCAGCAGCCATACAGAGACTGATATCTAAAGGCAATATTGGTATATAGGTCTTAGCCCTCTGCTTGACCTTTTTTGGGCACATTTTCTACAGCAGAGTCCACTTTAACTGTATGGTAAATTATTGTCAGGAAAATTTACATTTTATTTATATACAGTACATTAGGGTTGATTTACTAAAATTGGACAATGCAAAATCTGGCCCAGCTCCGCATACAAACCAATCAGCTTCCATTTTTTTTTTTGTCAAAGCTTAATTAACCACTTCAGCCCCGGAAGGATTTCCCCCTTTAGGACCAGAGCCCCTTTTGCGATTCGGCACTGCGTCGCTTTAACTGAAAATTGCGCAGTCGTGCGACGTTGTACCCAAACGAAATTTGCGTCCTTTTTTTCCCACAAATAGAGCTTTCTTTTGGTGGTATTTGATCACTGCTGCGTCATTTCTGATCGCCGCTATACAAAAGAAGAGCGACAATTTTGCAAAAAAAAACAAATTTCTTACTTTTTGCTAAAATACAAATCCAAAAAAAAAATATAAAAAAAACATTTTTTTTCATCGGTTTTGGCCGATTTATATTCTTCCTCATATTTGCGATAAAAAAAATTGCACTCGGCGTTTAATGATTGGTTTGCGCAAAAGTGGTCGCGTTTACGGATGATGAGAATTAATTTCTGGGGTTTTTATTTTTTTTTATTTTTTACTAGTAATGGCGGCGATCTGCGATTTTTAGCGGTACTGCGATTTTTCAGCGGACATGTCGGACCATTTTGACACATTTTTGGGACCATTGGCATTTATACAGCGATCAATGCTATAAAAATGCACTGATTACTGTGTAAATGCCATTGGCAGTGAAGGGGTTAACCTTCAGGGGGCGCTCTAAGGGTTAACTGTGTTCCCTGGGCGTGTTCTAACTGTGGGGGGACTGCCCTAGCAGGGGAAGGGAAGCGATCACAGCTTCCATGTAGAGGAAGGCTGTGATCACAGCCCTTCCCCCCTCACAGAACGGAGGTCCGTGTTTACTTACACGGACCTCCGTTCTTTCACTCCGGGGGGGGGCATCGCAGGTGGCCGGCAGAGATCGAATCCGCCGCACCCGCTCCCTGGCCCTCCCCGGACACAGTGAGCGCGCAGGCGCCAGTGTTGCCAACCTCCCGCAGCATTTTTTACTGGCAAAACATGGAAAATTTACTGGCGGAACACATTTTTTACTGGCAACCTGAAAAATAATAGAACTCCTATTTAAAATAAGATAATTGATATTTAAACACAACATGGAAACACTGACAATATCCATATCAAGTAGTTTGCCTGGTGTACACTTAAAAAGTCAGCACAGCATGACAAAATATCAGACCCTGATATTTATACACGGTTGTAAAAATCACTGATTTTTACAAACTGTCAGTAAATTTACTGGCAGTTGGCAACCCTGGCGGGCGCGCCTCCAGCGGCGCGCGCACGCTCACTGGGCGCGATCTCGCAGCCGCCGTCATATGACGGCGATTTGCGCAGGAGCGCCACCTTGTCGCCGTCAGATGCCGATCGGTGGTCGGCAAGAGGTTAAACAAGCTGAAGGTAGAAGCTGTTTGGCTGCCACGCAGAGCTGCACCAGATTTTGCACTTTCCAGTTTTATTAAATCAACCCCATTTGGTATTCTTTTATGTTTTCTTTCAGATATTAAACTTGTATCCTCAGTTCTCTATTTGGAATGATGTAAGATGTAGATAATTAGCAGGTGCTAAAAGGTGCTGGCGTATTGCCGACAGCGGCAACCGGTGATTAGTGTAATGAATTAGTACCTGACCAAACTTTTAAGGATGAGATGCTGCAGGACCTTTCCTTGCTGTGCTCATCCAAACATTTCAACCTCTTGTACTCAGCAGCCAGCTGTTGTAGTTAGGAAAGTGGTCTGTAATTAAGAGAAAATTTGATTGTTGTGAAGAATTATTACCATGATGTAGATGTTATGCCTGCTGAGGTTGGCAATCTGTAACTTTTAATATCATAGTACAAATTAATATATAGCTGCAAAACATTACTTTTGTAAACTACTGAATTGTAACATTCAGTTTAAAATATATAAAAATGCATGCTTGAATGTCCAAAGTTAATCGTTAAATGAGAAGTAGCAAAAAAAGAAAAATCATATTAGCCTAGATGGCTACAGCACTGATCCCAGCTGCATCTGTTCCCTGCTGACCCTACCTTGAGAACTAAGTTCTCCACGTCCCCTCTGAGCAGAGAGCAGCGACTGTCAGTGATCGGCTCTCTGCTTTTCCCTTCCAGCGCTCACTGGAGTGCTGGGCTGTGGAGGGGGTAGGAGGGGCCAGCTCAGTCTCTCAGACCCATGCTGAGAGGACCTGAGCCAGCTGCCGGTTCATGCATCTGGGTGGATCCCGACTGTAAAGTAGGGATCTTTCCCACGCCTGGACCAGTTAAGTGACATCAACTTTAGCTGCACTCCTGTGGCCCATGGGAGAAGTATAGCTAAAATACTTTGCCTTTAATTACAAACAGACCTGAATTTGTATATTAAGAGTTCTATGGTCACACAGCATACACTTTCATTAAAAAAAAAAATCAGCATTGTAATGGCGATACAAACAATAATTATTACAATCCAATAAAAGCTTATTTGAAAAATCTCCTGGCCTTCTCTCTCTCTTCCTTCCTGGATTTCCTGCATACTTTCCAGCTTCTCCTCTGTTGTTTACTTTCAGTTTCTAAGGACTACATATCCCATGCTACCTTGCTATCTGGAAGCGTGGACTCCACCCTCGTGAAACTCCTACTCGTGTATTTTGTTAAGACTAATGATTTTGGACAAGGGAAGAAAGAATGGACTTTCTAAGCATAAGTTAAAAAGATGATTTACAAACTTTTATTAGATACACATATATATCATCAGGACAAACAGCCATTTACATATAATCTTAAAATAGCATCAAATTGAGCAGAGCTTACTCAAAAATCAACTTTCTGGACACCTGTTCCCAGATACTCGTTGATAAATGGAATCAATCAGGAATGTGGGTCCTTCCTGGGGATACTCTACCAAGGTCCACCTACCTATTAGATAGACAATTTAAGAGCTACGTTCTAAGGAAACTATGTTTTTTTTATATGTAATTAAAACAGTGCTAATTTATTATTATGTGCACTGAAGTGTTTTGCTATATGTAATTTTTTGTCATGCATGCTTTATGATTAGTATCATCCTATATATCATACCTTCTTTTAAAAGTATTTTTCATCCATGCATGATTTGATAAACATATGTATACATACAAGTATCTCTCTGCAAGTATCTCACTGTATGTATACATACATTTTTGTAAATATTTTTGTAAATATTTTATTATATCTTTTCATGTGACAACGCTGAGGAAATGACACTTTTCTGCAATGCAAAGTAGTGAGTGTACAGCTTGTATAACAGTGTAAATTTGCTGTCTCCTCAAAATAACTCAACACACAACCATTAATGTCTAAACCGCTGGCAACAAAAGTAAGTACACCCCTAAGTGATAATGTCCAAATTGGGCCCAACGTGTCAATATTTTGTGTGGCCATCAATATTTTCCAGCACTGCCTTAACCCACTTGGGCATGGAGTTCACCAGAGCTTCACAGTTTGCCACTGGAGTCCTCTTCCACTCCTCCATGACCACATCACAGAGCTGGTGAATGTTAGAGACCTTGCGCTCCTCTGCCTTCTGTTTGAGGATGCCCCACAGAGGCTCAATAGGATTTAGGTCTGGAGACATGCTTGACCTTTAACCTCAGCTTCTTTAGCAAGGCAGTGGTCATCTTGGAGTTGTGTTTGGGGTCGTTATCATGTTGGAATACTGCCCTACGGCCCAGTCTCTGAAGCGAGGGGATCATGCTCTGCTTCAGTATGTCACAGTACATGTTGGCATTCATGGTTCCCTCAATGAACTGTAGCTCCCCAGTGCTGGCAGCACTCATGCAGCCCCAGATCATGACACTCCCACCACCATGCTTGACTGTAGGCAAGACACACTTGTCTTTGTACTCCTCATCTGGTTGCCGCCACACACGCTTGACACCATCTGAACCAAATACGTTTATCTTGGTCTCATCAGACGACAGGACACGGTTCCAGTAATGACCTTTGTCTGCCTGTCTTCAGCAAACTGTTTGCAGGCTTTCTTGTGCATCATCTTTAGAAGAGGCTTCCTTCTGGGAAGACAGCCATGCAGACCAGTTTGTTGCGGTGTACGGCGTATGGTCTGAGCACTGACAGGCTGACCTACCACCCCTCCAACCTCTGCAGTAATGCTGGCAGCACTCAAACATCTATTTCCCAAAGACAACCTCTGGATATGACCCTCAGCACGTGCACTCAACCCCCTTTAGTCAACCATGGCGATGCCTGTTCTGAGTGGAACCTGGCCTGTTAAACCGCTGTATGGTCTTGGCCACCGTGCTGCAGCTCAATTTCAGGGTCTTGGCAACCTTCTTATAGCCTAGGCCTTCTAGTGGAAAGTTTTTTTAATAACAAAAATATTTTTTATGTATAAATTGGACTTGTCCCTATCTTTTTTGAATAAAATTCCGTTCATTTGAATACTACACTATGGAATCTCCTTTATGTTTTTCTCCCTGACACGCATGGATTGAGTCGCCGTTACCAGGAGAAACCAAGGACTAAAAGACAAAGGTAGGCACTTAACCCCTGTAGGGGTAGTGCCCTCTGGTAAGGAGGGGAACATTGGGGGAGCACGTGTGACTCACATCAAAAGCTTTGAATATGGAAAATTATTGAACTGTCACCTTTGAGCACTTTGCACCTTTATTATAAACAGATGATGATAAACTGATAGTCACCGAAGATCCAGACTGAGAAAAGCGGATTAACCATTTCTTATCAAATACAACAAAAGGATTTCCTAATTTGTTTGTTTTTTGGTTTATGGACACATTTGTTGTTTTTCTGAGGAAAGCAGCACGCACAGACCAGACCCTAATTTTGGACTGAACATATACTCTTAAATATTTGGTTACAATTTCTAGAAAAGTTTTTTATTATTTAAGTTGTGCGTTTTATTTATATTTATTTTTTGTTAGTGACGTTGCCATACAATTTTTATGTGTTTAATTATAGCACTACAAACACAACATATACATCATTTTTCAAGCACTCTTTGCACATTTATGGACTAACACGGAAATCTACACTGAAACTATTGCACTTTATTAGCGTTTTTTGCACTGACATACACTATTTTCCCCTATACCCAAAGCTCAGACAGCGCCACACCCAAACCTCATTCACATTGCATGCTATTGCTCTGTGATCTACTAGGACCTCCAGATCCTTCTCCATCCTTGATGCCCACAGAGGTTCTCCCCCTAGTAAGTAGTTTGCATTTATGTTTTTTGCCCCCAAGTACATTACTTTACATTCCTCCACATCAAACCTCATTTGCCATTTGTGTGCCTACTTCATTATTTTGTTCAGGTCATTCTGTAAAATGTATATATCCTGATGCAAAGTTATTGCCCTGCTTATCTTTGTGTCATCTGCAAAAACTGAGATTGAGCCATTTATCCCATCCTCTATATCATTTATGAATAAATTGAATAGAATTGGTCTCAAGACAGAACCTTGGGGTACCCCACTCGCCACTCCAGACCAGTCTGAGTACATGTTATTTATCACTACCCTTTGGACACGTCCCTGTAACCAGTTTTTTACCCAAGCACAAACCTTATGGTCCATGCCTGCAGATCTCAGCTTGTCAATTAAGCATTTATGGGGAATTGTATCAAATGCTTTTGCAAAATCCAGATACACAAGTCAACAGGTCTCCCCCTATCTAGATGACAGCTCACTTCCTTGCAAAATGTTAGCAGATTGGACTGGCAGGAACGACCTTTCGTAAACCGATGCTGATTACTACTAATGATATTTTTCCTCAGTAATTTTTTTGATATAGTCCCTTATCATCCCCTCCAATAATTTACCCACTATTGATGTTAGGCTGACTGGCCTATAGTTTCCAGGAATATGTCTCTGCCCTTTTTTGAATATTTGTACCACATTGGCTTTTCTCCAATCAGCTGGTACTAATCCTGTCAGTATGCTGTCCGCAAAGATTATAAACAATGGTCTGGTTATAACCTGACTGAGTTATCCAAGGACTCTCGGGTGTAAGCCATCTGGTCCTGGTGATTTATTTGTTTTAAGTTTGCTAAGTCTTTCTTTGACTCCAGCCTCTGTTAGCCATGAGGGTATGTCCTGTGTTGTGTCACTAACAGTACAGTCATGGTCGGTAAACCCCTCCTTTTTCTGCATAAAAGGAGAAGAAGGCATTTAGTACAGTTGCCTTCTCTGTATCATCTGCAATCATCCTCCCATCCTCCTCTTTTATGTGGGCAATGTGCTCTGATTTTGCCTTTTTTCTGTTAATATATCTAAAAAATTTCTTTGGGTTTTTATACTCTCCTCCGCTATGTGTCTCTCATAATATTTTTTAACGGTCCTGATTGCGGTTTTACACTTCTTATTGCATTCCTTGTAGTGTTGGAATGCAGACAGTGACCCATGCCCATTATATTTTTTAAAGGCCATATTTTTCTCTTTAATGAGGCTTTACGGTTTAGCCACCCAGGTTTAACCTTCGCTCTTCTATATTTATTGCCCATTGGAATGCACTGTGTGATACCTTTTGTTTAATATGCCCCTAAAGCATTCCCATTTTTCTTCTGTGTACAATGTTTCTAGGATTTGGTCCAAATTAATGTCATGTAGTAATAACCGCAGTTCCGAAAAATTGGCTCGTTTAAAATGTAATGTTTTTGTGCTACCATCGTCCCTCCTTTTCCTGTGATTTACGCTAAATGTGATCATCCTATGATCGCTAGATCCCAAGTTTTGCATTTCGCCACATCTGAGACCAGATTTGGATCGTTCACTATTAATAGATCTAACTAGGCATTCTTTCTAGTTGGGGAATCCACCCAATGGGACATGAAGTTGTCCTGTAAGACATTCATGAAATGTCAGGCCTTTAATGAGTGAGCTGTCTCCTCTGCCCAGTCAATATCAGAATAATTAAAGTCCTCCATTATAAATACACTTCCCTGTTTTGCTGACATTTCTAACTTTGATAGTAGGTCCAACTCCTGCTCCTCCTTCAGGTTAGGTGGCCTATAACATACCCCCACTATTCATTTCCCACTTCTTCTTTTTGGAGTTCTACCCACACTGATTCAACCTCCCCCTTGTCCCATTCACAATGTCATTCCTCTCTACCACCCTTGCATCATTTTTTACATATAGACACACCCCTCCCCCTCTTCTACCTTCAGGCCAGGGATCCAGGTTTAGGGCCTAGATGGCCCATTACCAGCAATGACTGCTTCACACTGTGAGACTCATAGCAGATGTTAATGTCATGAGCTCAAAGCCACCTGTTTGGAGTCTCCTGCTATAGTCTTTTTTTCTTAAGGTGTTATGTGTTATTCTGCTAAGTATACCTCTCCCATTGTTAATTGTTCTGTCTGTCTGCTAGCAAACTACTGTGGGATGTTATGTGATGTGTAATGTTCTTTGTTGTGACCTTGGGGCCGGGAAGTCTGACCTGGAGTGAGATCTCTGATTAATCACAACATTTGTTTTATTGACTTAATGTTTATAGTATATGTTGGTTGTTGTTTAGCTATGGTAATTATATTCCTCTTTACAGTTTGTATTGTTAGGGTAATATGATCAGGACGTAAATGTCTTCCTGTGGGGTATAAAGTATGTGCCTGAGTTTCAATAAACAGTCATTCCTTTGGATTTTACCTCACATCTTGTCTGTGTACGATGATTGGGGTAAAAAGGGCTTGTATTAGCTCTCGGTCTGCTTGGAAAGGTTTGGTGGGCAGGAGGCACTCTTTGGCAGAAGGAAGCACCTATTCAGGGTGCCAAGCGGTTCCATCACACAGCTCCCCACCAACAGAGCAGGGAACAGCCGTGTTTACATCGGCGGTTCCCAGTTGTTTGGCTGTGGCTGCTCATCGCGGCTCACCGCCGGACATCGGGCCCGCCCGAGCCGCGGGCACACCCCTCAGAAGTGCGGCGGGCACGCGCGTGCCCCCTAGCGGCCACTCGCAGATCGCCGCTTTTTTATGGCGATTCGCACCTAGCGTCCACACTGCCACCGTAAATAGATGGTAGGCGGTGTGGAACTGGTTAAAGCAGACAGATCAGGAGCCCGCTGACCAGCAGATTTAAGCAATAGGATTGGATAAGACAAATTTTAACTCTGTCACTATGTAATCGCTAATGTCAAAATTCTGCTGTTTTTAGACACAGGAGCAAAGGTTTCTCCACATTGACTACCCTAGCAAGCTACCCAATATTACCCAAATGTCATGTTGGGTAAGGTAACATTACCTGTCACACACCAAAACATGCGTTTGTGCAGTTATACATTTTATGCCACTGAGAGCAGAGCCAACCTATTAGGGCTAGACTTGTTTTACCCACTGTGATTTGAAGTTCTTGATCAGATTGATGCTGAAATATGCCTGATATGCCTGATAGACAGTGTCGGGAAAGAAAGATACCCACAGGCTTTTACTGAACTAAGTTGCATTCATACATTTTCTCATAATGCAGCTTTAAACCCTGAGATATCTCCAGGGATGCAGCCCCTGTACAGGCCTCCCTTAGAAGTTTGAGCTGCAGTTGAGGAAGAGCTGCAAAAACTCCAATTTCTAATGTAGTCATAGTCAACAAGAAAGTCATAACCATAGCCTGTGTATTGACCTTTACTAGGTAAACAAAGCAATCATGTCAAACTGCTACCCACTGCCTCCTACAGAGGATTTAATTTTACAATGGGTAAAAACCTTACCTGGGTCAAAAAGCTTCAATAAAGTGGACCTCCCTAAAGGTTTTTTACAAATCCTACTTGTATTCCAAGCAGCTTTCATTACACCTCTGGGACTTTTCTGCTTTATACACATGACCTTTGGGCTGTGCTCAGCTTAGAGCTGTTTCCAAAAGATAATGGTCACTATTTTTGCAGGAATACCTTGTGTAGCAATTTATTTGGATGATGTTCTTATCCATACACCTTTTCTGGAGGAACATGATTCAATCCTCATTCAAATTTTTCACAGGCTTATGAAACACAACCTCACCTAAATGAAGAAAAATGTAAATTTGCTCAAACTGAGACTCTTGTTACTGAGTCTAAAACCATTAAAATTCAATATCAATGCTGTACATGAAATAGCCGAGCCAAAAGATAAAACCGAGCTTGTTTCATTTCTAGAATTCACAAACTATTATTTAAAGTTTGTAGCTGACTATGCTGAAATCACAACACCTTTGCATGCTTTACTCAAATAAGATGCAGAATGGCAATGGATACAAGCCTGCTCTGAGCCTGTTTGTGCCTTGTAACACCATATAGCATCTGCACCAACAGTTGCCCATTTTTCACCAAATGCACCAACGCTTTTCTCTAGTGATGCTTCCACTGTTGCTTTTGGTGCAAGTTTAATACATTCACCAGGGAGAGGAACATCTTGTTTCTTTTGCTTCTCAAGCTTTTTCCCCAGCTGAAAAAAAATATTCAGCAGGAGAACATGGGACATTGGCCTGAATATGTGCATGCAAACAGTTGCATCACTTTCTCTGTGATAGAAAGTCTATTGTGATCAATTAAACTGATCACCATATCCTAACTTTCTTACTTGGAATTTCCTAACAAGGAAGGTGAGAGGGGCTGTGGGATTTTTTCTTTATTGTGTATTTCTGTTGTGTAGTAATACCACGAGTCATTTTCATGTGCACAGTTCCTGCGCAGTCTCAGGTACTGTGCATATGGTATGCTTCTCTTCAAAGGGATCTGGTGAGCACTGGTTGCATGTAATAATGTATTACCTGCACTTGGTTTGCGGTAAAGGTTCTGGCTCTCAGCACTATATCTCTGTGGTTCTATCTGCATGGTAAGCAGTTGTGGGATTTTGTGTATCACTGTGACAAAAGATTGGGTGTTATATATTTATACATTGTGGGCCTTCTTATAGGACCCTTTATGTATTTACTTATTGGTCTGGTTTGTATATTAAAGTCTTTTTATCATTTCAGTGTCTGGTCAAAAGTAATTGTGGTAATCTCCTGAAGAAGCGGATTTCCCGTGAAACATGTTGAGAAACACGTTGCTATAGACCGTATGATAATATATATCATCTTTGTATACTGTTCATGTATTTGAGCGTACATCTAATTTTTTAATATGTTTTTTCTACACAAATAAATGTTATGTTTTTAAAGAAATTGACTATGTAAGCTTATGTTGGTACCAATAAAATCCCACAGCCCCTCTCACCTTCCTTGTTAGGAAATTCCAATATTGAATTAGGGATGTAGGTACCTATATCAATTCTTATAATTTGAGCTGAGTTTATGATACTAACTTTCTTGCTGTCAGTGTCAGGGTCTGGCCATCGTTATCTTTGTATACATAGATATTCAGACAGGCTGTTTCAGTACAACATTGACCTTCACTATAGGCCAGGAAAGTTAAATCAAATAGCAGATTATTTGTTTCATGTTGTCCTTAATCCAGAAGACGAACATGGAAGACTAAGAAGAGAAGCCACTTTAAATATACAATTCACAAGTCTTCATCTGCAAGTGGCTGCATCTCAAAATGATCCAGTAATTCAAGAAATACTGACCTTCTTACATGTTGAGTGGCCATCTGCCTTACCTAGACATCTTCAACCATAACACCAAGTAAGGACCGAATTGTCACCTTGGAAATGTGTTTGCTTTTTAAGAGGATCCAGAGCTGTAATGCCAGGTGCAATGAGGCAATCAGTTCTAAAAATGGCTCATGAAAGTGGTTGCCAACTCTTGACAACCACTTTAAACTACAGGTAAGCCTGTAATCAGGATTACCTGTAGGTTTCCTGTATATCTCCTAAACCTGTACGGTTTAGGAGATATACGCTATACTGGCATGTGCCGACGTCATTCGGCACATGCACAGTGAAGAAACAGCCTCTGTGCGTTTCTTTGCTGACAGCATGCTGCGATTGGCGTCTCCCATGCGCATGCGCGAGAGTGAAGTCACGTGACTCCGGGCAGTCACAGCGCCGGAGTTCGCGGAACCGGAAGGAAGAGGGGCAAAGATGAACGTTTCCTACTGAGCGGACAACGCAGGCGTCGATGGCAGGTAAGTGGCACATAATAGGCTAGTATGCGATGCATAGTAGCCTATTATGCTTTTACATTTACAGGTGAATAAAAGGGGTTTACTTCCTCTTGAAGGTTATCTAGGTGTGGTACAGACAAAACAGTTTGCAGGGAAACAGTGTGATAGAAATCAAAAGAGGAACTTTAGTTTGCATCTGTGGACTGTAGGGATGCACGGATACCATTTTTTAAAACACAGAGTACGAGTACCAATACTTTTTTAAAGTACTTGCTAAAACTAATTACCAATACCTATTTCCTAGGAAGAGTAGGTAGAGGGGTGGTATGAAATGTGTGGGGGGAATTAGGGAGCTGACATAGGGGAAAAGGTGATAGCTGGTGGAGGGAAGGAGGAGGCAACAGGCAGAAGTGGCAGCAGGGCAAAAAAAAGACCACAACAACAATGCCGCTACCCTACCTACAATTAATGGTGTACAAAATCAGGCAAACGCAGCTGTAAGACACAGTGGCAGCTGGTGAAATTTTAGGATGGGGAGGGCAGACCCTGCCCTTCCTTTTTGACTCCTCCCACTTCTCATAAGCCCCAACCCTTATAGTTTCCACCCCTTGTGTCAGGAGTAGAGTTGAGCGAACCTCTGGAAGTTCGGGTTCTGCTGGTCCGTCCGAACTTCGGGACAAAGTCCGGGTCCGGGTCCGGACGGAACCCGAACGATCGCACTCTTCACCCTCCTCAGTTTTTCCTTCCCGTCCCAGACGGGAGGGGTAGGATTTTAAAGTGGTCGACGGTGACACAGAATGTCGACGCAAACGGACTAAAACATGTGGTAATTAACATCCATCCCATCGCCGTAACAACAACACCAGAAAAAAAACGGGACGACGGTGAAGACGGACAACGGAGGAGGAAGGGAGGTGGTCGATAGTGGAAAAGGGGATACAGTCGAGGGATTAAGGGGGGTGTGTAAAGTATGGTGGGGAGATGGATGAGAAGGATCCTTTATCCATAACCATTAATCAAAATCGTTCATGAAATTTTTTCATAACCA
>BLSH010233494.1:585261-597893 GCA_018402905.1 Glandirana rugosa | reverse complement strand
CACGATCGTGGCGATCGTTGTTTTAAGCAGAGTTTGATCTGCAACTCTAAGCAGCAGTATTTGAAATCTCAAATTCCCCCAACAATCTGATCGTTGAGCACGATCGTGGCGATCGTTGTTTTAAGCAGAGTTTGATCTGCAACTCAAAGCAGCGGTATTTGAAATCTCAAATTCCCCCAACAATCTGATCGTTGAGCACGATCGTAGCGATCGTTGTTTTATGCAGAGCTTGATCTGCAACTCAAAGCAGCGGTATGTGAAATCTCTAATTTCTGCTATCTGTCCTCAGAGCAACAGCACAGACAGCAGTAGTAAAGTAATCTATCTCAGGATGCAGGATCAGGTCTTAAAATGTCTCAAATCTGTCCCTCAAGCTTTCAGCTTCCTTTCCCTACACTAACCCAAGGAGCATGTGACTGCAGCACTGTGACTCCAGCTTATAAAGAGGCTGGGTCACATGATCCACTGGCCAATCACAGCCATGCCATTAGTAGGCATGGCTGTGATGGCTTCTAAGGGCAAACCAGTGAAACGATTGTTGATTGGCTGCCCTGCAGCTTCTCAACACGTGGAGTAAAATAGCAGAACCCCGGACCGAACCCGAACGATTTTTGAAATGTCCGGGTCCGGGTCCGTGCCACGGACACCCGAAAGTTCGGTACGGACCCGAACGTTACAGTCCGGGTTCGCTCAACACTAGTCAGGAGTATACAAGAAGAGATGTTTGAATCACTCTGCCAATGGGTGTAGTATGTTATATGTGTGGGAAGGTCCCTGGAATAGATTAAATAACCCACACTCTAAGTCCCATAGAGGATTTGTCATGGTGCTCTACGAAGTGTCAGGGAACAGTATGTTTGTCATCGTATCCTTCTACAATGTGGCAGTGCTCCCTGAATCTCTTCTTTAGTGTCCTGATGGCCCTCCCAACATAAAATAAGCCACAAGGATAGGTTAAACAATAAAAAACGAATTATGTGGAACAGTTGTAAAATTGTTGTATGGGGTATGTTTTGCCTTTGACAGTAAAATCTTTCAGCCCATGGGTAATATTTTTGCAGGTTAGGCATAGGGTCTTTCGACATTGATACATGCTTATTAGTGGGATATTAGATGTAGACGCAGGCTTTAATTTAGCCGGGGCCACTAGATTTTTTCCTTTTTTTGCCTTTCTGTATGAAACTTTGGGTTTGGGAGGGAGAGATGATTTGAGATTAGGGTTTTCCAGTAGAATTGGCCAATGTTTGGCCAAGACTTGTTCCATTTTTTTGAATTCTGCATGAAATTGGGTGGTGAAATGCATGGGATGTATACTCGGGCCCTGTTTTTTTCTAGAGACTGGGCGGTGGTCCGATATGTAATGAGAGTAGGCTTGTACTAGTAAGGGTTGGGGATAACTTTTTTTTCTACAAATTTCTCTGGTGCAATTTCTCCGTAATCGGCTCTTCGGAATACCAGATACCCACCTAGGGTGGTAGCAACTGTGAAAGTGTAAAAATGAGTTGCCAGCTGTGGGTTTTACATATTTTTTTTGCCAATATTCGGCCTTCATGATGGTAAAGCAAAAGGTCCAGAAAGGCTAAGTGGGTGGGATTATGTACTGAAGTAAAAGACAGGCCATATGTATTGCTGTTACAATGTTTCACAAATTCCTGAAACTGGGACTCTGGGCCATCCCAGATGAAAATAATGTCAATATATTGTCAAGATATATACACCAGTATGTGTAATCCTATGTTTTCCACATTCAGTTGGGGCAGATAACCTATAGAATGAAGGATGGACAAACCTGGCATGTGAGCAAGTTAGTACCTGTTCAAGATCCTTTGGTCAGGCAGGACACCATTCCTAATTGGCTTACTTGAGATGATGTGTCAAACTCTACCACACAGCCACAAACTTCCTGGAAAACACTTCCCACTCTCATGAACTGGAGGGTGGAGGGCAGAGTTCAGAACGAACCAAAACTGTACCTGGGCACCAACTGATTATGTACTATTCAATCTTATCTAGTTTTGAAATGTAATAGAGGGTGTTTGTGTGTGTACTTGTTAAGTTCTGTGTATTACCATTTTAAGTAAATGCTATGACATTTCTGCTTTAAGAGATAGTAGGGGAAGCTGGAGCAGGATGTTTGTGTGAATAATAAAGTTGGTGACCTGTTACCACTCTATCTGCACTGCAGAGAGGCAACACAGCACCTCTGTAGTTCAGAAGGTAGACTCTGAATTCTGTGACACAGCAGTGCCTACCCACTGGACATAGTGAATGAATATGTGTCACAAAACGTAGGATAAATTTGTGGGATTCTGCATAAAGTATGTTTACGAACTTGGAGATCATTCAGGCCAATAGGAGAAGGCTATAAATATTGAAATACAATGTGGAAAATAATATATGATTTTAAAATTTGAGCAAGATATGCCTTAAAGTGAGAGGAGGGGGAGGGGGAAGGGGGAGGGGACTTTAAATGAAGCACATAGCAGGGTTAAACCATGTGCCTCCATCCCTATCCTTGCATAAGTAAAGAAGAAAATTGGGACTTTAAATGAATTGTGTGCACAAACAGTTGGTATAGGTCAACTGCTTATAGATATTACAAAAATAAATAAATGTACATATAGGTAAGCTTATGACACAATTAAATTATATACATACATATTGAAAGCAATTTTTTAATTAAGGCCTCATACACATGGACGTTTTTTGACGCCGGCGGTTTCTGGCGGTTTTTGCAGCTCTCCATGTTAGTCAATGGCCCCATAAAAACACAGATGTTTTTGAGCTGTAGAGGGAGTCGGCGTTAGTGAGCTGTAACTAGAACCCACGGCCAGAGCGTTCTGAGGCTGTAACGTTTTGGTGTTTTTTGACGCCGACGCCACAAAACTCTCACTAACGCCCACTAACGCTGTACCGGCGTTATCCGGCGTTTTTTGATGCTGACATTTTTAGGTTGAAAAATAACAGAGGGCTGATTTAAAAAAAAAAAAAAAACGCCTATTGACGCAGACGCTCACTAACGACGATGCATAACGCCGAAAAATTACCACATACAAATATTGGGTATAAAAGCTGATCGTATGAATATAAGAAGAACGTATATTGAGTTGATGATTGGCAATAAGGCTCCATTCACACTGGGGCGTTTTTCAGGTACTTTTGGGCTGAAAATAGCGCCCTTATAGCACGTGAAAAACACTCCCCCATCCATCCCAGTGTGAAAGCCTTAGTGCTTGATGGTAGTATACACAGTTACATACTTAGGGCTTGACGCGTTTCATGGACCATATTCTACTTCTTCAGGAGCAGATGTAACATGCGAAACTGAAAGAGATGTACAAAAAGCTTTGTAGTCTAGTAGTATACCAAAAAGGAGAGGGAAAAGGAGAAAAAAACAAATCCTATTGGAAAGAATTGCTACTCACAGTTCTAAAATGGATACACGCTATGATGCACAGAGGGCCAGCTGGGGATGTCTGTACCGGGAACTGAGGGAGTATATCCCGCACGTGCCAAGGCATATAACATAAGGACCTCGTAAGGCATGCAAATAACCAAAAATTTAGTCCAAGGCAGCATAGTTGGTAGTGTCAGGAGAATTCTGAAAAAAGTAGTAATTTAGTAGAAATTAAGTGTGGTGAAAAACCACAAATGCCAAGATACAGGAAGGAGTGTGATTAATGATTATATTCCAGACCAGGCAAGGAAAAGAAGACCCAAATGTAAAAAAGGGTATATTCCTTAAAGTGGTTGTAAACCATCGCCTTGCAAAACAACCCATTCGGTTTGAAATAGAAATGAAAGGCAAAACATTTGTGTATAGATTAAAAAAATATATAAATACCCTTTTCCCTTTTGTGATCACATTCCCTCTGTTGTTAGCTGCAAAAGAACTGGGGGAGGAGAAGTAGCAGGACAATGAGCTTCTCGGTGAAAGGTTGTTCAGAGGGGGTGTCAGGACAAGTCTGATCATTGGAGGAGAGTAGACTGAGTTCTTAGCATAGCTAGAGAACTGACCACGCTGTGCTCTCCTAATTAGTGTGGTAAGTTTTTAATAGGAAAGCAGAGGGACTGGCAGGAAAACCATGGATTTCACATAAAGAAAGTAATACAGTTTCATACAAATACATGATACAGCAGACATATCAAGAATATGAAATGTTGGGGTAAAAAAACTTTAAGCTCAACACAAACCAAGACTTTTTTATATTATAGTTTTTGGGCAGATTAGGTAATAGTTAAAAATGTATCCCCATTGGGGATATTTCTCCAAAATTTCAGTTCTGCCTGACCTGAGATCTTGTAATTGGTTGGACTACAAAAAGTGAGCACAAAACCTTCCCTTGCTAGTATATACGGGGTTGAGTTACTAAAGGTGCAAGTAGGTTGTTAACCCTGGGCTTTGCAAGGGAACTTTCCCCGGTGCTTTGTGAATAAAGTGAAATTTGCCAAGAATACTCTGCAAGGAAGATTAAAAACATTAATTTTTGCTTGCACATGATTGGGTGATGGAAGTAATCAGAGCTTCATTTCATTCACTAAACTCTGGGGAAAGTTCCCTTTCAAAATTATACCTCCCTAGCAGGGGGAGGGGCAATCACAATCCTGAGATCTTGTAATTGGTTGGAATGCCAAAAGTGGACACAAAACATTCCCTTGTTAATACAGATATTGGGGTTGATTTACAAAAGGCAAGTAGGTTGTTAACTCTTCAAGTGGAGTTGCACTTTGCAAGGGATACTTTCCCCAGAGCTTAATAATAATATAGTGAAATTTCACTTTCACAAAGGATACCCATCATATGTAAGGAAGATTACAAAAATATGCATTTTCCTTGCACATGATTGGATGATGGACGTAATCAGAGCTTCATCTCATTCACTAAACTCTGGGAAAAATTCCCTTGCAAAATTGAACTTCCCTTGCAGAGTGAAGAGCCTATTTGACTTTAATAAATCAACCATGGGGTAACTAATTAATTTTTAGAGATAGGATTTGCAAATATATCTGGAAAACATCAAGAATTGTTGCATGTTCCAAGCAGGATGCCAGGACAGTGCCAAAGAGCTACAAGGGCAAGGTCTAAATATGGGTACCTACACTACTGTTTGGTAATAAAGAATATAAAGTACCCCTGTTGGAAGGTGCAACATGTTTTTAATTTTTGATATTTCTGGACTGTTGAGACCTGGGCCATCTGGAGGCTGCTGGGGGTTGTCTTGGGATGCCAGTCGAGCAGGATTACCCAGCAGGGTGTGTATAACAGAAGAGTGCATATCATAATTCTTCATCCGGAAAAAGGATTCACGCATAACCCCCTGGCAGTGGGGTATGGGGACAGGAGAGCTTTGCTTCAGATCACCTGGGGTTGTTAAAATTAAGGTGTTTAATTGCCTTGCCTGCAACCAGAACATCAAAAGGCCAGCTGTTGCTGGAAAGCTGACTTGGGCCAAGGCATTTTCCCGCAGTATATTGATGCCCTATGCTGGAGGATATTGGGATAGCAACATAAGTCCTGATAGTTTACTGCTTTTTGCTCATTGGACACATAACTATATGGAGTGGCGATATGGGTGTTGCTTGTGAGTGGTATACGATGCAAAGGCCAGCTATAATAGTTCTGTCTTTCACCTTTGAGCCCACCTAAGATACAGGACACTGAGGACAGACTTACATAATGTATCATCTCTGCTCTTTTATTTCTATATGCTTTGTAATTGTAGCCAACACCCCCCCCCCCCCAGCGGTGGCTGACTGTTGTGGTTCACCTGCTCACACTACCCTCAATCACATCCATACGCTTCAGAGTCACAGGACAGGCTGGTACTTTGTTTTTTGTTCTATTAATGGAATTGAACTTGGATGGGAGTTGGGATGTTGTGGGATGCCAAATAATTAGTTCAAAATTTACATGGGACTTCTATATACACCTCTGTATATACATCACATCTCTTCCTCCAGAACACACATGCTTCTACAGACACCAGTTCCTTTCTCCTG
The DNA here is from genome assembly GCA_018402905.1 of Glandirana rugosa. NCBI lineage: Eukaryota > Metazoa > Chordata > Amphibia > Anura > Ranidae > Glandirana > Glandirana rugosa. The sequence goes on along the minus strand of BLSH010233494.1, from coordinate 591,893 downwards.
CACAGTACTTTTCTCCAGGTGAGGCCCAGAAGGAAATCTACTAGACCTCCAACGTTTCTTCAGCCTGACTAGCACATGGTGAAGCCTGCCATGTTGTGAGCAGGACCTCCAAACCACCCATTACAGGTAGGGACAGTTGACCCCCATTTGTGTAGAAAAATACTACTGTGCTACTCCCAACCCATCCTCTTGCTCCAGGCCCTGTCAGCCACTTCAACTGTGACAGCCTTTTCCCCTACCACCATGACACCACAGTCCCTTACTGACTTCTGCATCCTTTGTAGATTGCCTCTCACCCCCAATCGGCTCTGACATGCCTCTTTAGCTTTCCAGGGTGTGTGTCACTCACCGATCACTGGTGGACTCCTTGCTGAGCTTCTCCTGTAGCACCGTCTGTTGCTCTCCTGCTCCCTTGTGCTTCTACTCCAGGATCTCACTGTCCTCCTGGATACACCCGAGCCCCAGGCCTCAAGGTCACCCACCCCCCCCCAAGACTGGGGGCTCCCCGATGAGTCCTCCGCAACCTCAGCTACATTACATTTAAGGAGGCCTGCCCCCCTGCCAATCCAGATTGGGGGTTGGTCAGAGCTCCTTAGAATACCCCAGATGGCTACACCTCCCTCCCAGCTCTCTGTCCAGAATACTCCATCAGCTTCTGGAAAGAAGTGGGGGGTTCTGTGACCTCATCTGTAAATCAGCCAGTTCTACCTGAGCCACTCCCAGCCCAGAAACAAAATCAGGCCTGACCAAATTTTCCTCACCAAAAAAAAACCCCTCACTAGCTCCTACCTAAGTAGGGGGTGCTACATAATATTATTTTCGATTTTTATGTTAATGTTCTACATTCTTTGTAAATAAATAAGTAGGAAAAGAAAAAAATACTGTGCTACCCAAAAATAGCTACAAAATCAGCAGCCAGTACAGCAATAGTAACCAATATTGTATCCAGACATTAAAATAATAAAGTGCAGCGCTGTACAAAAAATACCTGTAAGTCCAATGTTATCAAATAGCAAAAATGCTCATGTGAGAAAGAAATGTGGCATAAAGATCAATAAAAAATAGTGAACATTCAAGGAATGAATGATATGTAAAGTTTACAAAGATGATCATACAAAAATTAAAGTGCATCAAAGTGACTAAACAGTGCATACAATATTTAGAATAAATGAATAAACGGCTAAATATCATATAAATTAACCATCATATGATTAACCATCATATATCTATACTGGGTCATACATAATAAATTTCCATATATTGATGTGAACTTAAACTGTAAAATTGATGAATAAAGTGCATAAAAAGTGACAATAAAGTGCATAAACAGTGTCCAAAATCAGTATGTATCAATTCTTCCTCTCTGGGGTTATTTTGGTGTAATCCGAGACAGAATCAGTGCTTTACACCCGCATGCAGTGAAGTCCTCCACCTCAAAAGAGTATTTCTACCCTTACCAGAGTCAATCTGGATAATAGCGTGATGGTCACTCGGTGGACCTTCCCATCATTTCCTAGCGTCTAGACTTCTCCAGAACATACGAGACATCCATCACGGGTGTACCCAACCTTCTGCAAACGCTTAGTTAAAAACAGGCCTCAAAGTGGTTTTCCAAACCAATAGACACATCAGGATATTGGGGTGTATATAGACACTGATCCTCATAAAAGAACAAAGCTCCACATAGCGTAGTAATGTTTTAAAAAAGTATACTTTTAATAAAAAGTTGCACTTACAAGTTAGAAGATAATAAAAAGCGGAATTCTGAATTTATAATGCAGGGGCGCAGTGGACTGGAGCGGACTCTCCTTACCCGACGCGTTTCGCCTGACAAGACTTCAACTGGGGTATGAGTCCGCAGCTCCCCAATGCACCCAATATATAGTAAAATACATAATGCCCCAAAATTGTTAATCACCATAGGCTCCTCCCAATGAAGCCGATGGCGTGAGCTCCAAGCCTCACTCTGAATGAGGATGTGACTAGATGGGCCAATCAGGTCCGAGTTGCCTCGTATTCTAGCCAATATCACCCGGGAAAAAAATTTCACTTCCGGCCGGGCCCGAGGGTAAAAGAATAAACCAGTGAACATATGTGCATAAAAACCTTTTTACATTCAGAAAAAGATTGTAAATAAATAAGACCTTTGCTTCTTTGAGCACTTTGGTTTTTTTTATAGCTAATATTATTATTTTATTATCACCACTAATATCAGAGCTTTGATAGACTAGCTAATTATAGCAACAGACAAGATAGTACATATTTATCAACCCCCTTTCTATTTAAACATGAAACCTTTTTAATAGACAGTTGAAATAGGTGGAGTAACATTGATATGCTAATTGGCACTTGTCTGAAGGTTCAAGGCAAGTTGCATTATTCATCTTTAGGGATATGGTGACCACACAATTTAATATTTCTAGCTCATGCCAGTAATTTGAATGCACAAATTCACTAAACCTTCACCAAAGCTTCAGGAAATGCTGTTCAGCTGAGTTTGTCATTACCATTTAATTCTCCATTGTCATTATTAAAATGCCTAGTGTTGTGACCCACAGTAAATACATTTTTCAGTTTGGCCATAGAAACTTAACCACTTCACCCCCGGAAGGATTTCCCACCTTAAGACCAGAGCACTTTTTGCGATTCGGCACTGTGTTGCTTTAACTGACAATTGGGTGGTCGTGCAACGTTATAACCAAACAAAATTTGCGTCCTTTTTTTCCCCACAAATAGATATTTCTTTTGGGGGTATTTGATCACCTCTGCATCATTTTTGATCACCGCTATAAACAAAAAAGAGCGACAATTTTGCAAAACAAACCCCAATATTTCTTACTTTTTGCTAAAATACATATCCAAAAAAAAAAAGTATATAAAAAAACAAATGTATTGATCGGTTTTGGCCTGTTTATATTCTTCCTCATATTTTTGGTAAAAAAAAATCGCAATCAGCATTTATTGATTGGTTTGCGCAAAAGTTGCTGCGTTTACAAACCATAAGAATTAATTTCTGGTCGTTTTTACAATTTTTTTTTCTACTAGTAATGGCAGCGATCTGCGATTTTTATCAGGACTGTGATATTGGGGCGGACATGTCGGACATTTTTTACACTTTTTTGGGACCAATGACATTTATACAGCGATCAGAAATGTAAATATCCACTGATTACTGTATAAATGTCATTGGCTGGGAAGGGGTTAACCTGCAAGGGGCAGTGAAGGCGTTACCAGTGTTTCCTGTGTGTGTTCTAACTGTATGGGGGCTGGGCAGCCAGGGGCACCAGAGATCTAACTGAGTACAGGGATCAGTAGATATCTGACATGCCGCCTGACAGAGCGGGGAACCGCCGTGTTTACATCGGCGGTCCCCCATTCTGGGTCTGTCACAGGCGATCGCGGGTCGCCAGCGGACAATGAGTCTATCCGACCCACGGCCAGGCTCAGGGAGCGCCCCCTAGCACTGTGCCCGTGAGCGACGACTATAAGTGGCGATTCGCGGGTACAGAGCCACACTGTCGCCGCTTATAGTTGTTGCGTGGTCGGGAAGTGATTAATGGCAGTTGGACTCTTTTGGTAGCAGGTTTTCAAGGCCTTCAGAGCACACCATAAAATTTCACGTTTGGCTTTGCTAACCTGGCACATTTATTTTAATGTATAGAGGAGATTGGAGGAGATACTAATGGCGCTGCTTACCTTGATGGAGAACATTAACAGTTTAATATTTATCTCCAGAACTGTTTGCTGGATAGGATGTGCCTGCAAGCCTGGGCATATGATTAAAAATAGCCTGATTGAGTAACTGCAGTTCTTGTATATAAAATGCTTTGCAAACAGCCTTGATTATCAAACATACATCATAAACTGCCTATATCTTTATCAGATTTTCATTTTATACAGTAACTGCAGACATGTAAAACCAAGAAGTGAAGAATGGTTAGAATGTTAGATCATTTATGTGTTTATATGTCCCCTTTGGGAAGATTTGCCCTCACTGATGAAGATCTGAAGTTCTAATCTTTACGACTGTAAACTAAACAAAGTTTTTGACTGGAATCACTTTGTGTGCTTCCTTGTTCCTTGTTTTACATTGTTAATCAAGGCTTGACTTTGACAACATTGGGGATTTTTTCGTCATTGTAGATTTTCAAATGGACGATCGTATAAATATTTGTGCAAACATTTATCCAAAAAATTATCAGTACATTCGATAATTTGATAATGCCATTAGAAAGTACAACATTTAATTTGCTTTTAACACGAGGTTGAATGTAATTTTCTGAACAAAAACCACATACAGTATTAGTAATTCAGTTATTCAAGAAAAATTTTCCATCCTGCTCCTTCAAATTTCCTTGTCACTGTGGTCAAAAATGAACATTGATTTGATACCACTAATGAATACAAATTTGAACAAATATTAAAAATGTATAATGAAATTTTACTAGTGTATGGCCAATTTAAGTCCTGCCCTCTAGAGCTAATTAGTTAACAAGGTGACAAACAGGAAAGGGGGGAGGGGGGCCTCTACGGGGTGGGGTTTAGGGTCAATGTTAGAAAAGCTCTTAGTAGAAAAATGAAACCAAAAAGATGCTTATGTGGGCAACAGAGTGAGTAGAGGACCAATTGCACAGATCTTTATAGCTCCATGTTGCTGCACAGGTGCTTTGGAGAAGAGTCCATTGGAAGCAGAAGCATGTTTTGATAGGTGAGGTTGTGGCTCGGGGGGGGGGGGGCAATATAGAGACCTAAGCACAAATAGAGGCAGTGCTGTTACTATATACCAACAATTTTAAGGCAGCTCACACATGTACAGTTGTACCATGTAAAGCCTCAAAGAAGGTTGTGCTGAGAATTGGGTTAGGAACTCAATATCAGTGCTGAGGAAGGGGGTCCAGGTGGGGAGAAGAGTGCTGTGGGAGGGTGAAGGCCCACTTTAACTTGGGAAAGGTCTGACTGGTACAAGTCTGTAGCTAGGTCAGTTGTCACAGGAAATAGAAGGCATGGGTCAGCTGGCACAGGAGTCAGAAGGTCTGTAGCTAGAGCCACAGGCATGCGAATCAGCTATAGACATAGAGTAATTGCTAATAGCAACGTAGATTTGACCGGTTTCCCATAAATCCAGTCAGCGTAGTTATTATTAATATCTTTTTCTTGGACAGTGTAATAATTTTATGGTAAAGAGTACAAAAGGAACAAAGAGCTCACAACTAAAATTCTGGAAAGTAGGTTTACACCTATTTGGCACCTAAACATGACCTTACCATTTGAACATTCTTGCTGCTCTCCAAGTCCTGCACCATGAATGCTATAGTGTCTATTAACAAGAGCTGCCAAATATGATAAAACCATATTCAAGTTAGATATATTTTACGCTGTATCAATGCACTGCTGGATGCACTGTCTTCCTATGGAAAATAAATGACTGTGAATAATATATCACAAATTAATGCCTTGTGTTTTAACAATTTGTATCCCCAGGCCTCTATCTCCTTAAATTTCCTTGAGTCCATGAGTGTATCTTTAAGTATTTGAAATCTACCCTAACATATTGTACATTTTTTGGGGGAACAGATAGACCTTTAATCTGGTAGCAGATTTAGATACATATATTTTTATTTCCGTGGTATTTATCGGGAAGAAATAATAAAGAAATTTGAAAAAAAGTATTTATCCTTTAATTTTTACCGCAGCATTTACATACATTTCGCACTCTTATATACCCCAAAATATGATCAGATATGAAAGATCATCAATGGCAATGTCATCAAGATCGTCTCATATCATTGTTGTGACTACATACGTTATGTAAATATATATATTAAAGTGTTATCAAACCCAGGACCGTGTATTCACTATATCTGGTCTCCCACAGTACACAGAACATAAAAATGCAATCATTTTAGTAAATATAAACTGCTAAATACCTATTCTCATGAGCAGTATATAGCAATCTTGTAACTTTTATAAATGTCTGGTTAAAGCTTGTAGGAGGAGTTTTCATTCTACTCTGACTATCCTATGAGGCTGCAGGACCCCAGACCCTCTGTCTAGACAGTGCTGATTGGCCCTGTGCTGATTACGTGCACCCTCCAAAGAAAAAGAAAAAACCTCTAACAATACACACTAAACTGAGCAAGTGCAGAGTGACTCCAAAGGCTCTGTACTATCAGCAGACGGATTGGGGACAGTGGAAAAGGTAACAGCCTTTTTACACAATACAGAGGATGAACCCCTTAGGTTCCACAGTGAGTATAACATGCATGCTTTACTGCATATACAGACTGATTTCACTGTTGTAGGTTTAGTAACACTTAAATAGACACACATACACACTGTACACTGTAGCAGAAGCGGCACAAGTGTAGTAGGTCTGGAAACATTTATTAGACCCCCCACCCCCTAAGGGGCTACTCACCTCAAGAGGTAAGTAAAAACAGGCTCATCGTGGTTAAAGGTTTGGAAAGTAAGTTTGCTTGTACAATACTTTCAGATATGGTGCATTGTTTTACTTTTTTTTCTTTTTTTATGTTTGTCTGTAAAACATTAATAAAAGCATCTTTAAAAAAAAAAAAAAAAAGGTTTGGAAAGCCAAATGGAGAAAAGCCAGCAAGAGCCACCAGGTGTATTGC
>BLSH010233494.1:551507-585251 GCA_018402905.1 Glandirana rugosa | reverse complement strand
AAGAAAAAACCTCTAACAATACACACTAAACTGAGCAAGTGCAGAGTGACTCCAAAGGCTCTGTACTATCAGCAGACGGATTGGGGACAGTGGAAAAGGTAACAGCCTTTTTACACAATACAGAGGATGAACCCCTTAGGTTCCACAGTGAGTATAACATGCATGCTTTACTGCATATACAGACTGATTTCACTGTTGTAGGTTTAGTAACACTTAAATAGACACACATACACACTGTACACTGTAGCAGAAGCGGCACAAGTGTAGTAGGTCTGGAAACATTTATTAGACCCCCCACCCCCTAAGGGGCTACTCACCTCAAGAGGTAAGTAAAAACAGGCTCATCGTGGTTAAAGGTTTGGAAAGTAAGTTTGCTTGTACAATACTTTCAGATATGGTGCATTGTTTTACTTTTTTTTCTTTTTTTATGTTTGTCTGTAAAACATTAATAAAAGCATCTTTAAAAAAAAAAAAAAAAAAAAAAAGGTTTGGAAAGCCAAATGGAGAAAAGACTACAAGAGCCACCAAGTGTATCGCTGTGTGTGCTCCCAGGACGAGGAGGAAGAAGCTGGCCGGTGTCTCTCACATTCCGGTGGATTGCAGCGTGGGGGGTGGCTTGTAGGCGGGATGACATTAGCGGGACCAGGATGCAATGCAACGTGTTTTGGAGCATGCGCCGTGCTGTTCTGAAGCAGTGCACTCCTTTGTCAAGCTGGAAAGTTACCAAGTGAGCACAAAATTTTAAAGGAGCCAGCTGGAAATTGAACCTGGATAATACATAAGTGCTTTCCTCCATCTGGCGTATAAGCATGATGAGCCTGTTTTTACTTAACTCTTGTGAGTAGCCCCTTAGGGGGGGGTCTAATAAATGTTACCAGTCCTACTACACTTAGTAGCGCTTCTTCCTCTGTTCTTATCTCTCCTGATTTTCAGAGCAAGCTACAGCTCCCGGACTAGCCTGCCCTAGTGCATACCTCCCAACTGTCCCTGATTTGGAGGGGCTGTCCCTCATTCGGAACAAAGTCAATCTGTCCTTCTTTCCCCCTCATTTGTCCCTCATTTTGGTCTGATCTATATAGTGGTATATAAAATGCACTTTTTATCTATTAAAAAGTGTTTCCCAGTGCTAAATCTTTCATACAATTTCTAAATGGCCGCATTTGTAAATCCCAAAAGCTGGTATAAAAGAATAGTAGTGGTAAAAAAAGCAATTTTTGGTCCAATTTTCCTTTAAGGGGGCGTGGCAGTGGGCGTATCCTATACCTACATACTTTTGCTAATAGGTGTCCCTCATTTCCATTTCAGAAAGTTGGGAGGTATGCCCTAGTGAAGGACTTCTTGAAAATTTCGTTTTTATGTATCTATTTTTTTGCATTTGGATTGTAGCAGTTGTTCCCTATCGAGAGATTCTGCCCTTGCGCCTACATTATACTATCTCACACTGTATATTTATGTAATCTTTTCTTCCAATTTTTCCTTATATTTTTAACTTTTTTTTTTCACCCGGGGGGGGGGGGGGGTCAGCAGTTGGTGGGGTGTGGTTAGTGGCGACCTAATCCAGACCCCCTGGGCACTCACCATGCAGCTCGGCTGCAGCAGATCGTCATAAAAGTGATCTGTATATCGTTGCAATCAGCTAGCAAAGGATCACTATAGCGGGGATCTATTGCTGCAGGGTGAGGCTGCACAGAGCTATAGCAATCTGCCCGTTTCTCTGTGCTAACAGAAAGTACTGTGACATCACTTGTGAAACTCCCTATGTAAACATAATGCAGAAGCACTGTGTTCACACTGTCTTCTAATACATGTAGAAGGATCAGAAGCTCAGAAGCAGAAGCTGATCCTTTCAGCTCCAGGGCTTAGCACTCCCGCCTGTCACTGACAGATGTCACATCCAGCAGATATGCCAGCAGGGGGCCTGCAAAAGCCCCTGAGTGGGGATGCTGTTTTAAACCACGCAGTTTCACACCCAGAACTCAAGTGGTTAATAAGACAATGTTGTGTTGATTGCATGTCTTTGAGAATTGATTTACCAAAATTGGACTAAAGAAACCTGGTGCAGTAGAGCCTCGTACACACGGGATGACGATCGCACGTACGATCGTGTCAAATCGTATGTTGGCTGTTGTATGCAGCATACTGACTGCACTACACGATCATACGGCCGGGGAAAGAACGTTCAGATGATTGTAATTAGCATCCAGCCATTCCTGACTTTGGGCATGCATGTTTTGCACAATACAACTTTGTTGTACCAACTGCTCTGTACACACGATACAACGGTCGTATGAGAGCTTGTTGGTACGACCAAGTTTTCTAGTCTGCTCATACAACTCCCTTGTACAACCGTCGTATGTTCAAATCGCGCATACGAACGATCGATTTTGCATACAACGGTCGTGAGTACGACCTGTTGTATGCGATCGTCGAACCGTGTGTACGGGGCTTTAGTCATCACAATCAATCAAGTTTATTGCCTCACTTTCTACGTTAAGGCCTCATGTACACTGGACATTTTTGCTATCTCTTCTAAAAGACTTACCTTCTAGCGGTGTTTAGGCAGAAAAAAATGCTTGGCGCTTGTAAATGCGTTTAGGCATGTTTAAGCGCATCAGGTGCTTAGGCATTAATTCATTGCATTGCCCAGATTAATAATTAATTCTGGCCATTTAAATTAATTAACGTTCAAGTGCTATACGTGCCTAGCATTAACATGTGTTTAGATACATTAACATGCTTTTACATGCGGCAAGCGTTTTTTTTTATTTTGCGGCCCTGCTCCTGGACGCAATGGCAGTTATTTCTAATTCTAATCGCCTCTAAATGCCTATGTGTGCACGGGCACCCAGGTTATCATGCAGGGGTATTTAGAGGTAGAAAAAAAAAAAGTCAGATGCCCCTAAGAGCTGCAACAAAAATGTTCAGTGTGCATGTAAATCAAATGCATAATCTCCCATGTGTCAATAACGTTACTTTTTTTATTCTTCGGTTACCATTTGTTCATTAGGTAGCGCATTTGTTTTAGCAGAGTACAAGCTGCAACATATTTTACGCCTATTTTTATCACATTGGAAGTGTGTGTGCTTTTGTGTCCTGATTATTATGAATATTAATGTCATGTTTTTTTTCTGCTGATTGAGGAAACAGCTCTGCGCATACATTGTTATAAAGTAAATTAGGATAATCATGTGCTAAACATAGTCTCTACACCAGTTAATCGAAATAAAATTTCTTTTTTATGTAACTATGTTTTCAGTCAGAAGATGGCAGCGTTATGATGTTAGGCCGCTGTCTTTGTTTCCCTATCGATATTATCATCCTTATAACTAGACATACAGTATGTAGCTGTTTATTTTCCGGTGAATCCATTTTTATTAATATTATGAAAAGATAACTAAACTTGGTCCATTTTTTTCCCTGTGTTAATGCAAGCTGTATGAATCCCACCTACTTCCTAACATGACTTGAGATCCTGTATCATTATGGTACTTACATAAGTTACACAGTCACTTGCCGACCGCGCACTGCACATATACTGCGATAGTGCGGGCCGGCTGTTCAGAATCACGTATGTATAAGTGATTCTGCATTTCCGGGTAGGGGGCGTGTGCCCCCCGACTAAGCTGTGATTCATCGCCACACACGCCGATCACTGGGTCCCAGCCAGTGATTGACCACATAATCCAGCATACACACTGTAAACAGCACAGAGCTGTGTTCAGTGATATGGGATCCAGCTGATTTTTCATTTGCTGCTAAGCAGGGAATGAAAACGAGATCCCCAGTAAAAGCAGCACACAGTACATACATTAACATTTGTTAGGCACATATTTATGCTCTTGATCACCCTAGATGCCCTTCCTGCCCAGTGTCATTAATACAGTGACAGTGCATATTATTAGCACTAATCACTATAATAATGGGACTGGGGATGCCAGTGGCAGTTCGTTCCCGCAAAATGTCAGTTAAGGGTTGATTTACTAAAGGCACATAGACTGCGCACTTTGCAAAGTGCAATTGCACTCTGCAAGTTCAGCTGCTCCAAAGCTTTGTAAATGAGCAGTAGCTCTGCTGACCTCCATCATACAATCATGTGCAAGCAAAAATTTTGTTTTTTTTATTTTCCCTTGCACGCGATTGGGTAACCTTTTGCAAAGTGAAGCTTTACCTCTTTCACTAAACTCTGGAGCAACTGCACTTGCAGAGTGCAATTGCACTTTACAAAGTGCACAGTCTAGTTGCCTTTAGTAAATCAGCCCCTTAGTGTCAGATTGCGCACTGCCCCGCTATAAGTCGTTGATCACCGCCATTAATAGTAAGAAAAAAAAATTCAGTAACTTTCACGCAAACCAATCAATATACATATTTTTTTTTTACCAAAGACATGTAGCAGAATATATGTTGGCCAAGAGATTTGATTTTTTAATGGGATATGTTTTATAGCAGAAATTAAAAATTATTGTTTTTCTTTTCAAAATGATCTGTCTTTTTTTTGTTTATAGCGCAATAAAATTAAAAAAAAAAAAACAGTGGTGATGAAATACCACCAAAAGAAAGCTTTATTTGAGGGAAAAAAGTTATATAAATTTGATTTGGCCACAGTGTTGCATGACTGTGCAATTTTCAGGTAAAATAACCCAGTGCCAAAAAGCAAAAAATGAAGGGGGGTAAATCTTCCCAGAGGGTGATGTGGATAGTCAGGTTGAAAAAAAAACACTAGACCTTCTAGTTCAACTGATAAAAATATTTTTTATAGTTTCACGTATATAAGGCATATTAAACCACACTAAATCATTTCTTTCCTTTGTTTTTAAGAATTAGCTCAGCACACCTTGATTAATGATTGTGGAAACACCCGGTACCAGCAACTAATGAAAGCTTGTTTCTGATTGGTTATTATAGGCTACATTACATTATTTTCTATTTTGAGCCTAAATTAGGGGTCTCCAGATTTTTCAGTACTAGGCCCCCCTTATATCAGGGTCCCTATAAAAGTCCCCCATACATCAGAATCTCCATCAAAGTCCCCCTTTACATGAGTTCCCCATCAGAGTCCTTCTTTACACCAGAGTCCCCCTTATAATTCAGCCAGCACTCTCTTCCACACAGCCTTGGTGCGGCTGTGACCTTGCAACACAGCTCGTACAGCCTACTCACCTGGATGTGCTTACCATCAAGCCCGGAGGATATCTGTACACATTACATCTTGTTATATGTGAGTGCTCCCCGTCATTGGCTTACTTTGTTTTATCAATAAACCCCTTTTCACCTAGTGGCACTTCTCATGACTTATTGCGTTCTCCTGTGGATGCTGGGACAAGCAAGTAACCAATGATGGGGATGATGAGACTGCGGGGATTAGGAGAAGCAAAGGCTAAAGGCAGCCTCTGCTGAACCAAATCCTTGATCTGTGCACATTGAGGATATGCTACTGACCCTAGCTGCTGGCCAGGTAAACTCTTGAAAAGGACCAGATGTGACACCCTGGTTGTATTTTATAGTCTCCTGGGCCATATTATTTGTTGATTTTCCTTATAATATTTTTACATTGCATAGGCAAGCATCTAAATGTTCTCAAATTTTCTTCTGTTCTTCTTTTAATCCACTGAATTAGAAAATCCTTACCTGATTTGACAGATGCAAAAAGGCTAGAAAAAGCCATAGTCTATGGAAGCAACATGTTCAGGATTCACAGGGTGTCCCATGGTTTATGTACTTATCATCTTTTTTAATGCAGTAGATATTCAGATATACTCTATACTGTAAAATGTTCACACTACATATTCGTATTTAATGCTCATTAATAATGTAATGGTTAAGTTGCAATATGAAGCATTAGATGTGAAGAGATTGCTGTGCCCAGCCATACCATCTGCTAACCTCTATGAAACATTTCCTAGCTTATGACTGTTATATATAACCACATCCAAAATGTATGTAGGAATATGTTGTATCATATGTCAGCCCACACAAATGCAGATTTCTGTACAATTTTATCAAGTAGGAGCTTATATGCTCAGATTATGACACACAGACCTCTATAATTTGACATAAAATCTTTGTAGCATCCCTTTGTTGTCGGCCTCATTTTTCCTACTAAGCTGTATTTGCCTTCATATAGCAGAGTACAATATTATGCTTGCACTTGAATTTTTGTGTTTCAATTTGGAAGAATATATGCATTTAATCAGTTAAAAGATGAAGCAATTAGTGTTGCCATGGTTACCATTTCAATTTCTGTAAAATGCTGTTGTATTTGTGGCCGAGCATTTATATATATAATGAATTCTATAAATTATGCAACACAAATTATATTTAGTACATCAGGATCATTTTGTATTCAATGAGGTTCATTTTGAAAGAATGTGGATTTAATCTGCATGGTCATGATTTGTTACGTTGATACCGACATATTTTTAACATCCCAAACTGGCATACTTGCGTAATTACAGGTCTGTTCTTTGTATAAAGAAATACATAGATTTATTAAAGGAATTGTCCATATTTTAGCAAATGTTATCAGGTTTGTCCCAAAAGTTCCATTCACTCTGTAGCATCCACACATTATGAGTTTGAATGCATTACAGACTATGCAGGTAAATTACAAAATATTATAATGGCTTTGTGTCAAATTGGTTCCAAGAATGGTATTTTAGAGGTTGTTGACTGCTACCTAAAGACAAACTAAGCAAAACTCTAACCACTAAAGCAACATAAAATTCTGTCATGATTTAGTTGAGATTTGCTGTAGCTGTCAAATATGGTATAGAGGTTAAAAATGTATATTCTTGTAGGTAACGTTTAGGTAACATCTATCACAGGTAGTCATTGATTTACAAAGCTTAAAGTATAACTACACGTAAAACTTTTTTTTACGTTTTGGATGGAGTAGAGAGGGATTAGAATGCTTGTCAGTTTTATTGCTGTCTGTGCCCACGTTAAGGAGATTCCCCCTCTCTATTTGTCCTGTTTACTTTTATCATTGAAAATGAAAGTAAAAGAAAATCCTATATTTTGGGTTTTCTCAAGAAAAGTAATAGAGGAGAAATTTTCCAACGGGGACACTAGTTCTGGTGAGCTGGGGGTCCCAAGGAATTCCCTTAATTTACAGGGATTTCCTTCCACTTCCTGTTTGGCTATGGGACAGGAAGGGGAGGGAAATCTCCACAATGGGACACAAATGGAAAAAAAAATGACAGGGGTTATAACCCTCCCTTGCTCTATCCATACTAAAAAAAAAAAAAAGTTTTGCCTATAGTTCTACTTTAATCTTGTCAGGACTGGGCTCAGCCCTTCCTTCTCAGAGCTCAAACTGCTCAGCTGTCGGTTAATTTCCAGTACTCATCATTCCACAGTGACTCAGCTGATGATCATATCCTGCTCGTCAGTCAGCCTTGCTGGCTATTTAAACTGCCTTGATCAGATCTCCTGTGCCTTCATCTTGGTCAACATATCCGGATACTCTCTACTGTATTTTCCTGTTAAAGACTTTGCCTGGCTGACTCCACTTCTGGTTCCTGATTCCGTTTGCTGCTACTGACTACGCTGATCTCTGGATTCCTGTTTTAATGGCTTGTTCCGACCAACTGCTCTGGTTACGAAACCCTGGTTATGTTTTGACCATGTTTATTCTGTTTGTACTATTTTACCATTTTATTAAAAAGTGTGATTCATTGTCTGATTCATTGGTTCTTACAGTAGGCTAAGGCCATCAATTCAGAAGATTCAGACAATCTACTTGCTGGTAATATTCTTTCCAGATTGGATGAGCAGGATCACCACTTGCCATAGCGTTACAGACACTGTGGCTGTTCCTGTACAACCTTTGTTGCAGGCTGTCCCTGCTGCTGCTCCAGTCTCTGTGCAGGCACCCGCCTCGAATATTACCTCTATAAGATGTATGTCTGGTTCCGCTCCACTTTCCCAGCGATTTGGGGGGCGATCCAGTGCAATGCAGAGAGTTTCTCAACCAGGTTGGGATATACTTTGAAATGCTGGCCTAGGCGTTTCCCACTGACAGTAGCAAAGTAGGCTTCATGATTTCTTTGCTTTGTGAGAGAGCTTTGTCCTGGGCAAACCCTCTATGGGAGACACAAAAACCCGTCATCCTGAGTTACCCAGAGTTTGTGGCTTACTTTATGCTTGAGGTGATTGTAGCCGTATTAGTGCAATTGCGACAGAGAAAATTGGACCTTGAAGAAGGGGACACACCTCGAAAGCTTATCCTGAAAAACTGTATGTTAGTGCAAATAAAAAAAGTTTCACGGACAGTACTCAATTTTCTCTTGCTTCCTTTGTTAAAGGTCAAGCCGGTAGTTTGCCTCCACACTGGTCTTATGATTGTGCAATTGACCTTCAACCTGGTGCCATACCCCCTCGTGGCCGGGTTTACCCTTTGTCTGTCTTGGAGAATAAAGCCATGGAGGACTATGTAGCCGACACACTTTCTCAAGGATTCATCCGCAAATCCTCGTCTCCTGCTGGTGCTGGTTTCTTCTTTGTGAAAATGAGTGGAGAACTGAGACCTTGTATCGATTATAGGGGTCTCAAATGCTTCACGATTAAGAATGCTTATCCTATTCCATTGATTATGGAGTCATTTGACCACCTCAAGGGAGCAACGGTTTTCATGAAGCTTGATCTGAGAGGGGCATACAATCTCATGAGTATCATGGAGGGCGATGAATGGAAAACTGCGTTTAATAGCAGGACAGGCCATTACGAATACCTCATAATGCCATTTGGTCTTTGCAACGCTCTGGCAGTTTTTAAGAATTCATCAACAATGTCCTTTGAAATTTGTTGCAGCAATGTGTGGTGGTTTATCTCGATGATATCCTCATATATTTCAAGTCCCTAGAGAGCCACAACACAGATGTCTGCAGTGTGCTTCAGAGGCTGAGAGGTAATAACCTGTATTGTAAATTGGAGAAGTGCAAGTTCCATTGTGAACAAGTTAAATTCCTGGGTTATGTAATTTCCCCTGCTGTTTTTTCAATGGACCCAAAGAAACTATCAGCAGTTCTACAGTGGCCCTGACCAGTGGGTTTACGTCTACTACAACTTGGCTTTGCCAGTTATTATGGGAAGTTTATTCATAACTTCTCATCTCTGGTCAACCCCCTGACTGATATGACCAGAAAGGATGGTAACCCACAGAATTGGTCACCAGATTCCATTAAAGCCTTTAAGTCTCTCAAGGCTGCCTTTGTGTGAGCTCCTGTGTTGGCGCATCCTGATCCATCCTTGAAGTTGATGCACCTGAGACTGGAGTTGATGCCCTTCTGTCTCAACGTCCAACCTCTGAGAGAACTATGTATCCTTGTGGTTATTTTTCAAGAAATTGTCTCCTGAAGGAATGCAATTATGAGATTGGGGACAGAGAGTTGTCGCAATTTTTTTAGCTCGTAAAGAATGGAAGCATCTCCTCGAGGGTACCACTGTGCCGGTTCACATTTTGACTGACCATAAGAATCTCATATTCCTGTCTGAGCTCTCTCCCAGAAGGGTGCGATGGGCTCTTTTTTTGTCAAGCTTCAATTACATAGTCTCATTCTTACCCGGCACTAAGAATGTAAGAGCTGATGCATTGTCACAACAGTTTTCCTCTGCTTCCAAGATGGAGTCGGTTCCTGTTCCTGCGATATCTCCCGATCACATTCTGGCTACGGTTTGTACCAGTCTCACTTCACCTTTGGGTGAAAAAATTCTAGCCGCTCAGATCCATTTTCCTCTCGAGAAACCTTGTGACTGCCGCTCTGTCCCTGAGAGTCTCCGCACTGCTGTGCTCCAGACTTAGCATTCTACCAAGGCTGCTGGCCACCCTGGGAAGAATCAACTAATTTGGGCTATTTCCCAACAATTCTGGTGGCCTAGTCTCTGCACTGATGTAGCCACTTTCGTAGCTGCCTGTTCCGTGTGTGCTCAGAGTAAGACACAGGAATCCAGATATCAGCGTAGCCAGAAGCAGCAACCAGGGTCAGGAACCGGAAGAGAAGTCATCCAGGCAAAAGTCTTTACTCCAGAGATCAGCGTAGTCGGAAGCAGCCAGCAGTATCAGGAACCAGAAAGGAGGTCAGCCAGGCAAAAGTCTTTAACAGGAAAGCACAGCAGAGAGAATTCCAGATATGTTGACCATGGCGAGGGCATAGGAGATCTGATCCAGGCAGTTTAAATAGCTAGCAGAGCTGGCTGACGATCAGGATATGATCATCAGGTGAGTCACTGTGGAAGATGAGTACCTGCAATTAACCGACAGCTGAGCGGCCTGCACTCTGAGAAGGGAGGGCTGAGCCCAGCCCTGACACACGAGTTTTTGGACCTTTCTGTATTCTCCGTAAGATCAACCCAGTGGCTTACACTTTGGACCTTCCTTCTAATGTGCGTATTTAAACTTTATTCCATGTCTCCTTATTAAAACCTTTGGCATGCAACTGCTTCACCACCTTGGTACTACGTCCTCACCCAGTTCAGGTTGAGAACCAAGAGGAGTATGAAATACAATCTATCATTGACTCCCGTAGACTCCGTGAGTGCATTCAGTACTTGGTTCATTGGACAGGCTACCGTCCGGAGGAGCGCTCTTGGGTCTCATCCTCGGACGTACATACTTCTGTCCTCCTCCGTGCTTTCCATGAGGGTTGCCGACAAACAGTTTGTAAAATCCGTAATTTTTTCATCTGTCCATGAATGTCCATTATAGACATACAGAATGCATGCCCGTAATGGACATTCACGGACATATGCAAAACTGATGGAGCTTACAAACTGTTTGTAAATTTACTGTAAGTTGGCAACTCTGCTTTCCATAGATGTTTTCCCCTCAAACCTGATGGCCCTCCGAGGGGGAGAGGTCATTGATGAGGGGGTGCTGTCAGAGCTGGGCTCAGCACTCTCTTCTCAGAGCTCAGGCTGCTCAGGTGTCGGTTAATTGCCAGTACTCATCATTCCACAGTGACTTGCCTGATGATCATATCCTGCTCGTCAGTCAGCCTTGCTGGCTATTTAAACTGCCTGGATCAGATCTCCTGTGCCTCTGTCTTGGTCAAGATATCCAGATACTCTCTGCTGTGTTTTCCTGTTAAAGATTTTGCCTGGCGGACTTCCCCTCTGGTTTCTGATTCCGTTTGCTGCTTCTGACTATGCTGATCTCTGGATTCTTGTTTTACTGGTTTGTTCTGACTACCCTCTTTGGTTACCGAACCCAGGCCATGTTTTGACCACGTTTATTCCGTTTGTACTATTTTACCATTTTATTAAAAAGTGTGATTTTTACTGCACTTCTGTCTCAGTAGGTGTTATACCTGAAGGATTCCACATACACTGTCACTTTAAGGCTGGCTCCACCCAGGAGTTATGACAAGGGCCAAGGGGGTATGGAAGCCATCTTAGGAGGACAGTGTGATGCAGTAAATGCAAGGAAAGCATGCTAAGATATATCTTGTGATGTTGGATTGTACAGTCGGTACTGAAATAAACATCAGTTGTTCCAGACAAGATTCTCATGTCTCTCACAACAAGAATATAACAATGGCAATGAGGATTTGATGTGCAAAGCTACTATCAGCCTGAGAGACAGAGACAAAGGCAGTGTGGATTGTCACCTGGATAAAAGCACTCACAGAGCTCAGCAGGAAAATGTCATTAATCGGGACATTAAGTGAATTTGATGGAGAACAGACATCCTGGAGTTCCTGGGTTGAGAGACTTGAACAGTATTTCAGTGCAAATGCCATCTTAGACGACAGGCAAGTAGCAGTATTTCTTAGAGTGGTTGGAGCTAAGACATATGACACTCTTAGGGATCTCCTTTTCCCTGTAAAACCAGCAACTAAGACATTGGCAGATCTCTTGACACTGTTAAAGGACTGAGAGATAAGTTTGCCATGGGATTGAATAGTGAGTCTAGCCAAAAGAGACTGTTGACAGAGAAAGACCTTACTCTTACAAAGGCAATTGCGATAGCTTCAGTGATGGAGATGGCTGTGAAAGATACAGAGGAATTGAACCCCCAGAGCAGAAGGGAAGAGGTGAAAGAGGAAGTTTTCAGAACAGCAGTCAAGCCAACTGCCGCAAACTGGAAATACAAACCCCCACCAAGCCGGGAGTCAGCGTGCTACCGTTGTGGGAAGACAGACCATGGCTACAAAGTCTGCCGGTTTAAGAATCAGACCTGTCATAATTGCGGTAAGATGGGCCATCTTAAACGGGTGTGCCATAGCAAGAAGGTGCGAGGTAAACAACCTCTGAACCCCAGGACAAAGACATATATGGTGTGTAGATATACATCATCATCATCTGAGTCAGAGAATGAGGAAGTGCTTCACAGATTAGATATACATCATATGCATTCAGCACCCTCCGCAATGACTGTAGAGGTAACCGTTGAGGGAAAGAAACTCAAGATGGATGTAGACACAGGAGCGGCAGTGTCAGTTATCACCCAGGAACAATGGAGACAACTTCAGACCCGAACAACTGTCCGCCCACCACCAATCAAACTGCAGACATACTCAAAACAGATACTCCACCCACTGGGTTACGCTAAAGTACAGGTATCCTACAAGGGTCAGACAAAGAGAATGCCATTATATATCCTAGAACATGGGAGACCTATGGGAGAGACTGGATTGCTCACTTTGGTATGCCAGACATTGCCATAAACCCCTGTAACACTGCTACAATTCCATCAGAAGATGATGGATGGGTGGTGTCCCTGAAGCAGTGGTTCCCAAAGATCTTTGATAACCAGTTAGGGAAAATAAAGCATGACTGTGTGAGACTCAAGCTGAAACCCAACGCTCAGTTCTTCAAAGCTCGGACAGTATCTATCGCACTCTGAGCAGGAGTAGAAGCTGAACTAAGTCGGCTGGAGGAACAAGGTGACATCTCAAAGGTAGAGCACGGCGAGTGGGCATCACCAATTGTACCGGTAAAGAAAGCGAATGGGGACTTACACATTTGTGGTGATTTCTGCATGGCACTGAACTCCCAACTTGAGATAGAGCAGTATCCCCTACCCAGAGTAGATAATATTTTTGCCTCTCTTGAAGGGGGTCAAAAGTTCACTAAGCTTGATCTTAGACAAGCATATTTACAGTTTGAGGTCCATCCTTCGTCCCGCAAGTTTCTAACAATCAGCACCCACAAGGGACTGTATGCATACAATCGGATGGTGTTTGGTGTAGCCTCTGCCCAGCCATTTGGCAACGAAAAATGGATGACATTCCTTTCAAGCAGTGTCTGCTAGATGATATGCTCATCACGGGACAGATGGACCAGGAACACAAGCCGAACGTGGAGCTTGTGTTGGCAAGACTCCAAGAGCAGGGTCTAAAAGTGAAATGCCAATTCATGGTGCCTAAATTAGAGTTTTGTGGCCACCTTGTGGATGCGGAGGGTATACACACCACAGAAGCCAAGGTTGATGCTTTAGTCAAGGCTCCAGCCCCAACCAACGTCCAGCAGCTGTGATCATACCTTGGCATACAAGCTTTTAGAGAAACACTCCAGATGGGACTGGTCGGCTGCATGCCAACATGCTTTCGAAGTTTCCAAGCAGAAGCTGTTGGCGTCACGCATGCTCGTGCACTATGACCTCCAGAAGCCTCTCACCTTGGCTTGTGATGCCTCACCCTATGGTCTGGGGGCTGTACTATCTCACATCTTACCAGATGGGTCAGAAAAACCAGTGGCATTTGTCTCCAGGTCCTTGACAAAAACAGAAAGCAATTACTCACACATTGACAAAGAAGCTCTTGTGCTGATATGGGCAATTAAGAAGTTTCATCTTTACCAGTATGGTAGGGAATTCACCATACTGACAGACCATAAACCACTCCTTCAGATCTTTAGCCCTGACAAAGGCATCTCTCAGACGACTGCGGCCCACAGCCAACGCTATGCCCTATTCTTGGGAGCATACAGCTACAAAATCCAGTATTGCGGTCATGATGCCAATGCTAATGCGGTTGCAATGTCCAAACTGACGGGGATGTCGACAGACACTTCTCCACTGGTCAAGAGTTGTCGTTACACCAGCCTGTCCTTCTTCTGGGGAGATGGCAGCCCATACACCCAAGGACTCCTTCCTGAAAACAGTACTCTCCTGGGTACGGTCCGGTTGGCCTGCAACCGTCACACAGGAATACAAACCCTATTTCCATAGGCGTATGGATTTAACTGTGACTGGCAACTGTGTTTTATGGGGAGACCAAGTGATCATTCCACAGATCCTCAGGAGACACATTCTGGACTTGCTACATACTAGTCATCCCGCGGGGCACACGTATGAAACAAAAGGCCCGAGGCTATGTATGGTGGCCGAGCTTAGACACAGATATCACGACATATGTGAATGCTTGTGCTGGATGTGCCCAAACTGCAAGAGACCCTCCTCGAGGGTGCGTCCAGCCCCGGACTTGGCCCACAGTCCCCTGGTTTCGCCTGCACTTGGACTTTGCAGGCCCGATCAGAGGACACACCTTCTTGATCATAGTTGATGCCCATTCAAAGTGGCCTGAGGTCATTCCCATTACTCAGCCAGCTACTAAGGCGACGATTTTCTATACTGTTACATCTCGCTGCTACGTTTGGATACCCCAGAGAAATCGTCATGGACAATGGTGCACAATTCTCCAGTCAGGAGCTTCAGAGTTTCCTGACTGCCCACCTCATCAAGCACAAATTGACTGCACCTTACCACCCGGCTACAAACGGTCAAGCAGAATGGTTTGTGCAAACTTTCAAACGCTATTTCAAAGCTACAGTGGCTGCAAGTAAACAACAGTCCCTGTCACCCCAGCAGCTGGACTCCTTCCTTTTTGCTTATAGGAACACACCACATGCAACCACAGGGAAAACTCCAGCTGAACTCCTTCTGGGTCAGCAGCCATGGACTGTTTTGGACATGCTCCGTCCTCAAATGGTCCAGGAACAAGTACTGCAGTCCCAAGACAAGATGGTGAAACACGACGAGCTCCACCGGGTCACAGCCCAACAAAAGGTATGGGCCCAATCTTATGGGGCTTCCAACCCCCGTTGGCTTCCTGCTATAATTGCAGAGACTTTGAAATCCAAGATGTATAGGGTCTGCCTGGAAGATGGTTCCATTTGCAGACGGCATGTGGACCAACTGCATCCTCATTCTCAGCTACCCGAATACCTGATACCAGCCGAACCATCAGTGTCTCAAGGTTCTGCACCCAGCGGATCAGGATGCATCGGGACTGATGTTTGGGGGACTTTGAACTTTTGAACTCAGCTCCAACAGAGCCCTCCAGCTCTGGTCCGGAGGTCTGTCCACCCTCTGAGCTAGTGGAGCCCTTCTTGGCCCCTCTGGTGCCCATTCCGGCCAGCCCTGTCTCCTCCGGGCCCGAGTTGCTGAGTACCCGCCCTTAACGACACTGTGACCCTCCTGACCGGTTTCAGCTGCAGGACCGGTTACAAGACTTTCGAAGGGGCCTAAGAAAGTGATCTGATGCCATTTTATCCCCGTAGCTGTCCTGGGAAGACTGATCTCACATCTGGACATGGATGAAGTCCTGTCATTCACTTTGAGGACTATTGTTGGACAGTTATTAGTTACTGTTTTGTGCCTATTCTCGCTTTGTTTTATTTGTTCTTTTTTTATTTTTTTTTAGGAATGGATGGAAGGTGTTATACCTGAAGGATTCCACATACACTGTCGCTTTAAGGCTGGCTCCACCCAGAAGTGATGACAAGGCTCAAAGGGTATGGAAGCCATCTTAGGAGGACAGTGTGATGCAGCAAATTGTAAGGAAAGCATGCTAAGATATATCTTGTGATGTTGGATTGTGCAGTGAGAACTGAAAAAAATATCAGTTGTTCCAGACAAGATTCTCACGTCTCTCAGAACTCAGAGAATATAACAGTCTGATTCATGGTTCCTGACAAATCTACGTTTTACACTTGGGTTAGGATTACATAAGTGAACATGCAGCCCTGCTGTGCCAATAATCTTGGTTCTTAGATCAGACCCTCTGAAAGTCCTTTAGCTCATGGCTATACATTACTATGAGAGCATTATAATGGTTCTTAAATTGAACCTATAGCCAGGCTATAGACATTCAAGTATTTACATATTATTAACAAGCAGGAAATGAGCTTTAAAACAAGTTCCCACCAAAATATGTACCTGCAGGCATTGTAGAGCAATTCATCATTCAGGTTTAAAGCAGAAGCACTGAAATTGCTCAAATTGTTCTCTTAGGCTCGTAGTTCATTTCCTCATGCTTCTCCTCTCACCTATGACTTAGCAGACATCAAGCCTTATATTCTCTCATGTAAACACAGAGCAGAAAATAACTTGAACAACTTCAGGGGGGCATTTGCTGTGAGGATGAATTGTTCCTCAGTGCTTTCAGGTTCAGAGGTCAGTGAAGGCTTGTTTTAATGCTTATTTACTGCCTGTTAAAAGAGTGGTGAGTGCTACTTCCAAATTAAACACTTTGCACAATCTATTTCTTCTAACCATAGTTAGATGATACAATTGGAACATATTTTAAATAGGAAATTTACTTGCAAAAAGTGGGGCAAAATTTGGGGCAATGCTCATAATTCTTCTATTTGTACAACTTATAAAGAAAATCAATTCAAAATTCTCCATCATTGGTATAATACCTTCTGGGACCTGTGACGTGTCCCAGAAGATTGCCGAGAGGGAGGGAGGAAGGCGGACTTCTTTCCTGGAGCCGTGGCGCCAGGGGAGGAAGTGGACCTGGGACCCTGTGAAAACGGGTCCCCCCAAAAAAAGACATGCAAATTGTGGCATGTCGGGGGGTCACCTTCCATTAAAGCGGAAGTTCCACTTTAGGGTAGAACTCCACTGTTTCCCTCTTTCCTGCACTTAGGTTCTTTTGCTTTCTTTCTTTTTTCTTTTCCTTTCAGATTCTATTATTTCTAACCTTAATTTACTACTGTTTTATGTAACCCTAATATGGGTTTATAGATAATTTAACAGAATGGTATCAAAGACTACACGTTTGCACACTGTCACTTTTTGCCTATATGCTACTTAGAGGCTCTAACTGGCCAGGTTATTTTATTGTGTCCTTGTATCTAAAAAGTTGTTATCACTAACTTTACCCAAGGTGACTACTTTTTATTGTGAAGTGTGTAACATGGCAGCCTTGTTATTATATACCTTTGGAATAATATTTCTATATTTTATAAAATTCAGTAAAGATTTACATTAAAAAAAGAGTGGTGGTTGCATGTTCAGTTGTTTTTCATTGCTGTCTGTGTTTGCATATTACGACCGATGGATTTTGGTGGAGTACAAGGCAGCAGCCCTGTAAAGTTTGCTTTACACATGTCAAGCATCCTGTAACTGGAAAACTGCACACACACTTTAAAGAAGGTAAGAACGTTTAAAAAAAAAAAAAAAATCAAAATTAGAATTACAGATAAAATGAATGGATTTTAGGCTGGAGAAATATAGAGATTTTCGTGTGTTACTATTTAATTTAAAAAGTCCTAATTGCTTCCATAAATGATATATAGTGCAGCAAAAAGCAGCCTTTTTTCAGTTTAAATAACATCAAAGGACATAATCAAGATGTTTTTGCCACTTAGTTTAGAAGGACACCACTTCTTCCTGGCTGCTGTCATTTCTGACATGTTCCCATGCTCCACTTTCACCGACTCTCTTTGAAGGACCTCAAGTGTGCTCTGCATAGAAAGAAGTCTGTATCATCCTGACAACTCCCAGAGAGAATTTCTATCTCATAGAAGCAGCGCTAATAACTCTTTTCTCCAACTTCACATCTCATCTGGGAGGTTGATATCAGCAGTTCACAAAAAATCCCAGTCTGAAAATCCACCATGTTATCCACAGCCTTATTATCAAGTTGTGTCACTTGCTTATAATAACAATCAATGGTGCCATGCTTATATTTTTCCAAACCTGTGTAAGTGGCAATGTAAATAAGGGCAATTTGTCTTAAGCAAATAATCTGTTGTACATAATTAGTGCTACTGACACTGGCCAATGCAAGTCAGACTGGGCATCTTTAAACATTTTACTGTGCATAAACAATGGCTAGAATTATCATAGAAGTTTGATCTTTATTAGTCACAGATTTAATTTGGTATCATAAACAGCTTTATGTTTCCTATTTAACATAATGATTTCGAATGTGCTGTTAGGTCCAAACACTACAGTAGGTTTTACCTAAAGTGCATTTAAAGCCAAACAGTATATTTCTATTTGCTCTTAAATCGGAGCTCCACCCCAAAGTGGAAGCTCTGCTTGTTTGCTTCCTCCCCCCTCCGCTGCCGCATTTGGCACCTTTCGGGGGGAGTGGGGAGCGTGTACCTGTTTTTGACAGGTACCCATCCCCACTTCCGGGAGACCCCCCCACCACCAGGCCATTCACAACGCGCATCGCGCTTCGCGCATGCGCAGTAGGGAGCCAGCTGTGAAGCCGCAAGGTTTCACTGTGGGTTCCCTTACAATGAATGGCGGCGGCAGCACCCGAGAACTGATTGAAAAATCGGCTGGTGTGCCGACATTGCGAGATCCATGGACAGGTAAGTGTCCTAATATTAAAAGTCAGCAGCTATAGTATTTGTACTACAAAATATTCAGCAATAATTGTCAACATCAACTAATATCACTGATCCCAGTGCTCATGTAAAACCACCATAATTATACAAGCTGCTACTATAATAAAAAGTCCATTCAATTAAAAGACAGTCTAAGAACAAATGTTCATTCGGATGTTAGCAGCCCTTCCGTAGTTGTTCTCTTAAAGCTTTAAACAGAGAAGAAAGTTCAGCCCTTAAGAAGTTTTTATGCTATAAGGATGCTCCCAGTGAAAGATGTGTACTGCTTCAAAGATCATCTTTATGAGATATACTCCGCTTTGACAAAGATGTAATGTTGAAACCGGTCAGGAAAGTGACCACACGGCTTTCAGTACACTGACAGTGATCTGAGACTCAACTCGGGAATGCCACGAACAAGTGATCATTGGAGTGGTGAGAGAGTCATCAGATCAACTGAGCAGTATATGTTGTTGTCATGCTTGTAAAGGATGTTTACTATGTAAGCAAGGTTTTAGGGAAGGGGGAATTTTAATAATAAAATACAGGATTACACTATTAGTGTCCCCCTTTCTTTACATGGATGCAATATTTGCTGTTTAATGGAGTAACCAGTGAGGATAGCATCTCGATCAGATCTGACTAAACCAAAGGCGATCACAAATTGAATTTTTGGTGAGTGCATAACAAAAAGGGGGAGAAGTGCACGTGGTGACAAAGGTGGAGGAGTATAGCTCGTAAAGATTATCTTTGAAGCAGTACACATCTTTCACTGGGAGCATGCTTATAGCATAAAAACTTCTTAAGGACTGAACTTTCATCTCTGGTTAAAGCGTTAAGAGAACAACTAAGGAAGCGCTGCTAACATCCGAATAAACATTTGTTCTTAGACTGTAATTTAACCACTTGGCGACCGTCCACCGCAGCATGACGGCGGCAAAGTGGCAAACCACCATCACCTGACGGCGGCCGCAATAACGAGTATAGTGAGTGCGCACGCCTCCGGAAGCGCGCTTACTGTGTTTGGGTGGGGGGGCCAGGGAGCGGGTAGGGCGGACTCGATCTCCACCGGCTACCCGCAATGGCCCCCCCACAGTGAGAATGGAGGTCCATGTATGTAAACACGGATCTCCGTTCTGACAGAGGGGGAAGGGCTGTGATCACAGGCTTCCTGTGTATGGAAGCCGTGATCACTCCCCTCCCCCTGCCAGCCCAGCCCCCACACAGTTAGAACACACTGAGGGAACACACTTAACCCTTAGAGTGCCCCCTCCAGGTTAACCCCTTCACTGCCAATGGCATTTACACAGTAATCAGTGCATTTTCATACCACTGATCGCTGTATAAATGCCAATGGTCCCAAAAAGTGTCAAAATGGTCCGACATGTCGGCTGCAATATCGCAGTACCGCTAAAAATCACAGATCACCACCATTACTAGTAAAAAAAAAAAAATAAATAAAAATCCCAGAAATTAATTCTCAACATTCGTAAACGCGGCAACTTTTGCGCAAACCAATCAATAAACACCGATTGCGATTTTTTTTTTTACCAAAAATATAAGGAAGAATTTAAATCGGCCAAAACCGATTAAAAAATACACAGTGAAGGTCGATCAGGTCAATTGGCTATAAGAAAGCTGTTTTCATTCTTCATTGGCAGGTCAAAAGAAGTATGCCATGGGGTGGGTGCCTTGGGGGTGGGTCTGTCCTCCTCCATTGGTCGCAGCTTGTTCCCGGATGCGGCGTCCAAGGGGGGACATGGACTTGATCCGGGGCCTTGCCTCTTTATGACATTGTGATTTGATTGTATGTTTGACCCTTGTAACTGACTAATGCTCACATTGACCTTGTTATTAGCAGTAAGACCTACCCTTACTCTCTGTGATCCTTTACTGTTTTGTTGTTTTGTTGAAAACCCAATAAAATCTTTCAAGGAAAAAAAAAATGCCTGCTTATCCTGCCGGATATCCAACAAGCTTTTTGTGATCTCTACCTCTGCAGCTCTGTGAGCAGTTTGCATTGTAGTTCTATATGTGGACTTCAAAACACCAACCATGCTATGGAGATAATATGAGGGGTGTTCTGTAATTACAGCACACTTTCTGTTCTGTGATAAAAACTCTACAGAACTTGAATTATTGTCAGGATCACCAGATAAAGCAAAGAAAAAAAGCCTAGATAAGAAAAGTAATGCAGCCATTACATCAAAGGACTACAAAATTATATGTTTTTGTTCTTGGCTTTAGATATGCTTTGTTATAAAACTCCAGTTTTGATTAAAAAAACTCTCCAGGTGAAGTGAACTATATATGAAGCAGTGAGCATATGCATACCTATGCCTGCATTTCAGAGACTGAGTGCAGTGTTGTTATGTGGAGCTGACTCCCTCTAGTGGCCAAAGAAAGAAGATCATATTGTCACATTTTACAACACAGTGTTTTATTCCAGCAGAGCAGTGCATCCAGGGGTTGTAGTTCACTTCCAGGAAGTTTTCTTCTAGCTGCCTTCAGGAAGAACTCTATTTCCCACAAGACTGTGCAGCAGAGAAGGATTGGTGGGGGAAAAAAAGTTGCCTCATGGGACAGACTATTTACGCAGAGGGTGCGGCCTGCTCCAGTCTCTTGGGACAGCGTGATCAACCAGCAGGGACCTGTGTGCTACATCAGCCAGATTGCGGCCTACATCTAGTGATCCAGCGAGCTGGGTGCTGCAGTGTACCAGAGAGTGTCCTGCGGAACCAGCATACCAGGATACAAGTCTGTTCCAGAGTCAGCATCATCTGCAGAGTAAGCATTGGTTGATCCCGAGAGAACTGCAGGGAGAGCAGTGGAAGCCATTTCCCCAAAGCAAAGAGCAAGTGGATACCATTAGTTCCAGCGTCATCAGCACGGCCTGAGCAGTCAGACCACTTTCTGTGATCAACTGATCAGTGTGTGGTGAGAAGGCAGAAGCCTACCTTTGAATATATTCTGTTGTTTCTATACTTCTCTGTCAGTAGAGTCAGTAATCACTACCGAGGCTTTCTCCTAAAGTGCAATTAAGCTGCCTATTTGTGCCCTATCCCAGGGATTAGTGGACACAGTGATACAGATACCTAACTTTGGAATCAACAAAAGCTGGCAGAGGATTAGACTGAACTGTAACATCCGGATCTATGCCATTGCAGTGACCATTTCTCACTTGGCCAAATTCAGAGTAAATTCTTCAAGGGAATTCTCTGAATTTAAGCAGGAGAATTCAGCTTTATAATTGTTGTTGGTTAATGATATTTGTGTTGCCATACAGTGATCGATTATAAAGCTATATAATATTGGCTAATCTCCCTTGAGTGCTATCAATATATCTAAAGGGTCATTCATTTCAATACATCTAATAACAGAGTGACTTCTTCTGATTATTTTCACTCATTGTACTTACATCCGCATTATTCTTCTAAATTTCTCAGTGACCATAAGATATTGATTAAGCTCTATTGGAGGATCTTCTGCAGACATATATATATATACTGTTTTGCTGCTATTAATGAAGAGTTTAAGGGAATGGTGAATATCTTCATTCACTTATCCTTTTAATATATATTATTGCATTATTGACCAGATGTAATACTTTGAAATTCTGCATTGTTTACTAAACTGTTTGCTGTTGCACTTAACGCAACGTCTTATAAGTAAATATCATTGATTTTCTCACATTTGAGTGTTTCTTTTGCTGGGTCACATTTAAAGGGGAATTACCCCAGAAGAGTGGTTTCAGGTGTGCCAGAGGGGACTGAGGCTGTTTTGGGCCTGTAGGCAGAGTAACGGACTGAACATACTAAAGCAGCTCCTACGGGGGTAGTGATACATATATTTCAGATATCTTATTGCCGTATCTAACATTTTTCAGTAATGAATATATTATTGATGTGCATACCAGCCCTTTTATCTAAATGACTGCTAAGTGGGAGGATCTGCCACCACTATCACTGTGTGATTACTCTCAGCATTGTAATAGAAGTAGTAGACTATGCATCTCTTTCATCTGCCAGACTCTTTGAAATTGCCTTACCAAAACTGAAGCTTATATTGCAGGGTCACCTATAATTTGACTTTGGGCTTAGTGCATATTTCTGGGGATAGTAGTAAGCCAATTACTCAAGCTGTTTTCCAGTCACGTCTATTTCTCTTTTTTATTTCCTTACTATTTGCAAGTGACATCTTGTAAACCTGGCTCAGCTAGCCACAAACTGCATTGTAGCTTTATAACAGCTCAATGACAGTTGCACTCTTTGCTGTTTGGTAGATTTTAATTTATGATCAAGGTGTTTAACAAGCAATCACAAAGCTTTTGTCAAGCTTCAAGCAGTTTTTTTTAAACCCCATAAAGCATTGTTCTACTCCAATCTGGGGATGTTGAATACAGATCTTGATATGAGTGCTTAGTGTTGCTTTAACCAAGCCTTTAGCAGGCAACAACCGGCCTTCATCAAACCTCAAGCAGTTCTGATTGTTAAGAAAACTGCTTGAAGCTTGCTGAAAGCTTTACAAATACTTTGGGGGCACATTAGACTTTAAAAGCTAAAGCCTTTGTGAATTAAGATTAATGCACATGGCCTTGGTTTTTATTTTGCTATGCTCAGCTATGCCCAGTATTAATATTGCATGCATCTTTTCTTAATAGCCTGT
This sequence comes from Glandirana rugosa, assembly GCA_018402905.1. Lineage (NCBI taxonomy): Eukaryota > Metazoa > Chordata > Amphibia > Anura > Ranidae > Glandirana > Glandirana rugosa. The sequence goes on along the minus strand of BLSH010233494.1, from coordinate 562,019 downwards.
TGTAAAAAAAGGGGGGGGGGGAAGTGGGACTTTAAATGAGGAATGGAGTCAGACACAGCAAACAAGAAATTGTACTGAACATATTTATTTGTCCATCCTAGTCATGGAGGACATGGTAAGTACCAATAACTAAATGTACAAAATACAAAGGTAGAAAAATATATCACATGAAAAAGTATCATGGATACACTAAACATGCATCTAGATGGTATTGTAAAGCACTCTGTAAGGAACTGGTGAGAGACCCAATCCACAGCGTGAAAAAACTAGTTCTAGATAGCAATAAAAACATGTATAAAAGTAACTTGAATGGATGTGTAGCATCTGCGTATACCCTACGCGTTTTGTGGGATGACACCCACTTATCAGGGGTAGATGCGATCAAATCTGTAAAAAATAAAGTAACCAATATCTCTTGGCATGCCTATATCATGTTACTCTTGTAAAAGGATGGAGATGCAGACTTCCCCTGCGCCTCAATCAAAGTCCCATTGTTCCCCCCTTGTTTATGCAGATTTAGGGATGAAGGATGGTACTCAGACATTCAGTAATCGATGGCGGTCCTGCCTGGTCTGTCATTATCAAACCTTGCATATTCATTGTACAGGGTTGTTCTGCGCTCTGGCTGTATTGGTGTGGCTGCACCCTTATGTGTGCACAGGGACGGGGCCGCTGATTTCCCATCTGTTCAGGAGTTGTCATGCGCTCTTGGTGTCCCCCCTCTCCCCTCCCCCCATCCCTCCCCACTGGGAGTGGTTTGTGGGGAGACGGGGGAACGGGTGGGCTGACTCATGCATTGGAATCCCTTTACCGCTCCATGCACTTGCGCCCTCTTTGGTGCACGTTGCTGGAGGCGGCTTGTTTTCCATCTTTTTCCATTTGCGGGTCCCCTCCCCTGGCTTGGATGCCCTGCCGACACGTGGCGCCCGCGTGACGTTGGGCGGGGTGCAGTGTGCTGGTTGGGGCCACTTAAACGGACTCACCTGGGGGCAGACGGCGCGGTTTGTCAGTATGATTCACAGGCACTGATGGTTGTGGACTTCCTACTTCTACACTAAGATATGGTAACTAACTACATTTCACATACAACTTTTCCTTATGGTAGCCTCTTTGGGTATGGTTCTTCATTCCCTTATCACCATCCTCTTGTTTTTTTTCACATTTTCAGCCATGCTATGTATCTCCTTGTTTCTAGTCTCCTCACCTGCTTTCACACTTCACCATTCACTTTAGATCTTATCCCATCTTGTCCCATACAACCATTTACCTACTTACACATATTATTTATACAGATAAGGTAATTTTATGCTGCTGGTCCGCGCTGCCTGCCCCACGGGTGGTCCGCTGGTGGTCCTGCTGTGTTCATATCACCACGCCCTCAGCTCCCGTGGCAGATGTTCCTGAAGTTACAACTAGTTTTTTTTCTCATGCTGTGGATTGGGTCTCTCACCAGTTCCTTACAGAGTGCTTTACAATACCGTCTAGATGCATGTTTAGTGTATCCATGTATTACTTTTTCATGTGATATATTTTTCTACCTTTGTACTTTATACATTTATTTATTGGTACTAACCATGTCTTCCATGATTAGGATGCACAAATAAATATGTTCAGTACAATTTCTTGTTTGCTGTGTCTGGCTTCATTCCTCATTTAACCACTTAAGGACCAGAAGGATTTACCACGTTAGGACCAGAGCACTTTTTGCGATTCGGCACTGCGTCGCTTTAACTGACAATTGCACGATCGTGCGACGTTGTACCCAAACAAAATTTGTGTCCTTTTTCCCCACAAATAGAGCTTTCTTTTGGTGGTATTTGATCACCTCTGCGTCATTTCTGATCACCGCTATAAACAAAAAAAGAGCGACAATTTTGCAAAAAAAAATATTTCTTACTTTTTGCTATAATACATATCTAAAAAAAAAAAAAAAGTATTCATCGGTTTACAAACCATGAGAATTAATTTCTGGCGCTTTTACAATTTTTTTTTTTACTAGTAATGGCGGCGATCTGCGATTTTTATCGGGACTGTGATATTGCAGCGGACATTTTTGACACTTTTTTGGGACCAATGACATTTATACGATCAGAAATTTAAATATCCACTGATTACTGTGTAAATGTCATCGGCGGTGAAGGAGTTAACCTGCAGGGGGTGATCTAGGGGTTAACTGTCCAGGAACTGCAGCAAAGTTCGTTCGGACCCTCCGAACCCGAACGTCCAGGTGTTCGCTCAACTCTACCCATGACACATAGCCACAAGGAGAATGGAATGTTGGGTGCACAAACACTAGTCTGTGCAGAAGAGGCCAGTTTAACATGTGGGGACAGAGGGCAATGCAACAAAGGCTAGTGTCAGGAAACAAGCTCTGCTCCGGGAAATTGGGTTGGGAAGCCTGTGTGCGGGCGTACATAACGTACATGACGTGTGCGCACGCCTGTGCGTGTGTGCGCGTGCCTGTGTGCATTTGCGCGCGCCTGTGCACAAGCATATGTGCGTGTGCGCCGGCATTGGCGCCCAAACGGCCCATTTAAGCGGACAGCACCCTGCAACCAGTGCTGTCCGTTCTACAGAATTTGGTGTACCTGAGCTTCCTGTTTACTTGTACCTGTATCTGTTGCTGTGACCCGGCTTGCCTTGACCCTGTCTGATCTCCGCCTGCAGCGACCCTGGCTTTCCACGACCACCCTTCTGCCTGCTCCTTTGTACTTCCGCTGCCAGCCCATTGATGAACTTTGCTTGTACCTGACTATTCTCCTGCCTGCTCCTCCTGTACTGCACCGCCCCCTTATTGCCGACCCAGCCTGTACCACCACTCTACTAGCAGCATGAGTCCAGAGATACAACATCAGTTGTCACTGGTGACTGGATCAACCCTCGTGCCATCCTCACTCCTGAATCCACCTGTCTGCTCTACCAGGGGTTCTTGAATCAGGGTCACAAGAGAGGTTACCCCTGCATAAGTCAGACTTCACCACCAGGCACGTGACAGCTAGGGATACTAATTAATCATATCTGCAAGAAACGTATAGCAGTGGTGGCTCATGATAAATTCCTTCCAATGGCAGAATCCTTCAGCAGTAAAATGGAAGTTGTAATCCAGCTTCATATGACTAAGAAGCAAAAAATATTTTTCCTTACTCAATGTGAGTTCATTCTTCATCTAAACTACAGGTGTGGGTTTTGTTCCATCTAAATCATATTGGTAGGATCAACCTAACTGAAATTCATTTATACCTTTGGCGCCTTTCCCATGTTCTTTTCCAATGCATTGGACCCTCTATATCAGGGATATGCAATTAGCGGACCTCCAGATGTTGCAGAACTACAAATCCCATGAGGCATAGCAAGACAGCCACAAGCATGACACCCAGAGTCAGAGGCATGATGGGACTTGTAGTTTTGCAACAGCTGGAGGTCCGCTAATTGCATATCCCTGCTCTATATCTTCTTTTGTAGGGTGTAATTTACAGTCATGTATCTTATTAGCAGGCTTTACTGGCTTCTTCTGCAAGTGGAAGTCTTGCCTATCCAAACATGCATAAATATTTCTTACCTCCCAGCTTGACTTTGCACATGAATGGCTGACTTTTGCCAATGAGAACTCCAAAACTGCTGGAACTGTTGGTTCCTGAGAGCAATTAAAAATCTATTACAGAGAACCACTGTTTCTCCAAGGCAACTGGAGGTTGCTTTCCCAAGAAGGCTACAGCAAGGGCATTTCTCTCCATTCAGAGACAGAGCCAAGTACCCCATGGAAAGGTATTTGGAGGACTCAGACAGAGAGAGAGACTGGTTTATGTGAGGGATTAGGCATGTTTTATTTGTGGACAGATGGAACGCTGCAAGAATGATTGCCCTTTTAGAGCAGGACAAGTTGCTCAGGGGTCCTCACAAGGTCCTCCACAGATAACACAAGGACAAGCCCAAATTCAGCCACAACATCAGTTTCATTGGTACCCGGCAAATGGGCAACACCCATAGCGATGCCCAGAAGGGGACCTTCTGTCATTACTCAGTGTTAGATTGTCTTTTGATTGGCAACAACAGCCTGTGTGCACTCTGATAGTTGAGGGAGTGGAATATGATTTTCTGGTTAAAGAACAGTGCTACTCGCTCCTCTCTGAGTGATGCATTTTATGAAGGTGCATGCTTAGAGCAGGGAGAATCTTCTATGGGTATAAAATGGGGTCCCGACACACTGCTTGACCACACCTACCCTGACTGTGGGTATTGACAAAGCTGAACCGCTAATATAATGTGCCTTTTTGGTAATCCCAGGTTGCCCATTTAACTTACTGGGACGAGATTTATTGATAAGACTCAAACGGGGGGCTGATAGTCTCTTTACCGTATTTCCATCCCCCAAAGAGAAAGGCATAAACCTTTACTCTAACATGACAGCTTGTTTTATGACAGACACAGTGACAGACATTGTGGATGATTCTCTTGCAGCACTCCTTCCCACTTTATGGGCCACTTTCTCCACAGATCCAGGACACATTACACCTCCTTCTATAGGAGACTGCTGCTCATAGAGGTCTCTGTAGTCACCTGTCACAAATTTTAGCTCAGACAGGGCATTGTTTCTCCAATGGTTTAGTATGCATCTAAAGGAACAATGAATACTGTCTGGTCATCTCCAAGTGATGTCAATTATGTCTTTTCAGCTTTTTGGCATGGTATAAGAACACAGTTTGGCTCTTTTGTGCGGCAGTTAAATCTAGATGAGGATCCTAACCAATCTAAGCCTACTGCAATCATTAGTGGCTCAGCCTTTTAGTAATTCTTTAAAAATGGCTTTGGACATCCCTATTCTAAAAAAAATGACTGGAATGGGGTAGATTAAGACATACTATACTCTTGAACACCTGTGCATGGTGGGTCACTTGATGCAAGCAGTATGCCCAAGTTGAGGCAAGGATGCCGCTAACTTGTTTCATACATTCTTATACCATCCTCAGATACACAATCATTGTTTGAGACCCTATACCTTTCGGACAACAAACCTGGGATTTACTGCTCCACAATTTCCAGAACTATTGTTGTTGAACCTTATGGATGACTACATCCCTCACCTGTAGTTCACAATTATTTCTCACCTCATATGTTTCTATGTACAGAAAGCAGTCCTGCTACCCTGGAAGGACTCTCACCCACCAACCAGTAACAATTACATTTACAATTATAAATTTGGTAAATTACTTTCTAGTCATCTACAAAGTAATATATGTTGGCTAAGCATGTCCTGGTGAATTCCACAAAATATTGCAAACATTGCACATTTTTTGTAATATTTGCCTAATAAAAGCATTGGCTTTTAAAGAAGTGCCAACTAGGGATTAAAAGCAATGCAATTTCTAAATATATAAAACATTTTAATTTATAAATATATACAGGTATATACATTTAAAAAACATTTCTCATTTACAAATGAACGTTTTTAATACATGGCAAGTATTTCCTAGAACACTAGAAGTCAGCTAAAGACACAGCACAACAAATAACACTGATCATTTAGAGCAGGGGTCTTAAACTGGTGGCCCTCCAGCTGTGGCAGGTCCCATCATGCCTCTGCCTGTGGGAGTCATGCTTGTAACTGTCAGCCTTGCAATGTCTCATAGAACTTGCAGTTTTGCAACAGCTGGAGGGCCGCCAGTTTGAGACCCCTGGTTTAGAGGCTATATTTGTCTCACTGAGACTAAAAAGGCATCTCATAGGGCCTTATTCTACTGCCTCAATTACTTGTGGGTGTGTACATTTCAGATTGAGCTATTGAGGTCTGTTAACAACAAGCTTTTTTTAAAAGGTTATAAAGAAATTTACATGAAAAGGAGCTAAAATCTCCCTTTATCAATAAATATATATATCACAATTTTTTTCAAGGTCTAACCATAATAAAAAAATATGTATAATCCCAGCAAGCATTTCCTTATTCCCTAATACAATGAAAACATCTTCTGTCAAAGTACTATAAAATGTAAATATAAATATATGTATAGATAGATAGATATATATATAGCTATAGATATTTTTTATCTATCCACACACACACACCAGCACACACGTATATATATTTGCTAGAAATAGGGCACAAATACAGCTTTTACTTGTTTAACAGTGACATTTGCAGACCAGATGCCACTGATATTTGCTTGTGTGACTCGTTTTTATTTACAGCTATTTGTATTGATTAATACATGTCTATAATGTATAGGACACAAAATTTATTATGGCACATGTATCTCAATTCAGTTGTTTGATGATTTGTATAAAAAAATGTACATCAACCACTAAATTAATCTTCCTTTGTGGTGCAGAACACAAGGTGTACTGGGAAATGACTTAGCAGGAATTTCTGCTTGTTTATCAGCCTGCTGCTGAAATCCAACAGAGATGATGCCTAGTGCGTGTCTTGTGCCAATCAAGCATGGTGAGTTTCCAGGTCGGTGATTCAGTAATGCCAGGAATAACAGAGTCATTCAGAAAGAACACCGTTGGCTGTGATACAGCTTGCCTGCACTAATATGCCAGTCTGGCAGACACATCTTACCATCCCTCTGTTGCACTGTGCCACCCTGCATGATCATTTATTGCTGCATCGGAATTCTAGCGTGCTGGCAAACTGGAGTACAGCCTCAGGCACTCATCTTAATGCAGAATGTTCTACATAGAAAAGAAAGATGTTCTTTCAGTGGTTCTGTCAAATAATATTCCTATTACAGTGAAATATATACACCTCATGTTCCATTTGTTATTATGAAATAAATACAAGAAAAGCATTTATTGTGTTGTTTTAAAGAAGTGAAAAACTGAAACTTTTACATTTGTATTAAATGAGTATTTTTATGTCAGTGAGAAGTTGGATGGAGGGAAGAGTCTCACGCAATGACATTAAATATCCTGCAAAGGAATATGATAGTATCAGCATATACTGCAAAAAAGTAATTATATTCTTCAAACTATGACAGATCATTACCATTCCTGCTGACTCCAAAGTTTTTCAACTATTAGATCCTATCCAATTTTTCAGTAATAGAAATATATAAAAAGAAAAGACCTGAGATAATAAAAAAATAATTTTCTGCAGTCTGCATGACCCCTGACCATCTCTCTGGACACTGCTGATTGGTCCTTTGCTGGTTGCATGCACTCTGCCCCAAGAAAAAACACTCTCTAGCAATACACACCAAACTGAGCATGTGCAACTTGTCCCTTAATGCTCTGTTCTATCAGGAAATGGACTGGAATCAGTGGAAGAAGAGGAGGATCAGAGAGACAGGATCACACGCTTCTATAGGCAATTCAGAGGATTAACCCCTTAGGTTCCACAGTGAGTATAACAAGCATGCTTTACTACATACAGTATACAGACTGATTTTACTGTTGTGGGTTTAGTAACACTTTAATCAGTCAACAGCACTTCTAGCATCCAATTAGGTATTATGTAATTGCCTTTATTGTGGGTTGCAGAATTGAATGTTCAGTCATATTGTTCTGTCTTTATATTATTAGGGATATACAGTAATGTATAGTTAAATGCTGATTTCTAAATAGCTGCTATGGGTTTACTGCACATAATTATTCTTTGAATTTTAGTAATTCATAATGTTAAATTATATTACCATTGTGATAATGTCATCTTTAATTACTTGTAGTGCTACACCAGAAAGCAAGCTACTCCTTTCCCAGTTGGAGCTGACCGCAGAGATAATGAACCATGAGTTTTTTGCAGTTCAGTTACGGGATATGGTGTATGTTCACTTTCAGAGGATGTATGGAACTGGAACTGGTTGTCTGTTGGTCTGACACCTGTAATCTTCTCCCCGGGATCTTCTAAGTGCCAGTCTTTGCGTATCTTGATTGGTCGACGCAGGGTGAGGTCAGTCCCATGCATGCGCAAGAGTCAGTAATCCCAGCACAAACGCCCTGTGCTGGAAATGTGCAGCTCAGTGTACATTCTGCAGTGGATTGCAAACAGGCAGGTAAATTTATTTTATTGCATTTATCTTTTGCAATAAAAAAGTCTACCTGTTCATAATTTTTTTTTATTTGCCTTTAGTTCCACTTTAGCAGGCAAACTAAGCAATATTTTATGTTTGGCGTTAGACTGGGGGTTTCCAGTGCTTGGCAAGTTAGGACACAATGGAAAAAACTTGAGAATACCTGATCTAGATGCATTCACCTGAGCACTCAGCCAGCCTCACTAGGGGTAAGTTATACAGGACTTAGTATTCATACTGTAGTTATAATGAAAGTAAACCGTTTGGGGTTGATTTACTAAAGGCAAATAGACTGTGCACTTTGCAAAGTGCAGTTGCTCCAGAGCTTAGTAAATATGTAGAAGGTTTGCTGCCTTCCATCATCCAATCATGTGCAAACAAAAATACTGTTTTTTTTTTTAATTTTCCTTACATGTGATTGGGTACTCTTTGAAAAGTACAGCTTTACCTCATTTACTAAGTTCTCGAGCAACTGCACTTGCAGGGGGCAAGTGCACTCTACAAGGCGCACAGTCTATTTGCCTTTAGTAAATCAACCCCTTTGTGTCTGTGCAAAATCTTTTCTCAAACATTTAGCTATAATTGGAGAAAAATGTATAAAAATATATAAATATAAAAATATATACTATTACACCAAGGCCTTTGTGGGTATTAAATAAGACTGGGAAAGCCCAGCATGCAGTTTAAGAATGCTGCCAGTGAGTGCTGCATCTTTATTGTGTTACCATGACAACCAATGAAAAGCATTGTCCCGTATCTTCCTCTTCAAGCATTCTCCAGAGCATGCGATACAGTTCTGTAATTTTCTTCACTCACATTTTATCCTTATGTTAATCCCCTTGAAGTTCTGTAAATGATGCTCAAACCTCTCCATTAAAGATATTCCAGCAAACAATGGTCTGATAGGTATGCACACAACAGCATAAAAAAGGATGGGTATCAGTGGAATTACTGGTGATGCATGTACTGTATATGACTGGTGTATGCGTGACAAAACACAACCTATTTAATGAAAAAGACAAGTGTGCTACTTATTTCATATTAGCTTTTACTTAAACTGATAAGCTGATGGATATTCATCAGCCTTTAGATTGTTTGCCACTCCTGTGACAGTATAGGAAACAATTTCACTTTGGTTGGTTTATTTTAAAAGAGTGTTCCATAAACAGCTTTTAGGCCAATGTCACACTAGCCAGAAAAAGTACCAGTGGCAGGACAAATGTGTTTGAATGTCTCTCTCTCTCGCCAGCTGGATGAAGGAGATCTTGCCGGAAACTTACATTGTACACCAGAGAGAGGGAGGGACATCCGGCTCACCCAGCTAGCAAGGGAGCAATATCCGTACAAGTAGGTATGCGTTTTCTCTGCACAATTTATAGACCTATTCACTGGAAAATTCTCTCAACAGGATCACTAGTGTGACATCGGCCTTACAGAAACAATGAATTCTGAATTACTTAGTATGAAGTACTGCATGTTTTATTAGGCCTATAGATGTCATAAATCATTTTTTATGCCTACTACATGAATAAAAGGAAAAGGAGAAAACAGTAAAGCAGGTGTACTTGGTTTGATAAGCAGTTACTATTGCTCCCAACACCCGAACACAAAAAATGCATGTTAGACATTTGTAACAACCTAATCAGAACTCTTATTTACAGTCTGTTTGAGTATTGGCTGGAGCTGTCTGCATTTTGCAGTGCAATTTCAAGGAGTGGCTGCAGTGTGATTTGGATACAACTGCTCTCTCTTTCCCTCTTTTTCTCTCTCTCTCTCTCTCAGCACATGGTCCAGGGATTCGAGGAGAAGAAGAAAGCAAAGACTTGTACAAAACATACTGGAATTGTGTTACTTTTGGACAAATAAGCAATCTGCAAGCGGTTTCCATTCAAGTCTATGGAGCTAAAAAATTACACCGCATCACACTAAACTCACACAACACCTTTTTTAAAACCGCATCGGATTCACACTGCATATGTGAACAACCTCCACAGAAACTCATGTTATTTCACTTGTCATGCGATTATACGCTTTAGATATCACATGCGTGTGAACCAGGGCTTAGATAGCTTGACTGTACAGAAACACCTTAACGGCTATTAATACAGATGAGCTGCAGTAATATGGGGTAAAACATCAATTGTTTCACAATGCATGGCAATGCCTACCCTTCAAAATACGGGATACGTGACCAATGTGAAGTACATTCGGGACCAAGTGTGCGTACACTATAGATTTCGCATATTAGCGTACTGTTCACTTTATTGTACTCAAAGACACCTCCAACAAGTGTATACGTCACACTTAGGCTACGCCAAAATTTTTTCCACAACACACTCAAATCACACTACGCCACATTAAAAAATCGAGGTATCTGAACTTACCTTTGGCGAACGTCTAACGAATAAACAGGTTTTCATTGTGTTAAGGTCATACAAAACATGTTCAGAAACGAAAGAAGAAGAGGAGCTTAGGGACCTGGTACACGACTCTCTCTCTCTCTCTC